>JAPQLA010000003.1:2794990-2811884 GCA_029822935.1 Naso vlamingii | reverse complement strand
GCACAGACAACTCCGGGGAAGAAGTGAAGTTAGTAACCTGCATTAATGGATATGAGTGTATACAGATGGAGTGAGAGCAAGAGGGAGAGAGAGGGAGAGGAGGAGGGAGGAGAAAAACTTATGAATTTTACAAGTTTTGCTCATATCCACCCATATCCATTATTTTAAAATGATTTTGAGACGTACCCATTCGAACTGCCACACGGTGGAATTCCTGCCGGAAGAGCTCTTGCTGAGCCACTGAGATGGTCAGACGTGGTGGAAAGTCTGTCACAAACACCTACACAAAACAATAGTCTCATTAACCCTTAAATGGGCAGGCACATATACGTATTTAGGAAAATTTATTAACTGCCTTTTTCTAATGTATCTAAGCTAAAATAACACAATTCCAAAAAAATTTTCAAAATATCACCTTTATTTTCCAAGTTACAGTCTGTATCTCCCGAGATACATTGGCCATTTAGGGGTAAAAAAAAATCACCTTCCCAGTCTTTTATATTCCATGTGCTAATTTTTAAAACATTTCATAAACACTTAATCAGCCATTTTCTGTCATGTTTTGTCTACAAAGTTTTTAAAATCTCAAAAAAACTGAAAAATACTCAACAATTGATACTATCATACTGCAAAAAAAAGTGTGTTGGGAATTGAATTTATTTTGAACGCTGGACACAAACCGAATCTCTAAGTACAAAACAACCTAGCATAACATTTGTTAAAAAAAACAACACCTTTTTTTTTTTCTGTTCTCTGATGCTAAGCTACCATCTTCCCTGTGTTGGCTGTACATGATTGGCAATGGAAGCTGAGGAAACAGTTGCAAGCATTTTGTCCATTGACAATGCAAAGCCTAACACTGCACTTCTGACACATGATGGAGGTCTGTCCATCCTGGCACATCCTGCATCGGCCTTTCACTGACAAGATAGGGTAATGGTCAGTCCTGTTATATCTCATATCATCCACAGGCCTGGGGACTTTTGGCTGTTTGATTACTCTTGGTGGTGTGTTGTCCTCATTTCCTCTAGAGGGTCGTCCCCTTTTCTGCTTTTTGAGGTAGATCAGTCCTCTGGCAACTTCTAACCTAAAGTCCTTTAGATTCTTGTGTTGCTGACCCAGGGTTGCTGCATCACACCAGTGGAGAAGCCAAGCGTTGTTGACAGCAATGTCAACCATCTGCCAAAATATGCCCAGGTACCACCGGGGAGACTTTGTGAGTTTGTACTCAGACACAATCTTCGGGCATGGCACACTTATCTTCCTCCTTTCCTCTTTAGAGTAGCGCATCACTTGGCCAACCGGGTTGACAGAAGCACAAGAGCTCACCAAGGTAACTGTTTTGTTGTCTGCCCACTTGACAATAGCAAGCTTTGCATCATTGTCCACACGAAAGTCAAAGCTGCCTCTTCCTTTTTGTAGGATGTCTCGATCTTCTTCCATTCTGCAACCCATCAAGTGGTTCTTGCCAATGGTACCCAGACTTCTGAGGCCCAAGGATTCCTTGAGATGATTTATCAGTTTCAGCAATGTGAAGAAGTTGTCAAAGTAGACAACACAGGGGCCCTCCTCTGAATCCAATGACCCATCAATTGGCAAAACCATTGTCCTGACCTTTCTCTTTCTTGAACTGTAGAATCTGCTGACAGATATTCCCTGAAAACATGCGTACACTGGTAAATTAATCAACAATACACATTCAAGAGTAAAATAAAGAGTAACTGGTCTTTCACACCTTAAATATTATTGAAATTTGTAGAGTATAGGTCTTAAAAATACAAGTATATCTGTGAGTGATTATTACTGTTTTATACCCCTGTCTGGTAAATGTATCCCCCAGGATACAGACATTCCACAAGTGATTACCAGAGTGGTGAAAATGCAGTTCATTATTTTTTAACAGAAACATTTTAAATCATGCTTAAACAACAATATTTCATGAAAAAATAGCCCCACAAAATACAATAAATAGAATAAAATGACAACACTTACCAGTGTCTTGGTCCCTGCATGCAGCCATTTTGGATTTTGATGTAAATGATGAGCGTATTTGTGAATGCTGGGATGAAGTCACATGACCTGAGTACTGGACTGATCACCCCATCAGTGTGTCTTAAGTTACAAAGTGCCACCACCTAAAGCCCCTTCTCCCACAGCCTGTAAAATGTTCTTATCCCCCAGGATACAGAAACCATTACATCTTCTAAAAATGTCATCCTCATAAAAAAATACTTTTTTTTTGCAACAGGTCAGACAACTTCATAAAATTGTGATCAATCATATAACAATTGCTTCAGGGCAGCACAATAAAAAAAAAAAAGAGTGAGTGTACCGTAGAACAGTGATCTAGGGCGCTCTGAAGGAGCAGGACAAAGTCAACCCCAGCTTCTTCACAGTCCGGCTCGCCATCAACCAGTTGGTTGGGGAGGTGACACAGATGGCATCAGGTGTGTGAGGAAGAACAGATGCAAGCAGTTCTGTCCTCACCTCTCTGGCACATGCTCCATGTGTCGACATGACCCAGAAGGAGATGCTCCTTTGCCCTCCATCTGGCATCTTCACAATGCCAGGCACCAACAAGAAGCACAAACTGGAATGACATAAATTATTTCCGTTTAAAATGAACAATTCTCATGATTATAAAGTATTTAGGGATGAAGTCTAAAACAATAATAGCTTCTTGTTAGGGTCCTCAGCTGGAATGACCAACTTGTGCTGGCATCCCGTGACACCCTTTGGCCATTCCCACATCTTGTGCCGGTGCCCAGTCCCGTGACCTTTTAATAAACAGGCAAAAAGAACACAGGATTTAACATGTCAAGCTTTGGTAATAACACTTAATGTTAACAGCAATTTCTCAATTTTAAGGAAAATGGTACAGAATGCATGGGGTGAGTTTTTTAAAATCATACAATGAGAATATACATCTTACTGCCACATTAAACATTTAATAAAAAGATAAAATGGTTTCTTACGCTCAAGGTTGTCGTCACGAGCCCATTGCAGAGGAATGTCGATACGGTGCCGTGCACGTTCCTCTGCGTGCAACTTGGCTGCCTCTGAACAATGGAAGGACTTCTTACAGACATCTATAAGTGTGAGGGCACAACTGATTAATGACATTGAATAAATGCTAATTCTATTCCTCTAAAATAGTAGTTTAGAGAACCTGTTATTATCAGCCATTTTTTAAAATATCAGTGTACCTAACCTGATACAACCAGCCCATAAAAACAAACAACATTAAGCAATACAAAGAAATAACCTCCAAGTTCAGTGTTTATGACAAACATTGAAATCTGATACAGCAAAAATCAACAATTTTCCAGCCTTCAGCTAGAAAAGCCCATACATTTCGCTACAGAAAAGCAACATTTACAGTAAAACCACTGAATTAATAAAAAACCTTCTTACTGGCAACACGAAAACATTTACTACATTAACAAATAAAATTACAGGATGAAGTAATGGTAGCATACATGAAAACCTATTTGAAATTATAAAACAAACACTGAGGTGGCTAGGGTGGATTACTATGCATTTCAAACAAAATGTATACTTAATGACACCAGATTTTAAGAACAGCAGGAAGAAATTAGTATTTTGTGCTACGTGGCTTCATCATTTCAAATTGGAAGATGTCTGTCCTAAACACAAATCCCACCCATTTGTATATCAATATTGTCAGCTGGGATGTCAGCCACATATTAACTGTAAATTTGCTGACTTGCGCTTTTTGATCACTTACTGCGACAGCGCACCACTGAACTGCATGCTGTTAAATACGCGGACACAGTGGGTGGAAACATGGCTTTCAGTTAACCAATGGGGGAGAGGAGCTTCCTGTTGTCTCGAAGGCAGGAAGTAAACACTAACGTGACTTAAATTTTTCGTATTGATTTTAAAATAACATAAGCCGTTAGGTTGAAGAGAGCTGGAGTAAATGACAAAATGAATGCGCACGCGTGTGCATGCTGACATTAAGTCGTAGCAGCAGCTTAATACCAGCTAAGCTGTTAACGTTGATGAACCAGCTGCATTCTTTAAAGTCGAATCTTAATCAAAGCACTGTACTAACACTGTAGGCTACTACCAGCAAATACAGCTAACGGCAACACTGGAACTGAGCTTGTTTTTGGTCACTTAGCTGTTGTCAATATTGACTGCGCAGGCTTTAGTGGCTAAGCATTAAGGTTAATTTTGTACTATGTTACCGGACAGTAATTTGTTTTGCCAACAGATCTGACACTAACCTGTTCTGTCCATTCAAATTGTCCCTATTCATTATCTTACATGTCATAAAAAATGTCAGTTTCCATACTGGCAACAAGCATTATGTTGAAGTACAGGCAGTGAGACTCAAAACCAATAAAATGATTATCCAATAAATGCGTCATAAAGTTTTTTTAAAAAATCATGTTACATGCCGACCGCAACCCACCAGCCCCTCGGAACAACCCAGCTTCACACTGCACACAGCAGTAGTATTGATTGAGTCTCACTATCGGCTCATTTTCTTTCTTACGTGTAGATAGTAACTAAGTGTAGAAAAAGAAATAAATACTAAACAGTAACGTTAACGTTACTTATTAGGTCGCCATGGTTATAATTTGTTTGGACAAAGCAAACATTAACGTGAGTGAACTAGGTTATGCTCATGTAAAAGCTCGGCTTGCTCTAGGCTAACGTTAATTTTCAAACAGTAAATCGACCACAGCCTTTCAAACCTTTCGCCAACACCCCTCTTGCTCGGATTTTATGATGTGTTTTAATTCTCTGTTTCATTGAACCAGCACTAATTTTAATCCTTACAGCTAACATTAATGTAAATGAACATAACAAACTCACCGTGTGCCTGAAAGAAGTCCAGCAATCGAAAATATCACCGGAAAGAAATCCGTGGAAATAAGATATATATCTTTGATAAAAACACTCTGTTGAAGAGAGCCTCAGAAAAAGCTCTGAAAATGCAGAAACACTCTCAGTCTCTCAGATAGTTTGCCATAATATAATGAGATGTTATCTTGTGATAACATCTCATTATGTTAACTTATTATAACCTAATAAATACAAAATAAATAGTTCTTCCTTCCTACGTTTCCACAGTTCCATGTGCCACTACACTACATATGCTATTCAATTTATATAAATTTTCATGGATGTCTGTATGTGTGGAGGTACAGTCGATGAAGTTGCACCACCTGCCACTGTGCGTGATTGTGCACATGCCACATCTTCTGCACATGACCACAGATGAGCAGGAAGCAGAAATTAACTTTAAAATGTGTTCATTATAAAGAATGTCGTTAATGTTTTCTTCATTATATTTTATTTCACTCACCCGCAACTCATCCACTATTAATAAGAGGATTAATTATTATGACCTGACTACAACACATCTGCAGTTTACTCATGTATGTGATATCCCTCTCTGCTACAAAATGAGTAACTATATAAATGAATATGGTCTTTTTTTATTTTGAGCTTTATCGTGAGCTTTTTAGCCTATTATTGATAAATATGTACAAAGTCACAGAACACGTTTTTTTTGTCAGAATGTCCAACTATTGATGCTGGCTGCAGCTGTTTCAGGAGAGGCGGAGACTGAAGAGAGGACGAACAGAAAGAAGCTATTTCAAAGTTTCATACTGTTAGCTGATTAAAAAATATTTTCAAATAGCCAAATAATTGTCTGAGTGTTCTTTCTGATTACAAATATTAGCCTATATGCTGTGGTTTCTGACTAAACCAAAAGCAAACAAACTATGCATGAAACACTTTTAATCAGTGCTCTCTCTTCCACCAAAGTGCAAGTCATGCTGTCCAGAAGCGCTAACCATTTATTACAGTCCATTCATACTTTGGTGATCTGGCCAAGGCCTCTCAGATCACCTGTTGCTGCCGGAGTTAAGTTACCCTTCGCACTGCAAAAAAGTTGCTGTTATTAAATTCCAGAAAATTACTGTCCAGGCAGATTAACTAAAAACTTTCGTTTCCCCAGAAATCACAAACATATAATGGAAGACAGACAATAGATTATAATGGAACACTTTAATTTTTCATGTATGAACAATAATAAAATTATCAAAAAAAAAAAAAGAAGAAGGTCGTAATGGGGACCACTTCCTTTCTCTTCCTCCTCCATCTCCACCAGCTTCTCCTGACTGGCCGCCTCCTGCCTTTCTTCCTCAGCTTCTGCAGAAAAATGAACAAAAATATAAAACACTTGAACATTGCTAAGATCAATAAATTTTCTTTAAACTTTAAGGAATTAAAGGCATTTGTATACATGACCCCCACAATTTTAGAGACTCAAAAATGATTACAAAAATAATAAAACTATGAACTGGAACATCCTCCCAAACAACAAGAGGCAGGGAACTCTTGCTCTTAGCAATTGGCTTTCACAGTCCTCCATTACTCTAGAAGATTCTGATAAGTGTCTGTGAATTATGTTAACTTCTATGAGTAAGACTACTCTAATTCATGGACAGTTTGATCCACTTGAATCTTCCTTTTGTATCAACATTAAAAAATAAAAATAATAAAAAAAAGAAACCCAAACAAAACAAAACAAACAACTAATCTAACCTCCCCCCACCATTAACTCTACTACCTACCCTTTTCTCTCTGTTTTCTTCTTCCCTCTCAACCCAACTGGTGGTGTCGGATCATCGGCCACCCTGAGTCTTGAATCTCTTTCAAGGTTTCAACCTGTTGAAAGGAAGTTTTTCCTTGCCACTGTCACCTACTACTTGCTCCTCGGGGAATTGCTTTCAAATGTTCAATTCTAAAAAACAAATGAATACATTTTCATTACAGAGTGTGGTCTAGACCTACTCTATATGTAAAGCATCTTGAGACAACTTTGTTGTTATTTGGTGCTATATAAACAAAATTCATTTGAGTCAACAACGCTTACATGAATATCATGCAGCCCTATTTTGATGTTTAGCAAATAATATAGATGATGGAAAGTATTTTGGACAAAAAAATCATGGCATGACATTTCTATATTGTCCCATGCCTACTGTAATGTAATTTTCTTCTCAAACTGTGCTGAGGAAACATTTCAGTTGCCCCAGTCAGTTATGCATAATTATTTTTGTCCGTACTGCTTTAACTTAACATCCTTTTATTTTACAGTCACAACCAGTGAGGAATTGTCTTTCAACAAATGAAGTAATTTTGAACTCAAACTTCATCACTCACTCTATTAGTGATAAACTTTGCATTAATTGCTCTGACCGCCTGATTTTTTTACTTTTTTACTTTAAAAATTAAAAAATCAAACAATAGAACACTGTTACACAAACATACGATTAAAGTCATTTCTTTGACAACACACAAACCTTAAGTAAACTAACACTTACCATCAGTCAGGAAGCAGGCTTAAGCCTCCGCCACCTCCAGCTACTGCTTCAGCTTTGCCACCTCCTGGGCCAAAATATTGGCCCTCTGCTCAGCTGCCCTTCGGAGGCACACGTGTCTCACCAGGAGCTCCATGACCTGTGCGCCCGTGCGCACACTCTGGCCATAGAACTCCTAACAAGACACGGCCTGGTCTAGGCATAAATACTGTAGAAACAAAAAACACCAGTGTATTGCAGAAGAACATTTACATAAGCACATTACACAAGTGATTCTGGACACACTATAGAACTTACAAACCAGGTCAAAACAAACACAACAGCCATAAAACTGTGACACGCAAAAGAAATTAAGCAGTGTGTGTGCATGTGCATGTGTGTGTGTGCTTTGGGGGGGGGGGGGGGGCTTGCTGAGCTGTTTTATGTCAAATGAGTGTTTGTGTTCACACAGCATAGCATCTCATCAGAGTGCTCCTCTCGCCACTGTTTATGGCTTTGATATTTTTTGGCATATTTACATGTTTTTGCTATCTTTTTCAATTATTGAGATATTAAAGTTTTAGTTTTAAAGCTTTTTCTGTTCCTCTTCAGATTTTACAATAGGTGTGTATTGCAGAATGTTGTCCAAGTTAGAGTGAGTCACATGACCACTAGAGCATAGCAGGGCTGTGACGAAATCTCAAAAGCTGGGATTATGTCTCTCGCTGTAGCGGCCATGTTTAAGAAATTATCCCCACAAAACTTACATCACCTTGTTCAGCAAGTTCTTGTGGCGCTGTACATCCAGTTGTCTTGTCGATGTGACGCATGGTTTAGCCACAATTGCTAGTTGTTTGAGGTGTGCGATCAGGGCGTTTCTCTCTGCCTCTGACATTTTTTCTCATTCATGTAGATTAGAAGATTCAGACGACGGGATTTGGGACTCGAACTTTGACGGCTTATAAAATCAAAACCATTTGAGTTATTACAAAGTTATTCAGAACTTTTCATCGGCAGTGTCTCCTTAGTCATCTGTTAGCGTTTGGAGCCGATACGATAAACGGCCTCGAAAGGAGATAGCAATTGTACGAGGCCAAACTTGGGGCCGAAATCTTATTTTGAAATGCAAATTGCAGACTTCCTGTTGGATTTAGGTCAGGGGTGTTAGTAGGTGATTTTTAGGTCTTGATGAGACAAACAATTAAGTTTTGGTTTGGTCTCTCTACATTTATGGGTTGTAGTGGCCATTTTAGTGTTTGTAGGTGGCGCTAGAGAGCACATTTTGGCACTTTGGGGATTTATTTTTACATTTTATCAAATATTTCACCAAATCTGATGTGTGTGCCAATTTTGGTGAGTTTTTGACCATGTTTAGGGGGTCAGATTTGGGTTTGAAGTGGTGTATGTATGAACAAACAATAAACACACCAATTACAATAGGGTCCTTGCCCTCCAGGCAAGAGGGTCCTTGCCCTCCTCGACTTACGGGCTCAGTCCCTAATAGTATAATCGAACATTTTCAACACAGAAAAATGCTTTTTTTAAGTGTTCTTCTCAGGTTAGAACAGAGAAATCAACTCAAAAACACATACAACAAACTTTTTACACATATATTTAGAAAATTTGCCACTCGTTTTCTTAAGTTTTTGTATAAAAATGCATGTAAAACCTCAAAACTGTAATAAACAATCATATAGGCTAATAAACTTTATTATTTTCTGGACAAGCTGGGTTATTAGAATATCTTTGTAATATATGAGTGTCATATGAATGTATAAATAGTAATATGACCAGTAAGACAAAAGAAAACAAAACAGAGATGGAATCAAACAAATTTATTCAAAAATATAAAGATTACAATAGGCTACAGTACATATTAAAAAAACGTTTTTTATTTTATTTTTATTTTATTTTGGTATGCAGGAAGCGGAAGTAGTAGACACACTGCATTTCCGTGCATTTCTGCTAGCTTTTTTGATATGGAAAACGGATTAAATAATTACAGAGGACCTTCACTGTTGGATTTTACGTACTATATTTACATTATGCAGATTGTATAAAGTTACTCAAGTTCCAGGAGACATAACTCAGCCTGTGAAAGAGATACAACGATGATCAATTGCTCTCAATAGCTTTCGGCTAAAAAAAGAGGTAAGTCGCTGTCTATTTTTCTATCAAAAGTTATTGCATGTTTCATAAATGATGTATTTTTGGGTCGTATATGACCCACTCGACCTAAGAGGGTTCAGATGAAACATGTCCATAAGTTGTAGGACTATGTATAGTCACTTTAAGCTAGGTCAGCTGGCTGGTACATGGATGAATCAAACCAGTCTATGAATCAAGACAGTCTTGGGTAGTCTGGACGAGGATCCCAGGCCACAAAATCTCCCATTCTCTAAAGAAAATGGTGACTGGAGACCCCAACCAGGATCCTGAGCCATTCGGTCATCTCTCCACCGAATAAGCCACATAGCCACATCCTCGACCAGTCGGACCACAGGAGCTCGGGGGTGTTAAGAAAGTATGGAGTTAGTAAGATGCTGCTTCTGGGACAGCAGTTAAAGAAGGAAGAGAGAAACAGAAGAGCTCAGTGCATCATGGGAAATCCCTCGGCAGTGTAAGCCTATAACAGCACAACCATGGGCTGGCCTGTGCCAGCCTTAACTATGAGCTTATATAACTATAATCAAAAAGGACGGTTTTAAGCCTACTCTTAAACATAGAGAGGGTGTCTGCCTCCCAAATCTGAACTGGGAGCTGGTTCCAGAGAAGCGGGGGCTTGATAGCTGAAGGCTCTGCCCCCCAGACTCATTTTGGAGATCCTAGGAACTTCAAGTAAGCCTGCATTTTGGGAGCGCAGCGATCTAGATGAGTAATAAGGTACAATATGCTTTTTTACGATATAAAGGTCCCTTTCCGTTTAAGGCTTTGTAGGTGAGAAGAAGGACTTTAAACTTTATTCTAGATTTCACAGGGAGCCAACGAAGAGAAACTAAAACTAAATGATTTCCTTAATATGATGTATGGTGGGGAAATTACTTACTGCGTCAATAATCTTATGTGCGAACAGAAAATTATTTAATCCATGCATTTCGCCGGTAATTCAGACAGACAATGGACACTATGTCCCATTAGTCAAACAGATTTTATTGCCCGCTTAGATAACTTCTGATTGGTAAATGCTAGCGGTGACGCCTGACGCATTTGATCCTGTAGGGCTTTGCACACCTCAGTTTAGTTCAGTTTTTCTCAGCGAGTTTTGGCTCTTGGAGTCGCCCTGAGAGTTCGCTCTTGGAGTTTGCTTCAGGCACTTTGCCTGGGGAGTTCGCTCTCCTCGGGGGCTGCACTGTTGTTCTGTAGGGATAATGAGCGACTCTCGCTTACACAGTACGCACTTAAGTGCGGAGTGAGTTGCGCTCTGCACCATAACTCTACACAGTCTACATTTTTTATTCTTTGCTAAATTGCTAAATTAAAGTTTTTGTCTGAGAGATTTTTCTTTTTCTCCAAGATTGTGGTGCGTTATGCTCAGAACAATCAAGCTCCAGTTTTCTTAAAGAACAAGTTTTTTACTGGACCAAAGAATCAGTCCCCATTACTTTACGTGTTTTTGTTTCTTTGGTTAACTTGCAACTACCTTCGACTTCAACCCAGTGCTAAGCAAAGCTGACGGCAGCCAAAACTAAAGCTGGTTGCCCAGAAACTTGAGCCGCTGCTGCTTTCTGATGGGCGACAGAATTGACCCTCGAAGTAGGACTGGAACCATGACTCACACCGTCTCACAAAGAAACCGGAGACCAACTTTTCACGTCTTCCCTGGGGATACCAGTGCAGACGAGGAAAGGAGCTGTCTCCAGAGTACCGACAGCTGGCTAACGGATTACCTCTGCCGACTTCTGTTTCCACAGCTCAAAGTGAGGTCAAGAAATATTCTGCTGGGTCGGGTTGATGTGAAGTTAGTTCTCTTTATTTTCTAACTGCAGTCTTACTAAAGCCAGTCCCGCAATTTTATCAAATCAATCTGTTCAAATCACATATCTCTTCTCTAGGCTCAATTTCCCTACCATCCATGAATCAACATTTGTTACATTAGTTATACCTCATTAGAAGATGCTGGTATAATTATTTCCACCTAAATTACCTACATTTATTTATGTGTTGCCACTATTTCTATCAGTTATTATTCATTTGTTAAATAAACATTTAAAACGTAGCCTGTTTTCTCTATGCTGTGTTTCTTTCACTGTTAAGAAATATACGGTCAATGTGATCAGAATCCACGATTTCAGATGTTTGACTGATTCATCCTTTTTCCCTTTTGACCTATTTCACCGCCAGTTGAGAATTAACTTGCGTTCACTGATTGCTGATGGATCATTGAAAGCCAACTGACGGCTAAACATTGGTGGTGCCCCAAGGAAAATTTCTTATCTAAATTAATATGAATATTTTCATATTAATTTTCTTTTTCATGTGGTTTTTGCTACATAATAAATAATAAATAAATTTAAATAAGAAAAAGCCCACAAGTTTTTCAATGTTAAATTAACTCTTGTAATGAAGGAAAGAGAAAAAAAAATTCAAAGTAAGTTAGTAAATTAAAAATATATGTATAAGTTTTCTATTCAATATGAATGTAATTATTTGTGCAACTATGCTGGGAAATATCCAATAGGGCTATAAAATAGGGTGCAGTTTCGATTGACTGTGCATTGTCCTGTTAGTTCGCCTTAATCCAGCTTTACAGTGACCCGGAAGTGGAAGTATGAACTGATTGTAGCACCAGTTGCCTCCTGGAAATTGAGTCCAGGTATTAGCCAAACTGTTAGCTTACTCAGTGTTAATCCAACCTCTTACGAACTAAATAAGTTATCTACATTTGAACATTTATAAAGTGATTTTGTGTGTATGTGACCTTTTACCCAAAGAGAAACAGCCGTTGATACTGGAGCACAGCATCTTATGATGAAAAAGAGAACCCTAATCAATGCAAATTATCAGCTTAGCTAGCCTCAGTTGATGTTAGCTTTCAGTCTGAGTGCACCGCTATTATTGTTTCCACCCAGAACAATACAACGAGTTTTAACTTTAACAGATTTAAAGACGCATGATCATGGGATGTTGGCTCTGCACATGTTAGACTTAGAGGAAACATCAGCTTGTTGTTGCAGCGTTATGGAAGAACAGGATGATACAAACCCCTGGAAGAGAACACTGTACATTTGGTCAATCCGAAGTAATTTTTAATTGGTGCAAAATTGTGAAATATTATTTTGAGATGACCTACCGGCAAACTGTTACGGCCTGAACTGTCAGACACAGTGATATAAAGTCGGAATAATGTATTTTTTTTTTTGCAAGGAGCTGCTTGCAAGCATTGGTACAACCTCTAAAACAGAGCTTTTTGTGCATCAGGTCTTCCAGACATGTTGTGAGCCCTGCGGTCTCTGATCTGTTATCTTGGCCTTTTCAACTCACATTCCCACATAACCTTCACATGCAGCTTGTACATTTGCCTAAGAACGTTCAATTTTTCTTTAATCTATCTGTAAAGGACACCAAATGCAATATTATTTACAGAATTTTTATGCCCAGGGCTGTAGTATTTTGGACATCCATGCCAGAAACAACTTGCAAACACATGCAGTGCGAGCAATGCTGCTCTCACAAAAACCATCAACATAATATGGACCAAAATGTTTCTCTCCATGATTCAAAGCATGAGTGATTTGTGTTTTGTTTTTGAACAACTCAAATTCTAGCCACTGTATAAGGGCATTGGAAAAGGTTTTGTATTGGCCAGTGAGTGCACCGTCATAGGTCAATGCCAGTGTGTCAGGGGGCAGAAAATGTGTTTTAAACACAGCCATGCAACATGATGCAAAAGTGGTATACTGGAAGGGATCCAGTTCAGTACACTCTATAAACGCTTCATGGTACATAATACATGCTTTGCGCAACACAGCAACATCATCGATACCATACTGAAGTAGCTGTAGCTGGAGATTGAATACCCCCTCACGCACTGTATTGTACCACTGCATAAACTTTTCTCTGTCTTTGTCAGACATGGTGTCGTACCCATAAAAGTGGGGTTCAGGGTAGGATCTGAATTAGTTTTGGTTAGCCTTTGTGTTGAATAAGTGCGGGAAATAACCTTTTTTCAGATCCTCAAAACTTAAGGCCGCAGGAGTCTTTGATGGGCGCATTGGTAAAAAACTTAAAGAATCCATAAAATTTTTTTCTTTCACTAATTTTAAAATTGTGCATCCCTCCCGCCCATCTAATGCGTTCAGACATTTCTGCCCTGTATTGCAGGCTTTGTTTTGATAGTCTGGCATCATCACGTCTTGGTTCTGCAACTTCTGATGGGGATGGATTGCACCAGTTTGAGGTGCTTGGTTAGCCAAATCAGGCTCAATAAATTCAGAAGCATCCCTTTTCCATATACCCCAGTCTTGCATAAGATTGAGACTCTGTTCAGTGGTTAACTCCTCACCACCTAACTCAACATCCTCTTCATTATCTATATCGGATATGTTTTGATATTTATGACTATTTTCTTCATCCGCATCCTCTTATAAAGGATCAATTTCATTTTCTGTATCAGCTAAGTTTTGATATTCAAGCCGACTTTCTTCAGTTTCTGAATCTGTATCATTTAAGATTTGTTTTATTTCATTTTCTACATCTGACATGTTTTAGAGGGGTGAGAAGGATGCAAGGTAATTTTTGCTATCACTTTCATTATCGCTGATTACAATGGCACATTGCTTACCGTGTTTTGTTTAGAGCACGCATTTATGAGACATGATGATGCAATATAAATGAGCAGAATCAGACACAGTGTTTTATTTTGACTTGGACCGACTCTAAAAACTCTCTTCTAATTAAGTTTGCAAAAAATAGTCTCCATTTTATTAACCTCACAACCTCTTTTTCAATTTGCAAGCTCTTTCTAAACAATTTTAAAGATACGTTGGCTACTTTTACCGTAAGCAGCTGTGCACTACTGCGTCTCAATTAAGTCTCATATGTATTGTGTGTGTGATTGTGGCATATGTTCGGGAGTGGTTGCACGGCTTTTTTAGGTCCTGATGAAGTTCATCATTCCAAGGGTTCTGGCACCGCACTGTTTTAGATCAGAATAGGGCTGGGTGGGTTTGTATGCTCTGCGGATTATGAATGCTGAAGCTGTGGTTCTATATGAGATTTCAAAAAGATATCATATACCAAATTTTATTTATGTTTTGTTCAAATACCAAATCTTCAAAAAACCAATGTGCTCACCCACAGGGAACTCAGTGTTTGCTCTGGTGCTGGGTCATGTCGAAAAAGACTCCACTAAATGTATACACAAGGCCAGCAGCCAGGAGTATGTGATATATATGATAATATGTCCATGTGGTTTATGCTATATTGGTAAGACCAATAAGGAATTGAAAACTGGAATAAGTGAGCATAAAAGTGCTATTAGGAATAAAGATCAGAAGTCCCTCATTGCCAGGCATTTCAGTATGTGTAAACATGAGGTGAGCGCTATGAGATTTATGGGCATTGAAGTGGTGAAGCCCCCACCTAGAGGAGGAGATAGGGAAACCTTGATTCTTCAAAAAGAGAGTAGGTGGATTTTTGAATTAGATATATTGTTTTCTAAAGGCCCAAATGAGAAAAATGACCTGTGTTGTTATTTATGAAGAGGGTGAAATATGAAATGTGTTCTATGGATTGTTGATTCTACGATCTTCCTATCTGCCTGTACAACTGCTATTTATTGGGAGAATATGTCCAGGTTCTTCACGAGTGTCTTTTTGATGTATCATATTGTATTTGTGTTCATAGTTTTAGGGTGACACTGCTGTGTATGGCACTGAATCAGATGCTGATAAATTGAGAAATGTGGATCAGGTGTGGGGTCAATGGGAGGGACCTTACAAACAAAAAGAGGCCTTGGGCCCATGTCCACTTATGCAGCCACTGATGAAGGCTGAGCTGAAACATTTGGCTGCTGTGTGTGTTTGTCATCATGTTTGAGAACAAAAAATAAAGAAATGAAGACTATTCCTGGCTGTGGGCCTTGTGCATACATTTTGTTTAAATACCAGAAATGAAAAACAACATTAAAAGAGGAAGGAAATCAAACAGACTCATAAATATCATGTTTTACCTGTATCAGTCCGGCCTCTTTGTGCTGGTATTTTGGTCAAAGATTTTTTCCTTTTGGTTAGGGATAGACAACGTTTAACTCCCTTTCCCTCTGGGATTTCATCAAACATATGCCTCTACTCTACAGAAAATCAAAAACTGCATAGATTTACTGCATAAATAAAGCACCATTAGCAGCAAAATGCCTCTTTAAATAACATTATAGACAGGACACATATAAACCTTACCTAAGAATACAGGCTGAATACAGGCTATTACGTGTCTTCCATCGGAGGCAGCCCAACTTGGAATTCAAGACCGAGGAGGTGCCTACTTGATTGGGAACATTAACTGAACCATTTTGACACACTTGAGGATTATTTGGACAAACAATTGTTTGAGCGGATCAGGCCATGCCCCCCCGATCGTTGGGAAGGATGGCATATTAGGCTCAGAATCTGCCTTCGCTGACACTGGAAGTGTTGAGAATCAGAAGGCGCTTGGTCCTACTATGAAAGGTGATCCCTTTAGGCAGGAGGGAAGCTGCAATGCCACTTGCAACTGCTGCAAGTGCTATGTTTCCCTGTGCATAAAATTTGTTGAGGATATGGGACAATATAAATCTTATCCCAGTCCCACCATCTGTATCAACTGTGATCATCTTGCCAAGTCCCTGTTTCACACTGTCCATCACTGCTCAGACAACGACAACGACTCCTGTAAGTTGTGCTCTGTCTCATGCTAGATAATGCAGTTTTTGTGATGCTGGACATGAACTGGATCAGGTTTAGGGAGTTTGAAATTCTTACTCAGTGTAAAGCCATGGCGTTCAAGGTGGTCCTTCAGCTCAAGCAGCATTTTCCTTACGATACCATCATGTGGCTCATCACTCACGTCTGTTTGGTGCATAAAGTCTTTGTACAGCACATGCCTATGCATTTCCCAAAACTGCAAGTATTCTTTTAGAGAACATACATGAGCATTTTGGCAAATACTTACGAACTATACCACTACTACTATTACGCATTACTGGGCTAAATGTGGCAGTTGCAGCCTCTTCGATTACAGAACCCACCTCCTGGTCATTGCGAACAATCCCATGTGCGATGCATGCTGCAAGATAGGTGTCCATGACCCTTTTGCCAACATGTCGGACATCCTGGAAGCATGTTTGCCCACGTATGTGGTACAGTGGGATCTGGAGATAGTACAGCTCAGGATTTTCAGGGCTGTATTTGATTAAGGGTATCTGTACAGCTGTGTCAGCCTTTTGGTTGTCTTGTGTTATGACCCATGGGTGGGTCTGGGGGTTGCCTCTTTTCTCTCTCTTCCTGTGTGTGTGGGTGAGTGGGTGTGTGCTTGTGTTGATTGATTGAGTAGATACAGGTGTGGCCCCG
>JAPQLA010000003.1:2783250-2793651 GCA_029822935.1 Naso vlamingii | reverse complement strand
TTTTCGCTGAGGGGTGTTATACGGAAATGTGAGCACATGATTAGAGGCGACCACATAGAGACGCATCGCTACAGGCGCACCAGTAAACGATGGTTTTGCTGGCAATGCGTCTCAGTCAGTGACATTTCTCCATCTCCCCAGTAACTTTGATTATTTAAATCTCCATACATGCTGACATGATCGGTCAGGATCTAAAGTTCTGTGTTCTTCTAGACAAAGTTTACAGAAATATTTCAGAAGCTAATTTTTATTCTGTTTCACCTGGAAATTTCTCTGTCCTGTCAAGTTTATGATTGGTTTTTAGTTTTGCTGATTGCTGCAATATTACTGCACGCATGGAAATATTTTAAATGACTGACAGCACCCTGTCGTAATCTTTTAAGTACACAGAAAACACCTATATATCAATACAGCACACATTAAAGGCAGAGTCAGTAGAATTTTACTAAAAAATAAAATATAAACATACACAAAAGTAATGCTGCTCAATCATCACTTCTGGGCCTCTGTGTATGTGTGCTGGTGACTGTGTATGGAGACACAGCGTCCTCTGCCTGTATTTTGATGTTTTGGCTGACTCAGGACCTGCTCGGGACAAGTTATCGTAAAGAGCGATGTAGACACGCAATCAACGATAGCGCGACCACGCTTCTCCAAAATGTAGATGGCGTGACCGTAGTGAACTGGTGCGTTTCCTCCAGCCAATGACAGCACGCAGGTGAGGTTGGGAGCACCGCAGAGCACAGCTACCGGATGCCGTCCAGACCGGAGAAAGTTACGAAGAGACGCAGAGTTTGGCTACTTTGTAATGGACAGGTAGGTGCTAAACACTGCTGGTTAGCTTGTTAAATTATCGACTTCTCCATTAAACAAATGTAATATTCCAGTGTAGCTTGTTGTGTAATGTTAGGTAAGCGGTATAGCAGAACACTTGGTAGGCCTACACGCTTAGTCACGATACTTCAGGTGCACTGAGCCAGGAGGAGGGGCCCAGTTTGAATGTTGTGTTTACAGACGGTAATGAACGAATGCTACTGACTCCACCTTTAAAGAAATCACTTAAAAAGCTATTGTTGCTGGATGTAATTTACATATATATATATATATATATATATATATATATATATATATATATATATATAGATATAGATATAGATAGATAGATAGATACACACATATATATATGTAGGCCTATCTATATATAGAGAGAGCGCTAGATAGATAGATAGATAGATAGATAGAGAGAGAGAGAGAAATATTGAGAAATACATTTTACAGCGTTTTGTTGCAGAACCTGTGTGTGTGTGTGTGTGTGTGTGTGTGTGTGTGAATTGTCGGTATCTTTCATGCTTTTCTCGAGTACTGTATTAGCTGTCTTGACGTGGATAGACAGAAATGTTATCATCCTGTACTCCTCATCCCAGGTGTTTATGAAAAGGGGATCGAACATTGTCATGCCGGTCTAAACATCCACTTTCAGCTCCTCTGCCAGAATGTCTTCTGGCCCTACAGACTTTCTGTCCCTCCCTTGTTTGATGGCCTTATGAATCTCCTCCTTGGAAGGTGCAGTGCAATCAATCAGCCAATCAGCAGATGATTTGCTCACCCCATAGTTTCTGGAAAAGCTCCACCCATCTGCATTTCTTATTCTGCACTTCTTTGTTCCTCTTCCTTACTGGCATCCCCAGCTGTACCTTTTAGAGAACTTCTAGTTGGTTTCATACAGATCCCTCAGCATGCCATGGCGGGCTGCTTTTTCTGCTCTTTCTGCCAGCATCTGCCTATCATCAGTCTCATCTGTCCTGATAATGGGTTTGTTTACTTCTGTATATTCTACATGGACGTTTTTTATACTTTATTTATTTTTTGGTCTCATGTGCACATGTTGTGTATTGCTGCCACCCTTTTTTTCCTTCCCTCAGTTTCTTTCACGGTCTCTGCTCAGATTTATTTCTGTCTGTGCTTGTTGAGGCCTAGCACTTCATTGCATGTGGGTATCATTGTCTCTTTAAAATACTGCTACTTCCCATCAATCAACCAGTCCTCCAACAGCTTTAGTAAGACTTGGAACTTGTTTAGAAGCACAGTCCCTAACGCTAGTCCATCAACAGATCTGGTCATACCCAAGTAGCCTTGTGTCTAATTCATCTCCCCTTATCCCTGACACCCCATAATCTCCTCATAAACCCAGTTTTTGTTGTTGCCATTCTTGGTATTGAAGTTGCTCGTGAGAGTGAGGATGTTCCATCTTGGGCCTGCCTGATTAGGGTCAGCAAACTTCCGTAGAACTCCAATTAATCATCACAGACACTCTCATTTGTTGTGGCATAGCACTGGATTATATCCATGTTGATCCTCGTTATCTTTGTGTTAAAGAGGGTGGTTAGCACCCTTTTACTGGTATTAACATGTGATCTGTGTCCTTTAAAGTTATCCAGTTAATAAAAGATCAGATCTCACCTTTGCACTGACACTCGGTATTTTAATGCGTTCTCGCCATCCACACTGACAATGGATCTTTCTCCTCTGCAGCAAAACCTGCTCATGAGAAGTTTCCTACATTAAATAAACACTCACTGTAAACAGAGCTCAGTGTCAAGCTACTGCTTATGCAAACGAAACATTTCCTACAGCTGCTGCTTCACATTAAAAGCATTTAACTGGCAAAATGCGTGTAGACTTGACCGTCTGTGAAAGTGATGGAACAGGAACAGAGCGTAGATGACGAGCTGCCTGCAGAAGACAGGTGAGCAAACAAACTCACCATTCATTCAAGTTACCAAGTCCTCTATTAGAATCCAAAATATTCTGGAGTAACGTTAGGTGCTTTCTGCATTTCACTTTGACATCTTATCTATGGTCCTGCTGGTCAACCCCCCTCACTCTCACTATAGTCAAGTGAAATGTCTCTGTGTCCTCAGCAGCTCTGTGCAGCGACTCAGATGCAGGATCTGACGTTAATTGTGGCGTCTGTCCGTCCGACAGTGTTGATTTTTTCAAAAGGCAAAATGAAAGTGAGGCCGGTCCTGCCCACTGGGGACTACTGCAGGCTGCTGCAAGCCTAATGCGAGCAAGTTGTACGGACTGCATGTACAGCTACAGAAGATCTGAACACAGCGCGAGCCAGACTGTCGGTCAACCTTGACTCACTGACTTCTAGAATGTAAAGGTTTTGAAGTCCCTGCTCAGCAGGACTTGTGCCAACTTGCTGATTTCAAACATGGTTTGGATATTCCATGTTCTATCACGGTAGTCCTGGTGGAGATCATGGTCTATCACACGTCTTCCAGTTTATTTTAAGTCTCCAGTTTGCATCTCTTTGTTAAGGGGGTCTTTTCATGGGGATCGAACGCTGGCCTGTTTCCAAACCCTCCCTCCATTGTCAGACAGACTACCAACGACCAACCTTGTCAAAGAAAACTAATATAAGTAAATGTAATGTACTCTGAGGTGATGTAAACTGAACTGTGTTGTGTGTGTGTGTGTGTGTGTGTGTGTGTGTGTGTGTGTGTGTGCTGGCATATTTAGAGTTAGGAACAGGATTCGTTTTAACACAGTCAGTCATTAATGCACAAAGTAGTCAAATTAATAGACAATTTTGTGAATGAACTGAATGCCTTAATTTTTTTGTGTTTGTTTGTTTTTGTTTTGTTTTTTCACAACTTGTCCCTGCGTGTGTCTCATTGTGTCTGACTGTTTGCAGTCCATCCTGGAGTCTCCAGACAAACAGCGTACTCTGAATGACATATACAACTGGTTCACTACCATGTTTTTCTTCTTCAGATACAACACTGCAACCTGGAAGGTTTGAACCACTCAGATCACACATTCACTCTGATACCTGTGGAAATGATGTGCATTACTCTGTTGAGCCTTACAGCAAATGTCAAGTATCTATATACATGAAAATGTCACTGCACTATTTCATCTAACCATCCATCCATAATACCCGCTTATCCTACAGCCGGTTACCGCTGACACTGAGATTTTGTTAAAAATATTTTTGACTGTTGTGTTTTTCATTTATATTGGCAATTTAAAGTGCATTCTATCCGACTTTGTTGAAGACTGTTAAAAATAGCTTGGGTTAAGGAATGTACTGTATCCTTTTTGTTCATTTCCTTTCTAATAAGTGAAATTTTCAGTAAAGCTAAACAGAGGAGTACAAATTCTACAACAACATATAGCTGTTGTCAACATGCCATTTCATGTAGAAAAGAATCATGCGTGTGTTGTGCTTATTGATGGATGTTCCCCCACTGAGAAAAACAACTGACCTTTATAAGCCTGAGAACAAAAAAGGGTTGTTTATGGACATCCATAAAAGACAACAACAGAACAATGCTGATGAGTGCAGATGAGATTCACAGCTGGAGGAAATATGGTTTCATCAAAACTTACAAATTTGTATATCTTTTTTAGTATTTTTGAAGAAAGGAACATAAGGACAACAAACAAAAATAGCTGATAAAGAAAAAGAGGAGTTTCTGCAGATTTTGCCGGAACCATATTTATTTGAGCCGGAGTTCACTGATGTTTATCCTAACCCGCGACGTGGGGCATTAACCCAGATGTGTTAGATTTAGAAGCTTTCTGGCTGAAACAGGAGCTGTTTGCAGGTACTGAGCCTGTGACACCATAAAGAAGACTTGGACTTTACCACATGAAGCTGTTAAAAGTTTGGGATGGACGTTTTTAGATCGTTTGGATGTTTTGAAAAGTGTGTCTCCATACACCCCCAGCAAAAGTTAAAGGCTCGTATCTTTTGAATCACCAGTACAATGGAGGAATGCTGAAACGAAAAAAAAAAATTCAAGATATTGAAAGGAGAGTATTTGATATATAAAACATAATTTTGCAATGAAGTATCACTTTAGGTAATGTAAGCTTGTCACTGGAGCAGTCCGTGGAAATTGGAGAAAAAAATGCCAGGCGCTGCACAAAAGTGAGTAAACGCGCCTTGTGAACGCGCCCGTGCACACGAATCCAAAACGTGCGCCCTGTATGAGAGGAGAACATCACATCAGTCTTCAGGCGTGGTTTTTGTCGGCCAATAGCACAAACGCTCTCTGGCTACTTTCCTCTCCAAGTTCCTTCGCTATTTCGACATCGTGGCCGCTACCAATGATAACGTGTGCTCATAACAAATTTGGTGTTAGTTTTGCTGCACACAGTAATGTTAAACATCCTAGTCCTGCTGCCCTGTGTTTTTAGAGTCCTAATGTTTGTAAGTGAGGGAAATATTAGAGACAATTTAATACGACCAAAACAACAACAAGCAGTTTCATCTTACAGAACAGATTTTACCTTGCTTCTATGACAATAACATCTTCTTGTTCTAAACAGAATGCAGTGCGGCATAACCTCAGCCTACACAAGTGTTTTGTGCGAGTGGAGGGAGGAAAAGGAGCTGTTTGGACAGTGGATGAAACAGAGTACCAGAGGAAGAAAGGACAGAAGTATCACAGGTACAGACATCCTCAGAAAAAACTCAAATGGAAGCAAGATTAATGGGTTGGCGAGGTCTGTAGAGTCTAACGCCTCGTTTCCACTTTCGTATGTGTAAGAATGTGAGTCAATCAAAAGTCCATTCATTCCTACGAGATTCTCAATGATATCCAGTGTGCCTGCGAAACTCCTCCCCTCTGTAATATTTCAGTCCAGAATTTGCTTCAAGCACATTCAAAAAATAAAATGTTTTGCAGTTGATTTTGGAGGGACCACAGCCATCGTGATCGGATGATGCGTCTGTTCACAGTGCGAATGTTCGGAAAAAGTCAACCTCGACCCCAAAAATAAAGGGTTTGCTTGTTCGCAGTGTAATATGTGCTTTCTGTGTGAAATTACTCATGCCCAATCAGCAGTTCGAAAAAAAAAATTTGTGCAAATTATTTGAATGAAAAAATGCATCCGGTGTGTCAGGGCCTTAGGGTTACGGTTAGTTTGTTTTTGCTTGTTACTATCAACTACATGGATTTTGTCGAACTGTTGTATGAAAGCAGTGTCACAGTGATGCTGATGTAAGCACGAGACACGAGGCCACACCAGCACTTCCTCCTGTGTGGCGTTGCTTAAATATAGCCTAACAAGCACTCCTTGTTTGCATTATTTACATGGAAACTTGATTTTATTTTTTTTTTACTACAACACGTTTTTTAATTCTTCATTGGCTTTTTTATTCAGCTTGCAATCAATCCATTTTGTGCAGTAGTGGAGTCATGTTACTTTTATGGCAATGTGCACAGAGCCTGAGAAGGAAGTCCAGGGTCAAAAAAGCAAGCTGATTACCACCATCGTCGTGGTAACCATTAATTCTTGACTGGGATTTTAGCTTTAGTCAAGTCACCTCACACTATGAAAGTCCTGCTCTGTCAAACTTTCCTCTCAGTGTGCCCTTCTGCTCTCTGCTCTCTGTCATGGACTCAGTGCGGAGAAGGGAGCTGTTCACAGGCAGATATTTGTGTAAAGACGTAGGAAAGCAAAGTGTAAGGTAGGGAAGAAAATGTAGGGAAGGAAAGAAAACTAAGAGGTAGGGATTAGATGAGGGAGAGAAAGACAAAATTTGAAATTCAATTCCAATTTAGATTGAACAATTTTTAAGTCAGCATTAAATATCAGTGCATAGTTGACTGAAAGATAGTGGCTGTAATGAGAACACAGATTGCCAGCGCAGTGTGTGTGTGTGTGTGTGTGTGTGTGTGTGTCCCACTAACTGTGTGTGTTTTCAGGGACTGTCCTGTGAAGTGGCTCAAGTCCTACTCTCATGACTGTCCAGAGGATCCCAGAACAGCAGCAGATGGAAGGACTGAGCTGCTTCTGTAGTCTTATAGTCACATCCACTTTATAGTTGTATAAGGAACTACATGAAGAACTGGATAACCTGCTGAAATGTCTCACTGTATTTTGTGAACAACTTTTTATTGAGTTTGTCACATGGGAATCGTTGTATATAAGGTACTATAGACAGGCATTCTTGTACATCTAAAAAGCATGTAGAACAAGCTATACACAATGCCATTGCCATGCAAAGAAAAAAGGACAAAACAGGGAAGAAAACATGACATTCATTCATCAACATGACACATTTTATCTGTGTAAAAAAGTGAGTTTCCAGTGAGTGGATGGCAACGCATTATGAATTATAGCTGGTGATTTTTCTATGAAAGCATATCCTGAAAATAATTAGACTGTTCTTTTAATGACAGAGGCTCAGGAAAGAACCTTAGGTGTATTATGATTTTCTTGGCAACAGTTAAACCTGCAAATATGATGTTTTGAGTGTTATCTCTGAGAGTCGCTATTGAATAAAAATGAAGTTGGCTGTTTAGGAACTGGAAATGTGATGATTTTTTCAAGACACCTCAGAGTAGAGCAGAGAAAACAATGACATATTTACTAACACTATTTTGACTACATTTCAGAGAGTTTGATCTATCTGTGAGTTTCATTTGAAGGTCACGTATAAGATAAAATTTATGAACAAACTTTCAGCGATGAGATAATTATGTTTGCCCAAATATGTTCCCAAATATTCACAGATTAAGTCAAGTTCTTTGTGGAAGAGAGGGTAAAATAAATCCCATGGAACTCCATTAGATTGCTCATTACTCATTATCAGGTATTTCATTTTGATTTTGGACTCCTGTAAAGCAGCTAAACACACCTGACTGAACAGTAAAGTCTGTAGATCTTCAGGAAAATTGTGACTCCGTCCTCTCTCTTCCTTCTATTTTCTGCATTCTGTCAAAACGGTCTGTGTAGCTTCCTCCTTCCCCTTTCCCTCATGAGCGCCTCAGCACTTGGCTGGACTCACAGCCCCTTTATTGACAGAAAATAAACTCAGCAAGGACACTGATAAAATGTTACTGACAGCTCCTGCTTCTCACTCTTCAATAGTTTAGCTGTTAATCCAGCTCATGTGCTCATGTTGAGGAAATGAATAAATCCACATGGAATAAATCCACAACAAACAGGAACACTCTCAACTTCTGTCTGGTGCTCGCCTCTTTAGGAAAGTTTAACAAAGTTAACTGTCCTTCATTCACCTGACAAAAACACTTTATTGGAGCCATCTGAACAAAGTGCTAACAGTAATCCACGAAGCAGAGAGCAGATTGCAGCGGTGTCTGAGCAGAGAGGGTGAGGGGGCCAGCACAGCACCGTGTGCACGAGCTGATATGCCCATATAAGGAAGTCCAGCACACATCAACGTCACTGTAAAAAAAACAAAACAAAAAAAAAAACACTGTAAAACACAGCGTGGGGAGCCAACTGAAACAGCCTGCAGGGCTCACTTCCAAATGCACGAACCTCATCATGTGACGCTTTGGCATCGTTTAACACGAGTATCTGATATTGTAACAACATTTATAGAAAAAATAATTTGCTGACCAAAAACATTAATTTTCTTATTAAGATTCTGCCTTGCAAAGACATATTAAGATTATGCATCTCTGGGTATTGTATACAAATTTCAGTTTATTATCATTTGTATGTGCTATATGAGAGAATATGCTTACAGTTAAACCTAAAAGCGGAGTGTCACTGTAAAAAAGCTGGTAATGTGAGGTGTTTTGCTGAGGCCTTCAAAGGAATAAGGAGAAACTTATCCCTGCTTATTTTACAAACTAAAAATTGACTGTAGAGAAAAGACCTGTGGTGAGAGGGGTGATTCAGAAGAGAACAGCTGTTGAATAAAGAACAGGTTCAGATAACATCCTGGACAGCACACACCCCAGAAGTGTGCAACCTCAGAGCACTAATCAAACCTGAAGAGAGGTGCCAAAGGTCTTATTGGAGCATAAACAGCAGTGAGGTGATGGTAAAGTTTTCATTATGAAAAGGCCCCTGGATATTGGGCATTGCTGCACAAAAGGGATGGGTGTCTGTGTACCGTCCCAGGATACAACTTATGTATGCACTGCATGAGCAGCTGTCGGTGAAAAAAAACGAAGTTCCTACCAGTAAAGAAAAATGCTTCTACAGAAAGAGAGGAGGGAGGGACTGCAGATGGAGCACGGGGAGGATTTTTTATATAATAGCTTGAATATCATCACGCTTCTGTTCACGCCGTGCGTTTGACGCCTCAGACCTTGGCCGTGTATTCTTGAAGGTGAACTCAAAAGAACTGTAGATAAGGCAAACAGCTCTTTGTATTTCATTTTAATGTGCATTTGACAGCAAACACATGCTAACTTTGTTTTATGTAATCCATATGTGCATTGTGCAAGCAATTTGAATTAAAGCAACAAATCAGAGAGAAATGTGTGGCTAGATGAAGTCCTGTAGTCTGTGAGGGTTTTGTTTTATTGGGCACTGTTCACACCACAACATGTGAGTCGAACAAGGAAAGGCCTGCAAATCAAACCTAAGTGCGAAGTCTTAACCCCGAGTCCTTCGCCCCCTTTGCACCTAAAACGTGTTTTTGGAGATTATATTGCAACGGTGCTTGTTCACACACATTTACACCTGGTATCAGTATCTGTCTCCAGGGTCCACAGTGAGGTCCAACTGCCAACTTCTCCGCTCAGCTTAACCTCACACTCTCTTCTTCCTCCTTTGTTCATCTAGCTTTTAACACCACCTCAACTGACCCTTCCCTAAGCTCCGCCCTTGGATGCAAACTAGCCAATCATAGCATAGCATCTGACAGCTCTGACCTGGGTCCGAAAACTGCACGGCTGTGCTCCACAGAAACCAACGCAGTTTTTTCAGATTTTCTTCAATTTCAGTTTCCTCTGTGGCTTTGAAGCTAGTTTTTATAGCAGGACTTAAAGTTCTGTTTCACTGAGCCAGAATTCATGGGGCCGGGGATGTTTTAGATTCCAAAATAGATTTTCAGTGCTTTAAAAGTGGGCCGATACGTACCAGTGCGCACTGCCCCCACCTCCAGATTTTACCCCCTGGCCGTACTGGGATGTCTCACAAGCTCCCAGTACCCTTTCCTGCTCTCTGTATATCAGAGTGTCTCTCGCCGACTCATAGTGACACTAGAATGACATCCGGGTGCACTATGTGACGCTCATCTCTCTCTTTTCTTGTGCACTACGTGATGCTTACTCGATTGTTCTCGTGTGGAATGTCAAATTAAATCACAAGTCACACTACTGTTGGATAAACGAGGAAAAGCAAAATAATAAAAAATAGACAGTAATGATGGCATGGCTCCAAAAGGTCACAAAGAGAAGGCGAACTGGAACAGATTCTGATGATGACGACGGCTCTCCGACAGTCAAATATATATAGTCAAATACAGAGGCAGACAACTGAAAGTAATGTGTTTAATAAATTAACTTTATGAAAGCATTATCTTCTAGTATCTTTTATTCATTGTACAAATTCTGAACATAGACTGTGTCTTGATGATATTCATGCAAATTTTTTTAACTAGCAAGACACTTG
>JAPQLA010000003.1:2439924-2451136 GCA_029822935.1 Naso vlamingii | reverse complement strand
CTGAGTCCTGCTAGCAAGGTTTGCACAAACACTATATCACTTCACGTAAATAAAGCTAAAACCCCCGATGACTCGGCTGTGCAGTTTAGCAGCTGTTAAACTAGTTAGATTTTTGTTTGTTGGTTGGTTTTTTTAAGGTTAGTGACATGAAAGACAAGAATGGCTAATTAATTAGATAGACAGTTGAGTATTCAAAAAAAAAAAAAAAACGACGACCATGAAACGCATTTAAGTGAACTGATAAAGAGTTTAAGCTTTTTAATAACTGATGGGAAGAGGACATCGTTGAGATAAATAAAGTAACACCAAACTAACAGCTAACCTAGCTAGTAACGGTAAGCAACGGCAACAGTTTTAAAATTACTCACATGCCAAGGTGTGCACCGTTGTCCGAAGGGAGCTCAATTCGTACCGTTACGTCTTCAGTTATGCTTTTTGTTGTAAACTATGTAAGATGTCGTAAAACAGTTAGCGGTAAGTACAGCGAACGTTTTCCTAGAATGTTAAGACCTGTTTCAGTTTTATTTCTCCCCCGGAGGGAAGGAGAAACCACATTTTTAATACTTCCTGAAACTTGTCCCCCACGGCGACGACACAGCCAATAGCGTGTGAGGAAAAGTTTTATGACAATCCGTTGTCCAATAGAAAAGCAGTAGAGGCGGAAGTAGGCAGTATGACGCATGGATGCTGACAAATTAATGCGGTTAATGGAATGACCAAACCTGAACCCTAAACCTAAACTGACAACTATTTCACTTGTTTGATTTGTAACACATTGGCCTAATAGAAAGATTCTTACTACACAGATTCAATAATCTATGAAGAAAACCAACATGCACACCATCAGGCACCATTTACACTGCGTGATTAATTATTTGACACTACTAAAACAAACAAAACTAAACTAAAAACAAAACAAAAGGAGGAATGTAAACAGTTGGCCTAAGCAGGGTGGACTGTTCTTGTTTCTTGGGCGCTGATACAGATGATTATTAATCAAGGTACCCATAACCAATTATTAAATAAAAATGTTTGGTAAAAATAAATAAATAAATAAAATGTAATTTATTTATTAAATCTCAGCGGCATAAGTTAGAATAACCGGTGGAATGTTACTAAGTACACGACATAACTACTGTACTTGAGTACATTTTTTTAAGGAACTTTTTTGCTTTACTTGTGTAGTTCAACCATTATGCTACAACTTCATAGTGGAGGCAAATATTGTATCCCTTTTTTCACTCAGTTTACTTGATAACTAGTTAGTTTGAAGATACTACTTATGCAGTAGCCTAAATAAAGTCACCAGTTGCAATATTACAGTGATGAACAAATTAATTACATTTATAATTACAATCAGTATTATATGTTATTTTTGAAATGAGGAATTTTGCACTTTTGCTTTTGATATTTTAAGTATATTTTATGCCAGTAATTTTGTTCTTTTTCTCAAGTGAGACTCTAAATGCAGGATTATTACACATAAAAGAATATTTTTACACTGTGGTATTGCTTTGTTGTTGTTGTTGCACTTAAAGATCTGAGCTCATCCTTCACTAGTAAGAATAACACAAAGTCTAACACAACACATTGTTCAGCTGTAATAATAATTTTTTTAAAAATTAGTTACAGACAGTGCTGTGCCTGCATACATCCAAGGATGCTTCTCCTTCTGTCATTAGATAATGACTGCGGCTGTGGCCAGGAGGTCATGTCATCAGATGGTTACCAACAATCATTGAGTGTTTCAAACCTTAAACATAACACTCCTGTTGGCGGGTCGGCAGCGGTGGCCAGCCACTACTCATTCCCTCCTGGTTTTCAGCTTAACTCCTCCCTCCTGCTCCATATCCAGCTGGAGACCCTTTCAATAACTGTCTAACTTGTGATAAGGGGTCACAGGTAGATACTGATTTATCTACAGGACTGATAGTCATCAAATTTGGAAACTAATGTATATGAAAGTAAAACAATCTTCCTCATAAAATCTGTTTTTTTGTTGTTGTTGTTGTTATTGTTGTTTGTTTGTTTGTTTAACTTTTATTTAAGGTAACAACCAGAGATGGTCACAAGTCTTTGAGCTCAAGTCCAAGTCAAGTCTCAAGTCTTTGACCTTGAGTCTCAAAGTCAAGTCTCAAGTCTCTCATGGTGGTAATAAGTGTTCATCCACTGCATGCTAGTCGGTCTGCTGAGAACACAGCCAGGCTTTTTCTACAGAATTCAAAGCATGTGCTATATTTAAGACAGTAGTAAAGATCACACATGGATAATGACACATGTGCATTAAGGAGGGAATGAGATTTAGCCCGTCAGACTATGTTACTGCTAAAAAGAAAAGAAAAAAAAAGATGGTTCAAGAACGCTCACATACACACCCATGGACAATTTAGGGTGACCATTAAACCGAACTTGTATGTCTTTGAAATCTGGGTAGAGAATATGCAAACTCCTCAAAGAGAGGCAGGATTTTAACCTGGCATCTTCATGCTGCAAAGCGCAGCATTTAGAATATGCATGACAGCTCTAAAGTGATTTTTCAAATGGAGGACAGTGTAGGTCCCACCACTGAACTTTGGGGTACGCCCTTTGAGACCTCCAGAGAGGAAGAGGGGGATCCGTAACCCTTCTGGAATAAATTAGAGAGCCACAAAAGCAGAAGTATAATCTTTCTCACAAAACCTGATTGCTGATTGATTAGTTTCATTTTTTCACCACAGATGATGCTGTTTATTTCTTCTCCTTGTTGCATTGTATTTAATTTGTAAGAATTCATTAAAGCCTCTAAACCAGTGCACATTTGTGCTTAGCTTTTCAACCATTAAAAAAATGATAGTTGCATTTTGTGACTTGACTTGGATTTGGATTTAATGACTTTGTTGCCTAACTTTGTCAAATTACTCGCAAACAACGGTGTTTAAAAGCTTTTCTGGTTCATCATTGGTTGTCCGTCCTTATACAGTTGGGGACTACCTAATACAACATCGCTGATCATATGTGAATGTGGCCTGAAAATTTGAACAAATAACGACACAATAGATCTCCTTTAGCTCCATTCCCCTAGTTGTAAGGATAAAACATAAGGTATAACCAACACTTAACATGTGCTCCACTAAGATAAATGTTTCATACAATGGATTCAGTGGTGCTCCTGTAGAAGATGGTAGGGTGAGGGTAGGGGAGACCTGTCTTTTTGAGTCTCCGGAAGGAGTGGAGGCGCTGCTGTGCCTTCTTCACAATGGCCAAGGTGTTGGTGGTGGAGGTCAGGTTGCCCCTCAGGAACTGGATGGTACTGATCTTCTCCACAGCGGTGTCACCAATGGTCAGCAGTGCATGATGCTGGGTGCTGGCTCTCCTGAAGTCGATCACCATCTCTTTTGTGGACATTTAAGAGGAGATTGTTTGACCTACAACATGAAGTCAGCAGTTCCACTTCCTTAACCTCCTTCCTGTACACAGACTCATCATGGTGACTGATAATGATGCTGAAGGTAACTTCCATAGAAGAAAAAAAATTCCCCTGTGTAACTGTTATGGTTTAACTGGTGGACTCTAAGGCAGAGACAGGCTGAGATGGCAAACAGGTTTGCAAGGATGTTTATTGTAGGGGAGTGGAAGGACCCAGCTGAACTGACTGTGGCAGAGAGTGGAGGGAGCTATCTGGGCTGAAGATAGCCTGATGAGGAGATCCAGGAAGGGAGGCAGGCAGGTGAGGGCAGGAGCTGGCGGCAGGAGTCAGGCTGGGAGTCTGGAAAGAGAAACAGGTATTAGTATAGCGCAAAATTCAGGGCAGAACAGGTTTACATAGACGGCCGAAGAAAGACTGACTGCAATAGTTGAGTCTACAATCTGGCAAATTCTGGAAGTTGAGCTGGATCTTTTGTAGTGCAGATGATAAGGTGACTGCTGACAGCTGCAGTAGCTGGTGCCCGGCTCCCACACACCTGACTCCAACCCTGCAATCACAAAACACAGAGACACTAGGAGGCAGAGGGCATGACAGTATCAGCCATGTAATTGTGTCAGTCATGCGGCTGGTGCTGAGGGCATTATCCCTACATCCCAGTTCAAGTTCCAGATCCTAGCACACCCTTTTAATACTTAGAACTGAAATGGACTCCATGTACTTGTACTCCAAAATCTTTAATAAGGGCAGCTAGTGTTAGCAGCAACATGCAGCAAAATGAAAGCACTGGTGGTGCTGAATTTTGACATGGATTGGGCCTTTAAACAGCCTCTTGTATACTGCTTATTCAGTTTACTTTCACAAATCAATAACAGTTTGTTTTCAGGAATTCAGGCATCCTTGTTGTAAACCCAGCTTGATCTTCATTTTGCTTTACAATATGGTCAATACCCTGTCTGGCTAATGAACCCAGGTTGCTGGGAAAAATGTAATGCTGGAACTGTTGGACGTAAAACTCATTTCCCTCCACTCATCGCTCCTAATCAAGCTTGTTTTATTCAGATGAAAGGAAAGGGAAAATGCCTTCTCTTGTTGTTTCTGTTGGCGTGCACCTGCAGTGAGCCTATCGATCTACAGGCATCCTCAGGGCCTAATTTAAGACTCAAGGATTCTGCCATGAAAGGGAGAAAAAACATCACTGGCTGAACATCAGGTAGGCATAAAAAACTAAGGGGAAACTGGGTTTGCTTTGGATTTAAGATGAGCTCTAAGTCATGTTCGCTGTTTGTCTTGAGATCAGTGGAACAACACTTACAATGAATGTGGACTAATTATTGCTCTAAAGAGCCCATGGTGCATCTGAATACCTGCTATTAACTGAGCTTACATCTAATTGGCTCAGAAATGCTTTAAAATGCATAGTCCTCCCCTAAGAACCTTTTACAAATGTGTATATCATCACTTCAGGGTGTTGTTAATATAGTATTAATAAAACCCTGCAACGTTTTGTAATAGAGTTTTGACTTTTTTAAAAAAAAGTATCCTTCGACAGATTTGAACATGCATGCGAGAACGTATTTTTGCTGAGAGGTGCTGCGCAGCAATGAACGCACATGAATAGAAGTGACCACACTCATCACTACAGGCTCATGTAAACCACGGCTTTTGCTGGTGACACGTTTCAAGTGATGTGTCTTGTTGTGATCATCTCATGCACTTACACACATTATTTTCCTTCCAGTTAACAGTAAGTTAATACATGTTACATGTTTCTTACTCTTCCTGTTGACAACCTAAGTGACAGCCATAATCAAACGGAAAATCATCTTCAAATCATCTTTAAAATAAAGCAAAGGATGCAAGCTGCTATGTGACAGAAAACACCTTAATAGCAAGGGAATCAACATTTTAGTCATTTGCAGGAATACTGTAAAAGATTTTTTTTTATTTATTTTTAAAAATTATAACGTTTCTCCATTTCCCCAGTCGGTGTGTGCAATTTTGAATGGCACAGCGGTGTAACCTTTACTTATTCTCCAGACATGTCGACATCTAATGTTCTCTTAGACATCAAAAAGGTCACAGAAATATTTCAGAAACTAAATGTTTAATTCTGTTTTAAGTAATTAAGTAATTCATTCCTTAAAGTAAATTGTTAGAAAACACTCATGCATCAATACATTGCACAATAAAGAAATAACTTTAAAGCTGGGGCTGCTCTTCATAATTTAAACAGCAGCAGCCCACAGTAAGATGGTGAAATGCTGATCCACACAGGTGCAGGTCTTTAAATCGGAGAAAATCGGATGGGTGTTGTGTTGATGACATCCAAGCCCATCTGCATATCTCTGAAAATAACGTACCAAATTTGTTATTTGTAGAAACTAGACCTTCATTATATTGAAGCAGGAGCTAATCTGGTCCCATTGCATTGAGTGAGGGTACAGATAAAGGAAACCCAGCCAGCGGCCCCAGCCAGACAGCCTCAGTCCAAGGTGGGAGTCAAACACATGAGAAAAAATTTTGAAATGGACGTTATTTTGACAAACTGACCACATATTGGGAATCTAAATGGTTACTTTCTCACCTGAAAAGTTTTTGAAAAATTTAATATTTTTTAAAAATTTAATAATGATCAGCAATTTGTTGATCAGGTAAAACGTGACGTGTCCAGTGCTTGCTTTTGTCACCAACCAAGCCCTGCACCGATTCGGAAGACGTGGCAAGAGGAGACACGCCCAGTCACTCTAAGGTTACTCTTTCCCACACCCTCCCACACATCGGCTGGTAAACAGTACACACGCACACACTTGCGCACGCCAACAAACACATACACACACACGCACACACTGCCATAGATTAGTGAGATAAAAGCTAAATCTATGATCAATCTGACTTCCCCAAATCCTAAACCACAGTACTGCCCCCCTAACCGCCACTGCACAGAGTCTCTGCCCTGCTCGACTGAGTGAGGAGCACCGGGAGCAAACAACCTTAATGCTACAACTGTAACCCAACAAGAAAGTCACTGATCGACGGATTTTTGAACAAGACAGAGGCACCCTGCAGTGAAGCAGATCACACATACAAACCTTTTTCTCACTGTTAAGTGTCTAGTTAAACTCAGATGTGTTGAAGAAATGAAGGAATAACCAACCGGAGTTTAGTTCAGTGCTGCCAGATGGTAAAATACGGAATTATCGTACTACAGCTTTAAAATAATTGTATGTTACCAAAAATTATTGTACATAAGAAAAAAAATGAGACAGAGCCTGAAAACTAAACAGTGACAAAACTATGCCCTGCACGCCATATTATTGTAACGGCACAGAGGCTCTGTCCTTTGACGCAACTGTGTGCTTCACACAACACAGTCAGTTGCATTCTATTGCTTGATCACTCCTGCTGTAGTTACCCTTCAATACAAAAGCACCATACCTACACACAGTGTCAGTGTTTTACCGTAGGAAACTGAACTCACTCAAAGAAATGGCAAAATTGTTCTACATCCTGCCTTTCTGGCATTACTGACTGTACATCGAACAGAGGGCAAAATTATCGTACAAATACGATACTTATTGCACATCTGGCATCACTTGTTTTAGTTTCACGTTCTCTTTGGTAGTAGCGCATCGCTGTGAAAAGAGGGGAAGGGGAGTGCAGTGGAGAGAAGCCATCTGTTTATTAAATGAACTGTGGACATGTGAAAACTTAAACATGCTTACAGCTAAATCTAACTACAGTCACTGTACTCAAACTATGCAGTTCTCCTGGTCTGCTCTCAGTATAGCCCCGCCTCCTAGCGCTGCCTGAATTGATACATTTCTTCACATTCTAGAGACATTTTTTGAATTTCAGGAGGGATGCACTTCAGCCAAAACTCCAGGGACTTAGTTACACTTTAAAGTAATTTTACTTTAAGATACGAGGGACCGAATCTTCAGTCTTCTTTTGGTGTACAGGAGTGCATTCATTGGCCCTATCTGGCGACTAAACTACAGCTGGAGTAACTGCACAGAAATGCTGGGCAAAGGGATCAGCTGTTATTCCTAAATTACAGAACTTCCCGTTACACTAAAAATTCTTTTCACATTTCTATTTGTGAAATACATCAGCATAAGATGGGGGTGCTGTGGGGGCTGCAACCGCCATGCTGCAGTGAAACACAGTGGAAATATGATTTTACATTTCAAATATTCTGGAAAATAAATAATTTTATCATCATCAATTTAACTATGTTTAATCGCTTGTTGATTGATTATTCTGCTGTGCTCAAAAGAAATATAGTAGATCTTAAGAATACACTTACATGTAGTTTTTTATTTATGTATCCTGTCTTGATTGTTTGCCTTCACCTTAACTGAAGGTTTAGTGGAGTTGCAGAACATAACTGGCCATAGCAAATCAATGATGCATAAAAATTAGCACATCACTTCACGTTAAATAGTCCAGGTGAAAAAAAAGATCTATGAAAAAAAGGGGACAAGGCATCCAGTAGTGAGTTGGAGACTGCAAGTTGTCTGTACATCCATAAGTACATTTTTGCAATTATGCTGCTTTGCCATCTATCAATATAGGAAGATAAAGAAATACATAAAAAATGTGCGGCTAAAATATTTTATTTTGCAGTTTTGACCAAATCAGCAGCAGTTTGTTGCAGATTTAAGCATTCTTGATCATAGCAATCATACTATTTATCCTGCTGCAAAATTATTTCCATACAAGTTTCAGTTTTAATCACGGAAAATGTGATACATCATCCAACTGTTGTTCATTCTTAATAATTATACATGCCTCAATATTAGCTGTCATTTGCATGTACATATTGTACATATTCTTGGCAGCATCCCTTCTAAAAATGGGTTCTTTTGCATGTGTCTAAGTATTCATTAGTGAGTCTTGTTAGCAGATAGTTTTTAGTTAGTATTTAATTAGTGTTTTTTGTGAACTTTGTGGATCCAGCTCTAAAGTTTTTAGAGCTGGAGTATTTTAAGTTTTTTTCCGAAATACTGAAATATTCTTTTAACTTAACTTCAATGGGATGGCATCCTTCTCTAGTTAGATACCATTGTACAACATCAGACCAAATCCACCCAGAAGTCACCAGTGTTAACTTTATTGATACTGTAACCTCTCACTGTGGTCTGGGTTTTAACCCTCGCCACCCTCCATTTCCTCTACCATCTCTCTCTGTTGTCGTCTCTCTTTTCACTTGTCCTTTATACTTCTCTTGCTCCCGCCACTCTCTTCCCCCTCTGACTCTGCCACCTCTCACCTGTGGTAATTGCTCTGTGAGCTCGGCGATGCCTGCTGAACGACACTGCGGTTTCCTCCCGCTGCTCTCATAGCCTGGGCTCGGTGACACCAATCTCAGCAAGGGCCTGACACCATTTTGTGTAACTGGCCCTCATGATGGAGATGGCATAATTGTCCTAATTAGGGGGGTTGCAAATCGGGCGACCACGAGTCTGACCCGCCCCGACCTGCGTACATATGGTGGGAGGCTGATAATGAGCCAGTTAATGTGCTGTGTCCATCAGTAAGAGATACTCAGTATGGACGTTGCGGCAAAGAGACGGAGGAGGTTTTGCTCTCTTCACCCTCTTTTCCATTTTTTTCCTCTTGCTCATTCATACACACATTTATTTACATTTTGTCTTCAGTAAAAGATTGGGCTAATTTCATTCAAAACGCATGTATTTATGTACTAATTACCTACAGTAGTCATACCTGCCAGGACATTAGTGGGTGTAACATTTTGACAGTAACATACCATAAATGACATTTTCAAACTGTTTCATTTTCCGAATCATTTGTTCCTGGCCATGTCTCTCAGCTCCCATCATGCAGTTCTGTCACTATTTCATGTTGTGACATTGTTTCGTTTATGAATATGAGATGTATTGCCAGTTCAAATGAAAGTAACACAAATCTAATGGCCAGTAATGAGATGCGGTTTCACCATTACTGGACGTGGACTGGGTCTATGCCTGTGTGTTTGTGTTTGAGTGTGTATGTATATTTCAGTGCTGTGTATAATTTGACGCTAATAAAACCATACTTTCTGCACCAGGGAGCAAGCACTGACCAGGATTTAGATTAGGCCTTAATGGCTTCCAGACCTGGGGCTAAATTGAAATGTAAAACCCCAAACCAAATATCATTTAGTCCTTACGTTTCTTGATGTGGCCCAGCAAGTGGAAATTGGAGACATGTAGCTGTTTAACTGTAATTTGCTTTGTTTCATGCAAAGATTGCATTTAAAAGGCTGCCTTACATGAACAAACATCCAAGCCTGGATTTTCATTGCAATGCCACGATTGCTCATTTCTGTTAATCTGCATCCCCTCAGAAACCACCATCCACTGAATTCAACAGTGTGAGCACTTATGAGTTTTGTCATCTGGTGTGTCAGACACACTACACATTACCAGCACATTAAGCAGTACTAAGTGTGTGGAAGAAGGTTTGAAAATACAGGATATTTCAGTGCTATTTGGATTGATTCTGAATTAATTATTTTGTCTGTCTTTGACGTTTTGGGTATAGTGTACCTATCAAAGGTTAGTGTACCTATCTGACTGATAGTAGTAACATTATTCTACAGGCTTACATTAAAAAGAGGAAGAAGAAGAGGAAGCAAAAAACAGACAGGACATCCCTTGTTATGACAATAACTCGTCATTTTGCCATGCACAGGAGGCCGTCATCACAAGTATGCTGAACAAAACCTTGTATTATTAGACAGTGGTATGAATGTCAATGGTATTTCTATAAAAGCTCAAAATTATTTAAATATTAGTCTATGTATTTGATTTAATATTGTCCGTTTCCAACATCTGCATCTAATTATAAATAAGAAGGAATCTTTATTGAGACAGGTATCTGAGTTATGTCATTTTACTTTCAATTAATTGTAGTTCTGCACTTGGCAATTTTTTTTACACCAAAAGAACTTAAAGTGGTAAACCTGTTTGCCTTTTCTTTCTTTCTTTCTTTCTTTTTCTTTCTTTCTTTCTTTCTTTCGTTCTTTCCTTTTAGTCGTGTCCCATATACCATTAAGTACTTTGGATGTTAATCACAACTTAACACCAGAACACTCTTGTTAGTTTGCTACCAGGAGATTTAAAACCATAGATATGATGCAACACAGCTACTATTACTGAAATGGATAGTGTGTTGGATTTATAGTAAATGTGCAGAAAATCACGCACTGACAACAATCAGTAATGATGGTGCTGAGGCAGTGGATTGTACCCAAATCAAATTCTGCTTAGGGCCCCGTATGGTTTGGGCTGACCCTGCTTTAGAGTGCCACAACTGCCTGGTCATTCTCTACTATTTGTAAAGAAGTTTCAAAGTTTTTGATCCGTGGCCTCATTTCACCCACTGATCCATGGTCAGTGGCCTGGGTGGGACTCTTATCCCTGTCTGAGGCAGCGTAGTTGTAAGATGCTGGTTTAAGGCAAACGCAAGGTGTGGACTAAGATATTTTCTAATCATTTAGCCTTTACGTTCAGCAAACCAGTTAGATTTAGCACTGAATATTTGTATTTAACATTTACATTTATTTTTGCATATGCAAACATATATTTTTAAAATTTTGGTCTACATGTAAAATGCTTCACATAAGTTGCTTCCTGAAATAATAATAATAATAATAATAATAATAATAATAATAATAATAATAATAATAATAATAATAATAATAGTCTAAACATTTTAAATATACGAGCTAGATAATGGTAACCGAATTTTACATTCAGCACTCAATACTCAAACATTTATTATCGATGTGGGTTGCACACA
>JAPQLA010000003.1:2388440-2398575 GCA_029822935.1 Naso vlamingii | reverse complement strand
CCTGCAGCTTTTGGAGATCTGCCTGAGGTGCAATGATTTTGTGTTTGACGACGAGCATTATTTGCAGGTGCAGGGCACGGCCATGGGCCATAGATACGCGCCGTCTTATGCCAACCTGTACACCAGTGAGTGGGAGAGAGAGGCGCTGGACAAATGTCCGCTCAAACCTATTTTTTATTATCGGTTTCTAGATGACATCATCGGAGCGTGGACGCACGGAGAGGACAGCTTTTTGGAGTTTGTTGACATTCTAAACAACCATCATCCGTCCATACAGGTCAAACATCATTTAGATTCCAGCCACGTTAATTTTCTAGACACTACAGTTTTTTTTGACAATGTAAATCACAACTGTAAAAGATTACTTACCCGTGTTTATTTCAAGCCCACCGACACTCACGCTCTTCTCCACAAAGCCAGTTTTCACCCTAAACACACATTTAAAGGTATTGTAAAATCACAAATCATCTGCTTCCACCGCATCTCCGCATTGGAGACAGACTTAAATAACTCCATCTCTGTCCTCTTCCGTAGCTTCAGACGCAGGGTATACTTCAGACGATTTCTAAGGTCCGTCAAAAGCGCAACTCTGGCATCTCTCTTTCCCACAGGTGCCTCTAACGGTCGTGATTATTTTCAAAATGCTAAGCAGCGGTGTCACACAGACGTGACAGAGGTGCGTCCTGAGAAAGTGGTTCCGTTAGTCACTACCTACTCCAAAAATTACCTGGATTTGCAGAACCAGTTCAAATGCAACTTTCAAAACATCTTGGCCACTCACCAGAGGTTGAAAAACAACAGGGTCATTTCAGCATTTAGGAGGAATGACAATTTAAAGGACTTACTCGTGAGGGCGACTTTTAGCAGGCGCAGTGGGGGAACACAGCTGGATAATCACTGGGGCTTTAAATCTCAAAAATTCATATTCAACCCACACGGGGGCGCCAGTGCACCAGTTAACGGACGGTTTACCCTGCAGAGCAAAAATGTGGTTTACTGCATCATCTGTCAGTCTTGTAACCTCTTGTATATAGGAGAAACAGGACAAACTTTACTACACAGACTCAAACAACATGTATACAACATCAGGGAGGGCAGACTGAACACTCCTCTGGTTGAACATTTTCAAATCCACTCTTTGCGATATCTGCCCATCACTGGTCTGGACACATGCCCGACATGGACAGTGGGCCAGCGGAGACGACAGGAGAGGTTGTGGATTGACAAGTTGAAAACTCGAGTCCCCCTTGTTCTCAATTTGGCCTAGGGGGAAGAGTGGAAACTTTATGATCATTTGTGCAAAAATAAAACTAATTAAAGGACTAATTGGGTGTACCTGTGTGTGCTGTCATCTTTCATGTCATGTATTATGATTATGTTGCATTCTTCCTCCCCATGCTCTTCTACCAAAAAAAAACAAAAAAAACCCCCAACACTTACCTGCTCTGAGGACAGGGAGTCCACCACAGCTCCGGTCGATTCTGGACTCCTTTCAGCCATCAGTCTGTGAGGGTCTGGCTCTTCCTCTGCTGTCTTTAGGCCCAACTGGGCCCACATGCAGCCTGAAAAAAGAAAAAAAGACAATAATAAAAAGATAACATGAAATAGAAAAATGTTTCAAACCAAGTGGGGAGGAGAATGCTCAAGATTATTCCTGTCTGAATCTGGATATGGCACTTATTGTTTCTGCTATGATTTCAAATATTTATTGTGCTGTACCCACCTTAATTTATTCTGTTTATATTTTCTGTGGGTTTTGATGAATTTTGCTTGTTTGATTATGAATTTGTTTGGGATTCATTTATCCATTATGAATTATATTTTGCTTGACCCTTTTGAATTCCCTTATACTTGTGTTTGTGTGTGTATATTTGCTTTTGAACTTATCCTTATTTTACCTTGATGCATATAATCTTGGTTCGTTTGCTTTTCCCTTACATATCAGCACTTCACTGGACCATGTACCTCTGGGCTCTGGTTCAGTCGACAAACTCTTTTCTCCAGATTTCAGACTTCTATTAGTCCATCTACTGGGTCTCTCTTTTTTTATACAGGATGTGATGATGTACAGGTACACGCGGAGCACCTGAGAACCTGGAGGAGGGTGGAGCTGACAACTTTGTGCAGACCTCTGTGCCAGTGCACTAAACCACAACAGTGGTCAAAATTAAAACCCCTTTTTCCTAACCTAGCCCTAACCCTCTTAATCTCAAAGTAAGATGGGTAAAAATCTCGCTAGCAAGCAGGAACCAAAGTGCATAATAGTTATTGTGTTTGTGAAAAAAGTGTGAAATAAAAGCATGTGCTCATGGGGATAATCTGGCTGAATGATCCTAATAAATTAACAGAACTGAAACGAAAATGAAGCACTGCTGTGTGCATTGATGGGAAAGGATAAAAACCTGATTAGATAACTAATACATTCTCAGATATTCAAATGGAAACTGTTGGATTTATTGAGAAAAATACAGTATAAATGAATAAAGAAAGCCAAGAACGACAGTTGAATTTGTAAGACTGCTAGATGGTTCTATAAAATGCCATGAATCCGTTCAAGACAAATTGTTGATATGATATCAATAATTGTGTTTTATTTTGTTTTTTTTAATTTATCTGATTATTTCTTATAACACATTTCAATACTTGTAAGTATTGTTGATGTATTCATTAAGTACAAACCGTATGCCAGGTGGTCCTTTTGCAGTGATGGATCTCTACGTTTTGTTATTCTTTACTCCAGGGAATAACAATCAATCAAACAAGCATTTTTTGTTAAAAACAAACAAACAAACAAACAATCAAAAAAACCTTTTTATATGCTTTTTATGATATGTAATATTTCAATTTACTTTACACAATTGTACTAATGTATCTATTACATAATTGTTTGTCATGTTTGCCTTAGATGTCATGGTTTCCCCTTTCTCCAGTTTTGTGTGTGTGCGCATGGGTCAGTTGCCATGGAGGTCTACACATTTTCCCAGCAAGTTAGTTTTTTATAAATCTCACAGTGTGTGTAAAAAGTGGCATATATCTTCTTTTGTGTGTATGTAACATTCATAAATGAGGCCCCTGCTCACCATCAACTCATCAAGCTGTGCAGTATAAAACCCCAGCTCATTCCACCAGACTCTGCCAAACCAGTCACCTAAGTGGTACTAACGCTACAGCTGACTGAGCTTTGTCAGATATTTCTTGCTCATATTTTTTTACTTTAACTAATTGTGTTTTTTACCTGTGCCTCAGGATCACCTATGCCGGTCTGCCAATTTCACCCAGCACCACACCTGTCTGCCTCTCAGAACCCTCTCAGCCCACTCTGAAACCTCTGGACTCTGGTTTTGCTTCCCCTGCTCCATATACCTTCATGTGAAATAAACCTTTGAACCTTTTTGCAAACCTCACTCTGTGTTCTGCTTTTTGGGGCCTCTGTTCTATTCAACCTGAAAGTTCTTTTATGCACCTGCTCTTTTTTTAATGTGCAACCAAACACAAATTTGTGCCCTTGCATGTGTAAAGCAGACAATAAAGTATATCTGGGCGATGGAAATGAAAGCAACTGGACTTAGTAATATAGGTATGTGAAGAGGGGCCTAGACTAGTCAGACACGCATGAACTGATGAAGTAACTGATAACTATGACCTGGATGAATGAAAACATTCACAGACAGACAAAGCATTTTCTATTCTAATCAGCTGTATTATATTGATCAAAGAACTAGTGAAAGTCAAAATAACCTTGAAGAGAAGAACTTGTGAATATAAGAATTCAGTACAATCATTTGTAAACTGTACACCAAAGGCAGAACTTTTGAATTTATAAAACAAGTAAATAGTCAATTTTCTAGGCAGGGTAATACTAAGCACTTACAAAAAATTTAGTTTACCAACTTTTTTTTTTTTTTTTTTTTTGAGGACCTGGGGAAAGAGCACTTACTGTTTTAAGATCTGAAGCCAATGCAAGTATTTCAGTAATGTTGGTGGGAAATTCGTGCTTTTTGTTATGTAATAGTCTCTACATTTGTCCTATGCCAAAGATCTCACAACCAAGACAACCCAGTTAGGGTAGAGATGCAACAATTTTCAAGCACTTAAATCATTTTTCGTAGCTTACATTTTAGTTGTAAAATAAGCCCTCTAATCAGTTATGACATATAAATTAATATTGCATGTGTAAATCTTTCTAATTATGTCCTAACAGAAATATCAAACTTTTTAAGGCTAATTGCTTCCAGTCTCTTTTAGGCATTAGCACAAAATCAATGACAAGGTGTGTATTCTGTTCTAACTCGATAAAGAGCATAGGGAGGCAGTATCAGCACTGATGGAAGCAAAACACATCATTACATTGGGAAGTCTTTGTAAGACACCACTGATTATATATCCTTAATGCTCAGGCCTGTTTACTAGGCTAAACTTAACGATTCAGCAGCAGACAGCAGATTTTTCCCTTCCTTCCACCGCTTCACGTGGGTCTCCAATAGGTGGCGGTAAAGCATCGGTAAGCTAGTTGGCTAACCGCCATTACAACCAAAGAAGAAGACGACGAAGTGAGACGTGTGTCAGCTGAGCCGGCTGATGTGCAAACCTCTTTTCATTATACGTAATTCTAAAGCAAAACGCCAGATTACTGGGATGGAGAATGACATTCTTGTCTCTCTTGAGGATTTAGGGTAAGTAACGTAAAGAGTTTGTAATTTCGCCGTATTATTTTTAAAAGGTGGCATTCAAATGTGTTATTTTGTACTTTTGCCACAGCCATATAACGTTAGACTAGCTTGCTGTAGCAGAGCGGCTAGCTTGCTATTGTAGCCGTCGGTAGTCTAATTGTGACGTGATGTGTAATAACTATTTATGTGCATCGTTGCTATGTATGTCCGCACCGGTATTAATTTACCTAAATAACGCTGTGGACGGAGCCCACAAGCTTCCGTCAACAGAAGTGGCTCAAGGTTTACATCTCCAAGACATGTCTCTGTATTATTAATTACGTCACATGTTCTGGTGATTAACGTGAGGAGATTCGTGCTTTATCACCTGTATGTTAAAATATGCAGTACGTTAGCTTCTCACTAGTCCTTTACGGAACCGACTCATTTTATGCAACGTTACGGCATGCCCTGTAACGTTAGCGTTAGCAATAAGCAAGGACTCCTTTAAATAACCATATTGTGAATTTTGGTTTTGCTATATTATTGGAGAATGTACAATAAGTCTAAACCAAACCTCGCTGTAGCATTGATCAGTGCTGTGCTGCACTGACAAGAAAAGTAGGAGCTGTGGTTCAAACTGAACGTGGTGTCAAGTTGTGTCACGTGTGTCCCTGAAGGTACCAAGGCCCTCTGTTGGAGGAAGGAGCTCTGGACTCTGCTGTACGGAGAGGAGCAGCATCACCCGAGTATACGAAGCTCTGTGCCTGGATTGTCTCAGAGCTAAAGCTCTACTGCAAGCTGGAAGAACATGTCCAGGCCACAAACTGTAAGACATTCTGTGTCAGCGGAAAGTGAAATTTGTAAATTTGTAAAACAAAAATTATGTAAAATCATGGGTACTATGAACTAGTGACAGAAGTGTTGAGTTTTTACTGTCATCACTGCCCTTTCTTGCTACCTCAAAGTTGACTTGAGTAAATAAACTGAAAAAAGAAAATACATGCTTCTGTGAAAGGACACATGCTATGATTTGGGTTTGTTGATCATTAAGTTCGTAATTAGGTTTGATTACTAAACTTTTGCCAAGGGTCTATGGATATTTTGCTAAGGGCTTTAGAGAAAAAAAATGTTTTGATGTTTGACTTCTGATTTTAATTCAGCAGTGAGGGTTTGTGTCCGAGGTCTGCCTAGTTGTTGCACAGCAAATGTAACTGGCAATGTTGCTTAGACTGGATGTGTGAGATTTAACCGGATTATTTGTCAGTCTTGTTACCTCAAGTGTGGTGTGTTTGTTCTTGTTCACCCCCAAGGTCCGAGCGAGGCGGAGAGCTTTCAGTTGGAGATGAGCGGTCTGCTGTCAGAGCTTGCCTGTCCTTACGCTGTTCTCATCAGGGGAGACATCACCCAGAGGCTCCTCAACAGGACTGACTGTCTGCTGCTTCTCAGTATGATCACACCACTTTAAAACATCTCAATTTAAATAGCAAAATCCTAAACTGACTTAAAGCTTTGGTATTCAACATTTCAAAATCAAGCTAGCTGTAGCATGAGACTTCTGTGGAAGCAACTCGGCTGCACCCTCCCCTCCCTGTTTTTGCCCCAGCTTGTGTTTTATTTCGTTGGTTGTCGCTCTGTCTTTCTGGTCCAGTTTACATCAAAGATTCACGACGAGACCTAACGATTTCAGGGAAAGTTGCAGCGGTGTAAACTGGTCCATCTCAGCTCAACTCAAGCCAGCTGACTGTGTCACGTACAGACTCAATTGTCGGCAGAGGCCAGATTTAGAGCATAAGGCACATCAGTTATTTCAACAGCTAATCAGCTGAAGAGCACAGAAAATACCCTGTGAGAATGTGATAGAGAGCCCAGGAGAGGAGCAGAAGTCTAGTGTTCTTTGCTGAAAGGTTATCATGGGATTTTAGAGCAATAACACCAAAGATAAACTATCTGCTCCAACTTTAAATAAACCCAAATTCTTTTACAGAGAAGAAAGAATACTGTAAAATCTGGTGTACAAGACACACTTTTAATACCTTAATACCTAAAAGGAGTGCATTCTATACACACCAGTGTTGAAAGAGAAGCATGGCTCCTTTAAAGAGTGTGTGGCAGAGCGGAGGTGAAGAAGTGCTGAGTAGGACACTTACACTGTGTTTCGTTAGTCTAGTAAAATGCCCTCGCCCACTTTCCCTAAGCCCTCGGTATATTGTCACAGCATACGTCACATGAGTGTCCACTTGAATTGCAGGGGGGGGTTTATAAGTTGAACGAATGGAATGGACTTGCCCTCTGTGTGTCACCGAATGTGTGTCACTCAAAAATACGTCTGTCTGCCAACGGCAGGTTATAATAGTGTGGTGCTATATTATATTACCTAGTGATAATAATAATAATAATTATTATTATTATTATTTGGACCCATACAGCATCATTGAGACATAATGTTGAAGGAAAGGTGCATCTGTGGGGAATTCTTATCTAATGTTCAATGGCTGTTCTAGGGTGCAAGTAATAACACAGAGAAATGAGTTGTAGTATCACAGACAAACAAATTTTGCAAGATTCTCTGTTTGTTTACATACACATGTAAAATGTCTATCCCGCCATGCTGTGGTGCTTGTCCGACAGAAAATGACACAGGAGCGTGATGCATTCTGGACCAGATGTGCATCTTGAGTGAACATTGGAGTTGACTCGATTCCTCAGCGCTTGTAGCAGGGATCTCACGAAGTTCACTTGAGTTTTATGGAGTAGTGGAATGGCACTTCAGATGGCTGCGGGCAGGGATGTAACTATACTACAATTAAATTCAATGAAATGAAAAATGCATCGCAGTGCTTCGTCTCTCCGGCAGAGTGTTACTTTTGACCATATCTTTTGACCTTGCTTGTTCACCATCATGCGTCAGTAGGTGTATGCCCGCACAGCAGAGAGACAGCTTGGTGCCAAGAAGAGAGAGAGAAGGAGAAAAAAAAGATGACATTTTAAGTTTTTGTTTTACTGTTGAAATTGGAATGTGTGTGCAAAAACACCTACTAGTGTTACACTGAATGGCGATGAAAATGAAACTGACTGCACCTTATTTGTAGCACACACTCAGTTTTAGACTGATATTAATGATTCAGTTGTTTGCCTGCTGCTAACCAGTCAGCAGCACATATTTGCATTTACAGAGAGCTAACGGTAAAATCAGTGACTCAAATCATGTCACTAACGTAAGACCCACCACTTAATTACTTGGACCCACTTAGCGTTAATCCTTGTTATCCCATATGGAGTTGCAAATTTCCCGTCTGCATCGCATTTTGTACTGCAACACGTTGCCTCTCCCCATGACAGGTTGTTGTCAGCCCCTCGAAGCAACAGCTAGCAAGTTAAATATTTTAAATACTATTAATTGATTTTAAGTTTTTTTTTTGCTTACCAATGCATTAAAACTCCCATCCAGTAATTATGATTTATGACCTGCATTTCAGCGTCTCTGTCCACAGTCAACGTGCAGGGGCTCTGAGGCAGCGCATGGCTAATTTGCATAAAAAGCACATGGCTCATTTATGTAACAAAATTAGGCCTGCAAGCTCTACAAGTGTACCCTGAAATTGACTGAACCCCATTAGTTTTAATGTAAGCTACATGTAAAGAAAGCAACTGTTTGTAGGCTATTTATTAATTCATTTTATTTTTTTTCTCTGCCCACTGGAGTGGGTGATTATCAGCCTTCAGTTTCTGGCTGCATGCAGGGCAGGGGGGGGATTTACTTTTATTATTCAATTTAGTTTTGTCTTAAAAGTGACAGAGATTGATTTTTTTTAATCAAAACAGATGTTACACAATTGTGTGACTGTAAAATGGTGGCTGGTTAAAAAAGAAATGGCTGGTAGAATATAAATTTCACCAGCCACTGTGGGTGGTTGATGAAAAAATTAATTTCCATCTCTGATTGCATAGTGTGCGCCTTGCAGTTACTGTATCTCAGGAATAAAAAAAAAGGAAGGCTTTATTTTGGCACAACATAAAAAATAACATAAGACAAAATACAGCAATGTAGTTTTTGTTTGAGAAATTATATTTAAAAAAAATCCTTTCAGTCATAATTTGTCAGGAATCTAATTTTGTCGGGGGGGGGGGGGAATCTACATCCCTAACCCAGCATCATGAATCGCATCGTGGGTTGAGTGTATCGTTACATCCCTAGCTGCAGGTATTGCCCCGAAAGGGAAGTGAGCGAGGGCCTGTTATGGGACTACTGGAACGCAGGGGTAGAGTGTATGTGGAGAGCTGAAAGAGAGCAGGCAGTCAGCAGTTAGTTTTGCAGTTGTTTTGTTGAACTGTGCTGACTTAAGTTGTTTGCAAATAAAGACCGCAGCTTCTCAAGACCAAGGTGGAGTCTCCCATGTCTTGTTTGACTACTGCTGGTAAAGTGAAGGGGGTTAGTCCCGAAGCAGAAACAACTGTAGTCCTGGAAAAAAATAAACATCTCCCCTGTTTACCAACCGCAGTCTGGATCCAATGCAGAAAAAGGCTAACACCAGCATAAAATGCATAGCAACATATTTTATTGTGTTAGGGTATTTTACCCTAGCCTGGTAAACCAAAGCCATTTACTTTGCGAATTAGTTCGCTTTGTGAAAAACGTGACACGCCAATCGCAACTGTTTATCTCATATGGGGTGGGCTTTATGTGATGACGCATCGAAGGGGCTGAGGACGGCAGCTCCAGTCTGAGCTCACAGGTGCTGATATGAAAAGTTAGCCTACAGACAGACAAGGGGCGCGGCTACTAACATGAATTTTCGACTACCTGATAATAAGTAGATGTTATATTGTGTGATATTAGCTATTTATGTCGGTTTTAGTGTTTTTTTTGGTGTTTTTTTTTACATGTTGTGTTGTACCAAGGCTGCTGAGTCTCAGGTCAACACCGCACAGATCGGTAGAAAGAACTAATACTAAAGGCTCCTGTTCATCTCTATGTGTGGTAATCCAAAAAAAACAACAATAAAAAAACCTGTACTTGCTGGGTCTCTAAAGGTTGTTCTCTATCTTCTGTCTCTGTTGGAATATTTCTTGTAGGTAATATTGCCTAGTTTTCAATAACAAGTGGTTTTGACTCACCTGAACTTCCACTCAAAACAAATATGGCTGTGGCTTGCCTGGAGTGTGAGGGGAAAGACGGGTAAACAGCTCTGATTGGTTGTATGGTTGTATGTCTGTTCAGTTGTGTCTAGAGGCATTTTTGACTGTGCCTGTTGGCACTGCCCTTTGGAAATGAACAGTAAATCGAGAGGCACCACACGAATTTTTACTTGAGAATTAGTTTGACTGCGCTAGGCTAATTTTACAAAGATGGAGCATGGATGTATTATAAGACCTGGATATGGCGCCGCCTCTCAGCAGGCACGCCGATTTTCCCAGTGGCCACTCGTGGTACTGCAACAAAAAATCCCATGCGGCCCAAAAAGCATTTTTCTCATAGACCGCAA
>JAPQLA010000003.1:2360836-2379388 GCA_029822935.1 Naso vlamingii | reverse complement strand
GCGATGTCCAGTACGCGCTGTGCGCTCCAGCTGTGTCTGCTGATAATTACTGATGAACTGCGCTGCAGAAAAAAAGAGAAGCAAGCTGAACCGCAGCTGATGCGGTGTGAAAATGGTTAAAACAAATGAAGTGTATGGCATTGTTGTGCCTTCAACTAGCGCTCAATAATGCCGTGTCTTCATTTTACCGTTTCACCGTCTCCTCGTGAATGAAAGTTTAGCTGTTTAGCTTAGAATTTTTGGTCTGTTCATTTTTGGTGGGTGCAGGTGAAACAGGAGTCTTTTTAATACCAGTCCACGTTGCAGCCCTGCACCCAGAAGCTTTGCGTTTGCCAGGCAAAGTGTTGTTACTGACAGCACTGTGTTTTTGTGTGTGCATGCGCGCGTCTGTGTCTGTGTGTGTTCTCTACTTCTTCTTTTGTTTAAATCATTGTTGCCGACTGCTTTTTAAGGTGCTTCGTGTGGGAGATGGACATGAAGTAAATTGAGTGAAATTAAATGATCAAAATCTTGGGAGCAGTTTTTGCCACTGGGTGACACTTTTAAGGGGCATTTTGAGATTTCATGGGGGCACTTTTGTCCTTTGTCCCTAGTAATTTCCGACACTGTTTTACAGGACTACAAATGTTAATGCAGAATTTAATTAATTTGGAATTTTTTTTTATTGCATATTCAACATGTTGAAAACGGACAAAACACTCAACACTACAGATCACATTGCACTCATTGTCAGCATCCTCACAAAAAATTAAAAATGGATAAATGAATAAGTAATAAAAACATTGAAAAATAATAACATAATAATATCATAATAATATAATATTATAATAAAAAATAAATAATGCTAAATAAAATGAAATGATAGTTACAAAAGGGTCATCTTTCATTTGACATAGATTCTCAAGATACACTAGGAATGGCTGCCAGATCTTCCTGAACCCTTTAATTGAGCCCTGAATTGTGTACCTTAGCTGTTCTACCTTAAGGTGTGCCATTAGTATCTTAACCCAACGTTTATGAGAGGGAGGTGAAGTCTTTTTCAATTTGAGCAGAATAAGCCACCATGCAAGAAGCATGGTGAAGGCTACAACTGTGGCATGAGTGGTTGACAGTCTGCAATCCTGTGGAACCACACCGAATAAGGCTGTCACAGGGTTTGGTGAAATTTGTATGTCCCACACTCTTGCCAGGGTGCCAAAAATCCCCTCCCAGAAGTACTCCAACTTTGGGCAGGCCCAAAACATATGGCTTAGGGTGCCCGCATCATGCTTACACCTTGGGCAGTATTCATCTGTTCCTGGAAAGAGTTTAGCAAGCCTGCTGTTCGACAGTTGGAGCATATGAAGCACTTAAAATTGGAGCAGACCATGTCTGATGCATATCGATGAAGTATGCACCAACCCAACAACCTACTGCCATGTTGTTGCAGAAAAACCCAACCCTAATTCTGCCTCCCACTGTTGCTTTATGCGGTCCAGAGAGGGAGTTGCAGCCACCTGTATTGCTTCATATATATCGGGCATAACCCCCCTCTGTGTTGGGCCCACTCACAGCAGTCGTCTATCCAGCTGCTCTGTGGTGTGTGAAGAGATGGAGAAAAATGTTTTTTGATAAAACTTGAAAACCTGAAAAAAATTTGATCGCTGAATGTTGAATCTTGTCTTTAACTGCTGAAATGACATGAATTTCCCTCTTTGAACAAATCTATGACAGAACCCACACCTTTTCTAGCCCACAGCTGAAAGGCGGAATCAATAAGACAGGGTGGAAATAAAGCGTTATGTCGAAATGGGAGCCATAAGGAGGCCTTGTCTGCATTTGAAATATATTCTAAACTGTTTCCATATCTTGAGTGATCCTTGTGTCACTGGATTGTGCCTGATAAGTCTCTCATTCATCTGCAGTGGGGCACAGATTAAAGAACTCAATGTTGCGGGCCTGTAGGAATGTTGTTCCATAAGTGCCCAAAGGGGGATTTGCTCCCCCTCAGGAGCCTGGACCCAAAAGATCAATTTCAAGATGTCAGCTGCCCAATAACAGTGCGTGTAATTTGGCATGGCCAACCCTCCCTCAGTCCTTCCAGGTACTCCTTTCTAATACGTGGTGTCTTTTTATTCCAAATATACATGGAAGTGGATCTATCTAGTTCCTTAAAAAAATGACTTCCCTATAAACACCAGAATGGTTTGAAAGAAAAATAGAAGTTTTGGCAGTATAACCATCTTAACAGAATTTATACGTTCAGCCAGAGGCAGTGGAAGAGTTGACCACCATTCCATGTCTCTCCTGGCCTGCCTAAGAGCTGTTTCGAAATTACATTTGAACAGGTCGTCATCTTGCTTGGTCACTGACACCCCCAGGTAAGTAAATTTGTTGTTGCTTATTGTAAACGGGAAGGAATCAAGTGACATTTGGCTCGCCTTATCATTATCAGGAAAAATGTAACTCTTCGTCATATTAATTTATATCCTGAATTTAGCCCAAACTCAGTGATGGTTGTTAAAGCCCTTGGGATGGAGTTGCAGGGGTCTGACAGAAAAAGAAGAGGGTCATTGGCATATAACGAAAGTTTATGTATGTTCTCTGTTAATTCCTATGCTATCTTTCCTTAGTGCAACAGCTAGGCATTCAACGGTAATATTAAAAAGCAAGGGGGACAGACGGCAACCATGTCTCGTCCCTCAAAATAAAGGAAAAAGTTCAGACATATTGTTGTTAGTCCGAATTGAGGCCTGCGGACTACTGTACAGGATGTTCACCCAGAGCAAAAAGAAGGTCCAAAGCCAAAATTTTTCAGAGAGGAAAGCAAATAATTATGCTGAACCCTGTCAAATGCTTTGTGAGTGTCTAGTGATATAATAACCTCTGGGCCAACACTGCTGCCTCGAAGGTAAACTACATTGTATACCCGGCGGAGATTACTGTACAACTGCCTCCCCCTTATAAACCATGTTTGATCCTGGTGAATGATTCTGTTCAGTACCCACTCCAATCTGTCTGCTAACACTCTTGACAGAATTTTATAATCGCAGCAAAGCAAGCTAACAGGACGGTAAGACTCACACTGTAGAGGGCCCTTGTCTTTCGTAAGAAGCACTGAAATGGTAGCGTGTGTCATTGTTGGAGAAAGAGATTTGACTTTGAAGGGCTCTGCATACACTTTACATTGAAAAGGGAGCAATTTAGGTGAGAAGGTTCGGTAAAATTCGATAGGGAAACCGTCGGGTCCCAGGGTTTTACCAGACTTCATTTTCTTCAGTGCTTGCTCAATCTCAGTTAACTGTATATCAACCTCTATGCCGTCTCTATCCGCATCCTCTAATATTGGGACTTCGACATTCCTAAACAAATTTTCTACCAGAGTTGCTTCATACTGTTCAGAGGTATATAGTTCTTCATAAAATGCCCTAAATTGGTTATATTATCCCAATTGGTCTCTAATGGTATTACTGTCCTTATCCCAAACAGCCGATGTATAGTTTGCTGCCGTCATTTGTTTTGGCTGGTGACTTAGCATCTTACTTGCCCTTTCATCATGTTCAAAGTATTGTTGTCTTGATTTCACATGCATATCTATGGCCCTTTTATTCATCAAAAGATCGTATTCTGCTTGAAGTAATATTCTTTCCTTCCACAAATCTTCTGTTAGTGAGGACAATTGTCACTGGTTAATAGTTTTCAATCTGTCACTGATATCTCATAAGTGTTTAAATTTCCTTTTGAATGACTTGCACTATAAGAAATTATATGTCCCCTCATGAGGGCCTTAAATGTTTCCCACAGAACACTGTAACTTACGCCAGGGGAGCCATTAGTCTCAAGGAAGAAATCTATTTGTGTGTTGACAAATTTTACAAATTCCCGTCTGCTGGTGGGCACTTGTGGTCCCCTCCTCCACCTAATCCTCTTTTGGGGTCAGAATTATCAGGAATGGTGTGGTTTATGACTTTTAGATGATTCGTAAAACAGTGTTTGCAAAAATCGTGAAAAACAACATAAAAATTCCCATAAGAATGAATGGGAAATCATAGAAAAACTTTGCAAAACATGATCAGACCCACCCCTCTTTGAACTTGCACTGCTTCCACATAGTTCAAACTTTAAACAAGACAGAAGACTTGTAACTATGTATCTTGTGTTCACACATTTTCGCTATCTTTTACAATTTTTGAGATATTACAGTTTCAGTTTTATGTCATTTTTGTTCCTTTTTTTTAGATTTTATAATGGGTGTGTATTGCAGAATCTTCAGCAGGCTAGAGTGGGTGATGTCATCACTGGAATGGAGAAGCAGCGAATCGTAACTTAAAAATCTCAGAAACAGCTCCCAATAATTCCCACAACTTTGGCCAAACCACACACAAAAACATGAGAAAACAGCAGGAAATTTGGTGATGGTTCTTGTGATACAGGTTTGGAAGCAGTCAGACTTATACTTTAGGCTTAGTGAGGTTCTGTGTGACAAGAGGTCACCAGTTTCTCTCATAAGCAGCCATTATAACTGATGCTTGAATTTTATGGAAATAGGCAGGTAGGACCACTTTGTCTGTCTTGCTCAGGCTGCCAGATTTGTAAAGTTATCCACGCAAAAGTTACATAACTTTGTTCAGTAAGTCCTTGTGGCACTGCACATCCTGATTTTTCGTCGATGTGACGCACAGTTTTGCCGAAATACCCACTTATTCAAGGTGTGCAATCAGGGTGATTTCTCAGTCCCTGTGAGTCAGATCCAATATTAAGGTATCAAGTTAAAGTTATGCACAGCTGATATTGATTGGCTGATTAAACACACACACGCTTAAATATCTTTGTGAGGACTTTTGAAATTAGTGCAAACAAAAGCACACAGACTCTGGCTTTGATATCTTCATGGGGACACTGTTTAAAAACTGATGATCTCTGCGGGGACTGGGGGATAATTATTACTGAGCAATGGCACCAGTGGTTTGGTGATCTGGCACAAAGCATCAAGCACGTAAAATTTCTTTGAGAAACTTTCTAGTTAATGTAATTCCTGTGCAATTATATATAGAGATTATTCCCATTTAATTCAGTAAATAATTACCCTGTAACAATTGGGGTATTCATCTTGTGTTCACGTGCAGCGTGTCTGCGTCGCCAATTTGTTGCATCTTGCTCGTGGCTTCGAAGGTTGATCTTCCCTACATTGTGAGGATCAATTGCCAAGTTTATTACCTCTGGTCGGTCACCAGTGACCAGTGACTTACCAGCCTCGTGGAAATGATATTTTAGAATTTTTCACATTATAAACTAACAAAATTCATCTTAGTATGTCATTATGTGCTTTTGAAGTCATGATATTAAGTGGAGAGAGATTACATATTCTGTACCTGTTCAGATGTTGCGAGTGTGTGTCTGGCAGACTTGCACGATGTGCACCGTGTTGTCAGATAAAGTCAGCCTAATAAACTCAGTGATCACTCTAAGTTGAAAAACAAAACTACTAAAAAAAAAGTTCTCTTTCTTGCTCAGTCTCTTTTCTTCTCCCTCTCTGCCTGTGTCTATCCTCTGCGCTGTGAATATTTACACAATCGTATCCCATCAATTCACTTCATTAGACCTCAGATTTCATTGTCAATTATCCTAAAATAAAACCTATAACCAAGGTGAAGTATGGTCTGTTTTACACAACAGGATCCTTAAAATGTTTCAGAATTCAATCTTTAATTGATGGGACTCTTTGCATATATACGCTTGTGAGAGGTTTTATTTTGAAAGACAACACCAGAAATGTTAAAACTACAGTTAATGTTGCTGATATGATGTCAGTATGACTGTCAACAGATTGATCTTGCTGTGCATTTGTTTTTTTGTTTTTTTTAAAGTGCTGGTTTTTTCCAGTATCACATCCTCCCCCTCAGCTCTCATTCATTAGTTGTCTACTTGTTTCTGACTGACAGTGAAAGAGTCATATAGTAGCTGTGGTTTCTTTGACATGCAGGCTGTGATGGTGTTCAAGTTGACTCTGAAGTCTAAAATGTTCTAAAATTAGACCAAAATCTTGATATTAAGTAGTAAACATACTTCATCCTGGCCATTCGAAATAATGCAAAAATCGTTAATGCCATGCAGAGTTTAGTATGATGTCATTAAATAGACCAACTTTCTCTCAGCACCCCCAGCTCTGACTGACTTTCAGCATCCCTGGGCAAGTGGCAGTAGCAGTTACAATTCATCGATGACATAAATTATGGTGATTGTCAAAAGAATGCAAAATACATGTATATATATTCTTACATATATGTAAGAACAGGAAAAGCAGCAAATCCTTGCAATCTAGAAGCTGGAACTATCAGAGGTTTGGCATATTTGCTTGATTCTTACCAAAAAAGTTGCGCATTTTTGTCAGTTGACTGAATTCAATCTTATTTTGATTTATTTTTTTTGTCTGTCATAAATGGCCCATCTCAAATGATTACATGACACACAATAATATGACATATGAATAAGAACTTCCAATGACTGAAATTTATGTTATTTAAGGGCAACTCTGGGACACAGCTTCAGGTTCCACGAAGAACCACAAACTGTTTACCCCTCACCTTTCCCCTCGCACCCCAGGCGAGCCAGCATCATGTTTGTTTTGAGAAGATTTTCTGGCTTTGGTGGACCAAAAACCCCTTGTTATTAAAAACTCAGCAATATTGAATAAAATGCATGTTCCAGTGGGATGTAATACAACCTTGAAGACACAACATGTACTGTTTTTTTGTGATGCAATGCAGCTCCTCCTGTGCATGTTTGACACGTATGCAGTGTTTAATTGCTCTTGATGTCCCAGTAATGCCATCATGAAAAGTTACATTTTCGAGAGCTTCGGTCATCCTGAGCATTTCGAAAATCTTGTCTAATCGTATCAAAATAGCTTCGGACGGTAAATTTTCATGTTGTATCTCATCTGCTAGCCTAAGCACAGCTTGTACAACAAAAACTCATTCTGCTGTAAAACGGCATTACGAAATAAAAGACCATTGTGAAAAAGGGCATTATGAAATAAATGGTAATGCTATAAACTATACTATTGTGAAAATAAGGAAGATGAAATTAGGGTAATATTACAGTTTTTTTCACATTTCATTTATTTGTGGCGGGCCGCCACAATATCAACATTGTCCACCACATATTAAGTTTCTATTTGCGGAGTTGTGCATCCTGTTCAATCACTCAGACAGTGCAGCAGTGAATAATATCACGTTAAATACGCCGACACAGTGGATGGCACTGTGGCTTTTAGTTCATCATTAAAACCAACGAAGAAGAGGAGCTTCCTGTTGTCTCGGAGGCGGGACTTATGTATAGTGACGTTAGCTGCTAAACTGAAGAGAGTTAGAATAAAAGACGAAGTGAATGTACGCACACGTGCTGACAATAAGTTGGTAGCAGCAGCTCAACACGAGCGAAGCCGTTAAACCCAGCTGCATTCTTAAAAGGCGAAGACTCAACAGCTTCATCATAGCACAGTGCTAACAGTAGAGCTAATGCAGCTAACAGCTACACTTGCATTGAGCAGGTGCATGTGACCTCTTTTTGGTCACTTGGCTGTTGTCAGTATTGGCTGCATAGGTTAGTGGATTAGCGATATGGTTACTTTTGTACTCTGACACCTAATTTTTGCTCCTTCCACCAGATGAGTAATGGAAAGTATTTTGTTTTGCAAAGAGATCTGTCACAAGCCTGCTTCAACCCATCCTGATCACATGATTTTTCTTTATTGATTACATGTTAAAAAAAAAAAAAAAAAAAAAAATTGTTGCCATCCATACTGGCAACACGCATTATGTTAGAGTATTTACGGACAGTGAAACTCAAAACCAATAAAATGCTGATCGAGTAAATAAAGAGGTTATTATTTCATCATGCTACATCTAAACCGCAACCCCCGAACAACCTCCGCCACAATAAAATTCAGATTCTGTGGGAAACACTGTATTATATTTCTTAATAATGGAAAATATTTAATAAAAATGAAAACATTTCAGAATAATGGATAAACATTTCATAATAATGAACTCATATATTTCATAATATTGAATTAATATATTAAATGAATTTTGAATAAAATGGCGCTCCATATCTTTAAGGGTGGTGCTCCTGAGGCAATCTAATGTAAATTAGATCTTATGACTTAATATATTCAAAAATTATTTATGATAATTATTAATTAATTCTGATAGCCAAAATATTAGGTTGCAGCGCTAAAACCCCTAACAGTAATATATCAGCCTAATTTCAATTCCCAAAACATATTCATCTAGGTTCACCAGCACAGAATTTAGGTGCACCCAAAATTTGTCTCTGCATCATTTGGCACCACAATAATAAAACTATCATACCTTTTCTTGATAGTCAGATCCTACATGGGTTTGCTTGTATCTTTCTGCTTGCCATATTTATCAGTAACTTTAAAAAAACAACATGTTTTTAGCATGCAGACTTGACTGAAGCACTTCATGTTATTTTTTTCATTTATTTTTTCTGTGTTTTTAATGAAAAGCGCTCTACAAATGAAGTCTGATTGATTTAACAGATCACAGAATTAGGGGTTTTATTATTGCCAGGAAGCAACACAGTAGTTTTTAAACAAAATGAGTCTACTATTGGAAATTGTCACATCACATCTATTGTTATTTATTTCATTATGTTATGCTAGCATTGACCTATGTTATGTGCACAGTTTAAACAGAGAATTATATGTGTAATCTCATCGAAATCATGTTGCAATGAGCGAATGATTTTTGAGCTGATGCTGCGGCTTGTTGAGGGATTAGTTGTCAAAGAAAAATGCAAAAAGCCCGCAACAAGTCACTTCTCAATATTTTGGATATTAATGGAAAGCTTGATGAGTTGATTGACAGAGAAATTTGTTAGCTCACCTGTATTTGGTAGCTTTTAATCTAACTGCTCCATTCTGGTTCCTTTAATTTCACAGACAATATGAAAATATTCAAAATTGATCCACTGTAAACAAATGCGGAAAATGTCTCTTAAAATACATTTTTTAGGATTGATGGCGGTTAATATCAATTCAAGCTACAGATTGCACTGTATTTTCTGTGAGTAGCTTCCTTCAAAATAAATGTCATATCGTGTTAAGCAAAGCATTTAGCTTTAATGTGAAGCTGCAGCTGAAGGAAAGTTAGCTTTAGCAGTAACTTAACACTGCGCGCTACAGATGGTGAGTGTTATTTTTTAAGTAGAAAGCCGGTGTACTGGGGATTACAATTATTTTTGTGGGTGACCTCACCCTTGAGCCCTGTAGTTCCCAGTTTCCTCGGCTCTGCTCTACTGCAGCTGAAACAAAACTACACTTTTTGCCTGAAAGACCTCTCATTTGATACTGTCACATGTCCTCAATGGTATTGAGACACTTAAGTAATTGGGATATTGTGAAATTGACAATACGTTACATCTCTAGTGCAGACCATTTATGTATGCATTTGTAAAATACATGACTAATGTACTTGATGCTTTCCAAAAATAAATAAATCTTCCCTTTGTATTTGTATGTCTTATTGCAGATGCATGCTGAACAGTTGGCCAAAGTTTATCAGCCACTGCGTTCTGCCCTCAGCACCAAAAGTAAAATCTCTGTTGCCCACCTTCTTGCTGCTCGGCAAGACTTCTCCAAGATCCTGCGTGCAAGCAGTGGCAAGATAAGAGAGAAGACTGCTTGTGCCATTAATAAGGTGGGTTTAACACAGCGTAGTCATAACATTTACCTCTGCTTCTTGTTATTTATAGACTGTTGTAGTTCTGTTTTTTCCCTGCCCAGGTTGGCAGACCTGCCAACCTTGGGATTGTTTTTGTGGTACCACAGGCGTCCACATTTTTGCAGCCCTCCACTTCGCCACAACTTTCAATGCTACGACTCCACAACAGTCTGCAAAAAACACGCACACACACTCACACAAGCTATTCTTCATAAACAGTTTTCATTAAAGATGCAGGTGTCGACTAATTTCCCTGATGGTTAAACCAGGACAATACCGTTGTGCCACTTGGGTGGTACTGTGTATTCATGCTCAGTATCATGCGTTAACTTGTGGAAGCTTTTGCCTTCAACAAAACATAGTGGCAGCAGATTATTGGCACTCATTTTAATGATGAATAACTTGCATTACGCTAAAAAATCATGTTTATCAATCTGAAACACATCAACAGTTTAACTTAATGTCGTTACTTTTTGATGTCATTACCTTTTCATAAATGAGTTAACGTTTACGTAACGAGTTTACGTAACCGTAAGTTAACATTATTAATGTTAATTATTTTTCAAAGGTTTGGCTGGTCTGCAACTGAATTTAAAACCAGATTCACAATTTAAACTTTTCACATCCATCCAGTCCGTTTACCATTGCAAAGAAGTTGAAAGAATCTTCTGAATCAGCTAGCTGTAGTGAGAAATGTAACGGTAAGGGGAATGAGAAAAAGCGATAAACTCACTCAACATCAGTGTTGAACTGACATTGCGTATCTGTCGATCATGCTCACTCATCCCCGGTGAATATTTGGGTTAAAGCAGGGGAATAATCTGGCTTCATGATTGTTCAAATTATTCTTTTGTTATCGGCAGGCTACAGGCTGCTTCCTTGTGCTGTAAGACTTGAGTACTGCACGTGCACATTTGACTTACAGGCTTTAAGGGTTTTTGCCTAGTTTTGAGTGACAAATCGTACCTGCATACTTTGATGTCAAAATGCATACTTGCTACACAGAATGCATACAGGTTTGCAAAAGTTAAAGTTGATTTGTGCTAAAACCTGTAGAGTAGGTCTTGGTATCATTCAAAATTTTTCGATATCGATACTGATATCAATACTTTTTTCGATACCAATTTTATTTTATTTGTTTTAACAAGATCACATTACAGGAAAAAAAAATTAAGTTTAATTTTTCAGCTCCTTGAAGTTGTTACACACTTAAAGCAGTTTCATGAGACAAAAACCACAAACCTATTTACCACAGTGTGGTTTAACTTAAGCTGTTTTTTAGATTGATCAATTTGATTTTTAGATCTTTAGTTTAAGGTTTTAGCACTTTGACATTTTCTGCTTGAACTTCAAAATAATTAACTACAACTTTAAGTTGAACTTGTTTCTTAATATAGTTTCAATAAATGAAAATAAAAGCAGAAATCGAACTGACTGAGTTTTATCTGTAGTTCACTGACACAGTAAATCATGTGGCATTTAGTAATTCAGTGACTAATTTACACCACAAGGTGGCAGTAAGGTATACTCAAGAGTCACAATCGACAAAATGTAAGCTGTAAATGGTAGAAAAAGAAAAAAGTTTCCATCAAAAGAGGACTAAATCACAATGGTTTGTGTTTGTTATTGTTTGTTTATGTAGTTGTTCAGTAAACGGTTAAGTCACGAAACGTGGTGCTCTGAATATTTCCTGTATAATTTGCTGTTACAGTTCAGTCACCACATTTGATGCTGAAACCAGGACAGCAGATTATCATCAGCCGATAGCTGCCACTAGTTTACCAGCTAACAAAGTAACGTTAATGTTATTCAGACACGGGATAAAATAACGGAATGTTTAATAAGATGTAATGTTAGAGATATACAAGCGTCTGACACGGAGTTGCTGCGGGCAGTTAGAGGAACTACGTGAGGACACAGAGAGCTGTGAGCACTTAGGAGAGCTGCTGTTAAGCTCCTGCTAAGAGAATCTCCTGGAGTTACTAAAGGAAACTGAAGAACTGGAAATAACACTACTGATGGAGGAGCTGGAAGCGGACATTGTAAAATAAGTCACTGTACAACAAGGATGATTTTCTAGAGCACGCGACAGCCCGAAGGGGAGCTTGTATCGTTTGTAATGTGAGTAATGTTGCACTTTTATGCAAATTATGTGCTGAGCCCCTCTCTGGAGTAACGTTGAATCATTTTCAACCTTGTGTTATTCCTGGAAGCGTTGACATGGCCAGTCACCAGCACTTTTAGGTCTTAGCATGTTGAGCAGACTGCATGCGTATGGGCTCATTGCCGTTGATGAGATTAACCCTTTTGGTATTGAAATTGGGCACCGAACGACAAGACATTTTTTGATACTCGATGGTATTGAGGCATTTCGGTCAGTGCCTCAACTGTACTGGACTTCGATACCCAGCCCTACTGTAGAGTAAAGCTGATTTTTTAAGTAAGTAGGGTCCGACCAATATGGGAATTTTTAGGGCCATGGCCAACACTGATACTGGGGAGTAAGAAAATTCTGATGTATCCGCCTATATTATTTACAAATAATATCAGCTAAAAGTGGTTATCAACCCTAACCCTAACCCTGACAAAGATGTGTGTGGAGGCAGGTTAACTGACATTTTAACTAACTTTATCACAAACATTAGTGCACTGAACAGTAGGGCTGCATCTGTCTTTTTCTTCTTTATTACCGATTTTTACAATTAGTTGACTAATTTAACGATTATTTTTTCAAATAATCCACTAATTATTATCCATTGTTTTTAAGCACTTGATTAATATAACAATGAATTGTTATCTTATTAATTTTTTAATAGGCTACTTTATTCTATCATCCTCTCTGAAAAGACAAATTATAACCAGAAACAAAGGATCAATCGCTCAGTAACTTAATTTCATGTCATAAAATGCAGAAGAAGACAGTATTTATTTACGGCGCGTGGGTGCATATTTGTACACTCAGAAGAGGAGGAGAGAGAAAAGAAAAGAAAAGCTGGACTAACCTTGTTCTCTCCTGTTGTGTGTGTGTTTGTTCTCTTCATGTCTGTAAAATATTCTACAGATACAGTTAGTAAACCATAGTTTATCACTCATATGGTGTTGATTTGACTGTCTACAGGTCATTTTCATTTCGTTATTTTTGCCAAGAATTGCAAAAATACATTTTACTTCTGTCTGTGCCACTGCTTCTGACTGAAAATATGTTCAAAGGACATTTAACTAATCTACACTCCTTTGTGGGGGACAAACAGAAACTAAGGGTGTGTGTGGCTGTGGAGACGTGTGTTTGCACCGCAGCCAACTGTGTCTTGTCTTGTCTGCAGACACGCCAGGCAGAATCTTTGCACCTTTGTTGAGACGAGGTTTTTTCTGGTCTAAACTCTGCCGTATTTTGACCTCTTGGCGCCGGGCACAAGATAGCAAATGCGCCGAAAAACGCCTTCATTCTCCCCTCACTTTTAGACCTCCCGCCCACTGGCACACAGACGCGGCGCATTTCCTGTCTTACCGACACGGCAAAAGTAATATCTGTGCCGTGATAAGGCAGCAATGACACGTGCGTCAGCAGTGCCTGGCCTTGCACTGGGTGTAAGATTTCTAGCTTCTAAAGACACAATATGACACCCTAGAAGTTTACACAACTGCTGCAGCATTAAAAAAATAATAAAATAAATAATAAATAAGGGTGCATTGACAATAAATTTACTAATTTTAACTTATCGAGATAGCCTTCACCAACTCCAAAAAGTGACAACAAAAATTGAGCTAAAGCTTGAAGAAATTGAGATAGGCTGTATGCAGACCAAATCAGGGATCTGTGTGTCCGGCACACTCACACCCACAAACACACACACACAAAAAACAAAGCGCACTTCATCATTATCAGTGCTTGTTTAGCTCACGGCCGGGTCTTTCTGATTGCACTCAAGTTTTAATGTTAATTTGGCCTGGGACTGCTGCTTTAGACTTGGGCCCGACCGGGTTCTGACTGAGCCCAACTGTCTACAGGTCATTTTCAGGTCTATTTTCGCCAAGAATCGCACACACATCGCAGTAAAAAGAAATAGAGGAAAAAGTCATAACTAGTCAGGAAATTAAATGGCCCATCCACTTTTATTCCGATTAGCCGCAATTTTCTTTATGGTTAAGCTGTAACTATAGTTACCATGGACTGTAACCTTAGGTGAAGCCATTTCTTCTCATCCATGGCCGTGCAAATTAGGGATGCCACAATTCTCAATACAATATTGAACCTTACGGTACGCCATCCACAGTTCAATACGCACTTTGAAATTGTGGTATTTTCGGTTTTGCATAAAGTTTTATGTAACTAGTTTCAGGGTATTTCTCCCTAATGTGTCTCTGTCGGAGCTTCAGAGCAGTCCGTGAACGCACCATGTGACCCCGCCTCCCAGCCGACTGCAGTCACTCATTTCACACAACGAGCGGAGTTTAGGAGCGGAGTTTGAGGAAGCAGCTTTTCTTTAAGTGCCGGTCTGTTTCTTTTTCCTTCCTGATGCTCTGTGTCTGTCAGAGAATCGCTGATTTTTAACGTGAAACAGCGTGATTGTGTTTTACCAACCAGTCTGTTTTTTTCTGAGTGCAGACGATCTCTGCTTATCAGTTTCTCGACAGTTACCAGCACAGCACACGAGCCCAACAGCTAACAGCTCATTGTTACAAACAAGCTTAAGAGAAAGCTGTCTATGTGCCGTCTGACCGTTTAGCTTTCCGCAAATTTAAACTCTTCCAAACTCTTGAGCAGCGCTGCTGCTGCTAACAACCAGCCCCTCCTCTAGCAGCTACGTTACAGACAGCAGCACAGCGAGAGGAGAGAGGAGATCCCACACTGAACCATTCTTTCTACACTTCACCTAGAACTGTTTCATGTCAGTAGAATGGTTAACTTTATTTTACATTTTAGATGTGTTTCTAGTAAGATATTTTTGGGTTTATTGAAAACCAGTCTGAAATGCACTCAGAATTACCCAAGCACTGTGCCTCATCTATGAAAATTAAAATTAAATTACAGAGAAGCATATGTCCCATAAAAGGTAAAGAGCACTAAAAAATGAAATATATATAGAAAGACTACAGCCTTATGGTAGACACATTTATTTTACATTTTACAATATAGAAGAGTGTTTCTGAGTGGATTTTTTTAGCTAATAGACAAATAAAGAAATAATTTTTGAAAAAATACCTAGCTTTTATTTCTCCTTGCGCACAAAATAAAACAATAATAATACACCAAAACGGTGACCAAAGAATCAAAGTTCGTATTGAACTGAGGGCTGGCTGTATTTTTACATCCCTAGTGCAAATAGATTGAAAACATAAAACAATAGAGTAACAATATTAAATGATGCGATTAAGTCTCTGCTTCAAGCACACCCACGCTTAGCATGATCGTGGGCGAGGTTTCTTCTGCAGGTGAATGACACTGGCTGAGTACAGTTATCTTTGACATGTTTTTTTTTTTTTTAATTTTGGTATTTACGTTATCAGTAATGTTGATTTCATTTACGCGTTGTCCCAGCCCCACTGATCAGTGAACACTTCATTTATTAGAAATAAGTAACAAGCTTCCCTCTGTGGACAAACCACACAATTACCATGCAAGAAGTCTTCAGTTTAAGAATTTTAAAAAGTACTTTTAAAAAGTTTCAATACCGGCACATATCAGAGAACGTACATGATGATACATGATTTGCCAGTAATCGGCCTACAATGTTGGCGAACTTGATATATCAATCAGGCCTAGAAGTAAACATTTCTATTACATATCACTGGTATTTTTTTTTGAAGTGGGGGCAATTGCAAGTGACTCAATCACTGACACAGAGCCTTATGCACCTCTACTTACAGAGTGTCTGGAATAATTTTTTAATGTCTTAAAAACCCATGAAAATACTAGAAACAACAACGTATCAGACAGTGCAATGCTTGAACACCCCCCCGACTCTGTCTAAATGAACCGTCACTGTTGGCCTAAGCATGCATTACTCAAGCAGGAGGAATAAAGAATTTTCACAATCACAAACTGTTTCCAATGATATATAAGTACACATACACAAACCTTTCAGATACTTATTAGCCAGAATTTAACATGTGAGTTAATCAGACGAATATCTGCTTTTAAAAATAAAGTGAATAAGATTCAGGATGTATCATACTTTTAAACTTCCAAGAACTGCGCATTCCCTCAGCAGTCTAGTGAAGGTAAATGATGGTAAATTTAAGTATTATGTTTTGTGTCTCTTCTGTAACACATCATGTTCATAACCTGATCTATTACCAACAACATACAGAGATTGAGGAAAGGAAAGCCAACCCACTTCCTTTTAAACAGCCTAATTTTAATGTGTGTCCCTGTTTAGGTTCTGATGGGACGAGTGCCAGACAGGGGAGGTCGACCGTGTGAGATAGAGCCTCCACCTCCAGAGATGCCCTCTTGGCAGAAGCGCCAGGATGCTCCCCAAAGCGGGGGACACTACGGTGGGAGTGGGCATGGAGGCAGCAGGGGGGGCTATGATAATTACTCTCAAGGTGGCCGTGGAGGATATGAAAGAGGTGGAGGAGGAGGAGGACATGGAGACAGGGGAGGCAGAGGAGGAGGTCCCAGAGGAGGGAAGGTGCAGGGAGGCTGGGGAGATGGAGCAGGAGGGAGAGGCGGTTATAAGGGCCACTATCATGATGCAGGAGGTCATCAGGGGGGAGGAGGGAGAGGTGGTTATGGAGGAGGGAACAATCAAGGAGGCTTCCAGGACCCTGGCTACCATGGAGGAGGAGGCGCTTACCATGAAAGCTACCACCAAGATGTAAACTGGCATCAAGAGAAAGGTGGGGGTAGAGGAGGTCGAGGGGGCAGAGGAAGAGGAGGTCGAGGGGGACAAGGAGGAGGCTGGGGAGGGAGAGGGGGACAGAATTTCAACCAAGGAGGACAGTTTGAACAGTTCTTCCAACATGGTGGGCAGCACTACAACCAAGCTGGCTTTAATCAAGGCAGAAATTACACTAGTTGAGGACATGGAGTGGGGAATTATAGCAGAGTCCGTCATAGGTTGACTGCTTACATGTGTGAACAGATTTTCAATGCCTTACTGTCTAGAGTTTTGAGAGAGATTAAAAATTGACTGAAATGTTAAATGAGAATTATTGCTCGACTACAGAGGACAGTTCAAATGAAGTCCTTTGCTTTTCAAACTGGTGTGTTAATGTTTATCTGCCTACTAAATACAAATATTGAAGGCAACAGCTCTGCTACAAATGGTTAGTCAGTTAGTTGGACCCTGTTGTTGTGACCTCATTTTAACAATTAATTAGCCTTATAACAGACTTCTGTTTGAAAAAAGTTGTCAAAAGTTCCTAATATTTCAGTGTTTGAGGCTCCCACTTTGTATCTGACATAGGACATGCACATCATTATCATACAGGGATTCTTGAAATGCTTAAAAGTTTCATTGAAATTGCCGAAACAGTTTGATCTTGCCAGTCCTCATTTTGTTTCAGTAAAGTTGACAGGAATCTCCTTTGTTATTTATTTAAAGATGCCATCTTTACTGCTCATGGTACATTGTGTGCATACAAATATGGATGCTAGAAAGTTTGCATGGATGTGTGAATGAGCAATAAAATCAGAAGTGATCATGATTGTTTTTTCATTCAGTGATCAAAGTACATGAACTGATGGGGTGAAAAAAGATTTTTGCAAAGAGCTTATTTAAATTTCACTGCACAGACAACAAAGATCTGCACAGGTTGAACAATGTAACAACTTAAAATTCATAAACAGGGTCTAAATATTTACAGTATTGTAAAGCAGTTGGATCAGAAAACTTTAAATATGCCTATTTGAATTAACATTAAATTAACGCAACTGCATTTAGCTGAACTTGAGCATTTACCTGGAATGACAGGGCTTCTGCTTGTGTGCTGGTATGTATCAATATTCTATTCAAGTTCGTTACATAATTCATACAAAGGAGACTGCCCTTTGAAAGGAGGAATGCATCAATAGCTGAAACTCCCACTGCCACACCCCCTTTTTTCCAGCTGACCCAAACAGTTAATCAGCTGTTCTTTGGCTCATGACCAAACCTTTCTACTAAATAATGTACAAATCTGTGAATCCAGCTCAGGGCAAAACCTGTGGCTGTGGCTTAATGAAATGGATTGTTGTCAACTTTTATTTTGGGGCAAAATTTTTGTTTTGGGTCATTCTTTAGAACCACCCTTATCTCTGGAAAAACAACAACAACAACAACAAAACCCCCCCCCCGCCTAATTAGGCCATTCTGAATAGGGCAAAGGTGACAAAAAAGCCCATCACTTTTGAATGCTCATTCTTTCCTTCATCAAATTTGCTGAGGTATGAACCAGGGGTCTGCCCTACATCACCAAAGTGTCAGAATGTAATTTACCTAAATAAATACTAAAATATAATCCTGTAAACATATCTTTATTTGAAGTGAAAATTGTACTTTTGTTGTGATTGGAAAAGGGCTCCTTTACTTTTTCTCTCATCAATCATAAAAACATAAATCCCCAATAAATACACCATTACTGAATTGTCTAGGTTGTTATTGAACAATAAGCAGTGGTTGTATGGAGATGTCTAGTACAGTTCTGTTGCAAATGAGATTTCTTTAGACGTACCCCTTCTCTGAAACAGCCAAATCACAGGGCATTCTGAATGGTATAACAGCCTATGGGTTAATGCTCATATAAGTAAATGGTCATCGTATTTAGAAAAAGGAATACCAGGTGACTGAACTTCATCACCAAATAGTCAGAATGAGAGTAACCCAATAAAGTGTAG
>JAPQLA010000003.1:2318866-2333703 GCA_029822935.1 Naso vlamingii | reverse complement strand
CACATATATAAACACATACATATATACACATTTTATATATATATATATATATATATATATATATATATATATATATATATATATATATATATATATATATATAAATATCAAATTTAGTGCACAAAAGCATAATAGCTGTTTTCTTTGTGGGTCTGTCAGAACACTGAATCCATATTAAACAAAAAAACTGAGGTTTTTTTACATTGCTAATATAAAATTGTTGACAACAATTTTTCTGCTTACCTGTATTTTACAGCCCGAGCAATGTACAATATATTAGTTTTTCTTTTCAGATTGTATATGTTTTCATTTTTTTGAAAAACAATTTTTGATATTAGTTAAATGATGAATTTCTTGTCTGCTTTGTTTACAGTTTATCTGCCTGTCTGTCTCCATCAGTATCTTTTGCCACTTCAGTCGACGTGGACTCGGCTATCAGTGAAAAATGGTCATTGAAACCATTCAGAAGTCACCAGGCTGCTTTTTAATTAATCTGTGTAGAATGTCAGGCAAGTTGTCATTTCCAGCCATCAACAAGGAGAAATAGCCCCCTCCTTTTTGGTATGGTTAACTAACCCTAACCCAAGTGTGAGTGCGCCCTGAGAGAAACTACAGTTGAACAAAGTCGACAGAGACAATTAGGATCCTAATAAGACTGCAGTATTTTTGTCTGTTTTTATTATCAAAACCACTTATCCTTTTTCTGATCTTTTTTTTCCCTTTGTTTAAATTTATTGATTTTGTGATTTTACTTCTTTTGATCAATTATTAAGAAAGTCTGTTAAACTTACTGGTACTTACTCTGCTTAAAGAAATAGCAGTATGTTTTTATGCAATATTTTTTTCTGTGAATTAAGACTCAGGTCTCTCTGACACAGGTCCAAGTCAAGATTTGAACCACAGGTCGCTGTAATGTTTCAATGTCACTCTCAATACAGTTGTAAATTGTAGGAAATATGACTTAACACCATTTGATTTTCAACAGACAAACTTTAAAGTTGGGTCAGTTACTTAGTAGATCTGATTTTGATACTACTGTAATTAAAAGGCTTCACTGATCTACAGTATCTCACATGCTCCCTACTTTTCCACTCTGAAGATGAACTGCTATGCCAGTTCAATGAATGGGCTTACTGGGCTCGAACCGCAGGGCCCATGCTGTGACAGGGCTCATGAGGCTAGGGGAACATTTACAGGTGGAACAAACATGATTGAAATTTGTGTGGTAGGCTACTCAGTTGTCTCAGGTGGGTGGGGACAGCTTGTATCATGAAAAAATTAATTAAAAGAACTCTAATGCATAAATGCATGATGTGCCTATTTAATTGTCCAATGAATGAGTTGTTGTTTTTCAACTGTTTGTACAAATGATGCTTGTGGTTTGTTTGAGAGGACATTTGCACTTGGAAGGAAATGTGAGAGTGGAGCTCAAAACGCAAAAATCAAATAAACCCTCAGAACCCCTGGTGTTGTGTTGAATCTGTTTCTTCGTAGAGATCTGTTTATCCGTAGACTCACCTGATCACAACGAGGAAACAGAATATGATACAAGACTGACTGTGAAAAGCCTGTGAAAGTGGTAACTAAGCTAATGCTCATGCTGGTGCTAGTCAATAGATTTCTCACTACCAAACTCTGATTAAACACTATTCAGTGCACTAGTCTAACATGACAACAGTCTGTAGAGGTGAATTCAAGTGTTTGTAGAATAATGACATAACCTGTAGACAAGATGGCTGCATAGCACGCTCACCCCTGCTCTGTCCTCCCCAATTTTGCCCTTTTTGAGTGAGACTTAATTGTTTATTTTGCTCTCCAAGGGCACTACTCTTGGGCTAAAAAGATGACAAAAGCTACTAGACAAACCAAGCTGAGAGAAGCGCTCACAGAACCCACTGGCAGAAGCCAAGTTTGCCAGTGCTCTCTCAACAGCTATGGCTAAACAACGCCAACATACTGACGTTAAGTTTTTGGAGATGAAAGTAGGCACAGACTCAATGAAAGAAACGCTTGACAGTATAAAAATTGACATTTCTAACTGTTCTCAAGACGTGAAGTTACTGTGCTCGGATGTTACCAGCCTTAAAAAAATGTGATTGTCACATAAAAGGTTGCTAATAAACAATAGATCGCAGATTTAGAGAAGAAGATAGCCGACATGGAAGACTGTAATCGTCGCAGCAACTTGCAGATCCAAGGCTTACCAGAAGGCGCTGAGGGCCCAAACGCTTGTGAGTTCATTTAAACTTTGCTACACAATTGGTTTCCTAAATCCAAGCTATCCCTGGTGCTCCCCTGTTCAAATGTTCCATAAAATCACCTGCACATCCTAGGACCCTTATCTGTCAGCTGCTCTGCTATTCTGAGAGGGATTGTGTTCTCCATGCTGCTCAGAAATACCCTCTTGTAATTGGGGATGATCATATCTTCTTTTCCGCTGACTACAGAGGCTATACCATTGCACGACGCCGTGAATATTCCGCAACCATGGAATCTTTAAAGAACTCAGTTACTAGGCCTTCATTCTCTACCGGGCAAGGTGGAAAATTACCAAAGGATCCATGCAGAAGATTTTTGATACCTGCAAGTATACGATTGATTTCCTTGACAATCTTCAGCAGCGTGTGCTGCAGGAGAATCAGACGGAGCCGGAGGAGTTGGAGGGGAACATGGAGGACACAGAGTACTGTCACTGAACTCTAACAGTACTGTGCGCTAGGATTGTCTCGCTGAGTTGCTGTGGTGCGTGGACCTGAACTGTCAGCCTCCCCAGAGGGGCTGTATATGGTGAGTCGTGGCACAGCCACAAAACAAAGTGTTACCTGGCTTGTCATAAGTTTCCTTATTCTGTCCTGACAGTATGTAAGTTAGGCTATTAAGCCAGTTGTTTTTGCTTTTACCTAAAATTTACTCATATTTATTAGCTTACGTTAAGGCACTAATGTTTCTTTTTTCCCCTCTCTTTCTATGCTGCTATTAAGTGGCTTACTTATGAAGGCATTTGCTTAGGGTTAGGGTAGGGTAATGAATGATTTTTAAGATTGTTATCCTCACGGACAAACAAATGGCACTGGCACACAAAACTCCAAAAATCCCCTTTCCATCACTCCCCACAAGAGCAAACAAGCAATAAAATCAGGTGGTCCGGAATACCGTTGATGGACGAAATCTGGTGGTCCGAAATACCGCTGGTGGAAATCTGGTGGTCCGAAATACCGTTGATGGAAAACCGGACCAAAACAGCAGGGCTTTTCACAGCCCAAGGTCTCCAGTCAGGGCCCAGCATCCAATGTCACATATCACAGTAGAGAACAGAAGTAACCATTAATTTTCATTTAAATTTTTGGGGGGTTCCTTTTCCCCAAAATGGGTTCCAGTTGAAATTTCTGAGCGAACTACACACTACACTAGTTTAACAACGTTGAAACACAAAACCAATTTGCAAACAATATAAACAAATGTGTACACATAAATAAAGCTAAAGTGTCCGCATGCATTCACACCCTAGAGTTGAAGGAACATCATTTAATTACTGTTACCTCTAAACCCTTTTCCATGACATTGCAGATTCATGTAGCTCATTGAGCTTCATTTAGACCATTGGGCACATAAGTTTTTAATTTTGCAATCCACCGTCTTTCTGCTGCCAGTCTCTGAGCTGTTGACCAACCCTTTCTAGATTCAAGGCCTGCTATAAGCAGATTTTCCATACCATGTCTTCTAAAATGCACATACATTAATGTTGTTTTTATATCCTGACCAATATAATACACATGCTGTTTCAAGCGGTCTATTAGTTTGTTTTTTGTCTGTCCTACATACAGGTTTTTACAAATTCTACACTCTATTAAATACACCAAATTTTAGGAGTCTAGCTGGAAGGTGTGCCAAACCGGAGCACCCAAATCTGTGTACTGGTTTGTAATGTATGTGATCGATCTGAAATGTATGTTATTGTGATGCCGTTTTTCAATTCTCAAAGCATGAACCAACAGGTCTTTCAGATTTTTATTTCGTTTAAAGGCTGATATCACTCTAAACTCAACAAAAGTTCAATGGCATCCTGTAGTTTCTTAAAGTTAGTTTTTGCAATGGAATTCATCGACAATGAGGCTGGGGAGAAAGTCGTCACCAGAGGAACCATATCTTTATCTTGTTCAACTCTGTGTATCTCCTGCCTCCCACAAAAACTCTCTTTTACCTCTTTTTTTATGGACCGCAGAAAAGTCCTGCTGTAACCTCTTCTTCTGAGAGCCCCAAAGAGCTCCTTTGTTGCCATTTCGACATCCTCCAACTTTGTGCATATCCTGTAAAACCTTATGAGTTGGGATTTAATAATCCCCTTAAAGGTATGTTTAGGATGATAACTGCTTTTATGTAACAAAGCGTGTGTGTCGGTCGGTTTAAAATATACTCTGGTTCCCAGCTGCCACTTCTCTGTATTTTCTCTCCTAATAAATACTTGCGTGTCCAAAAATTCGATTTGTTCCGGTTGTAAATTATACTTAACCTTGATCGAATCATGGTGAGTATTCAGGATGCTAACAAAATGTTTAAAGTCGGATTCCGAATAATTCCAGACCCCGAAAATATCATCCAGATATGTGATGTACAATGATGGGACCTTCGGGCACTCAAGAAATACTGTTTGTTTCCAGTCAGCCATATAAATGTTACCATAGGCTGGCGCAAATTTCTTCCCCGTGGCTGTCCCATGTATCTGCAGATAGTATTTTGAGTCAAACTCAAAATCATTACATGTCAAACCCAGTTCTAAAAGTGTGAGAAGGGCCTGGTCTGGTCTAGCTGGATCTAGATATTTTTCAAATATCTGTCTAACTGCTTTTAGACCTAGTTGAGTGTCTATATTTGTATACAAGGCGTTTATGTCGAAAGAGAAAAGCATAGCTCCTGGCGTGATCCTATCGTTTAGATTTTCTTCACAAACGCATAGTTGTCCTTGATGTAGCTTTCATGCTTCTGTATATTCTGCTATTCTATAGGACTTTCTGCCGCAGACACAATCGGTCTGCCTGGAGGAATCTCATGTGGGACCGTCCATGTGCTCGGGTCCTTGTGGATTTTTGGGAGCAGGTAAAATTTTTGTGGACGAGGAGGATCTTGTCCAAAGAGGTAAGATTTCTATTTGGACGAGATGTATTTTTACTCATACAAATCCACTACAGTCTTCCGGAGCATCTCCTGCGTCTCCAGTTGTAAGGGCCAAGTCAGTGGCCTATAATGAACATTATTATTTAACTGTTAATTTGCCTCCCTCAAATATTGTGTTTTGTCCAAAATGACTATTTTTGATCCCTTGTCCGCATGTTTAATGACTAAATCTTGGTTGTTTCTGAGCTTATTTAAAGCTCCTCTCTGTTGTTCTGACAGATAATCATGTTCTGTGTTTCTGCTTCGAATTCTCTCAAGTCCTCGCAGATCACACCTGATCGAGTTCTGAATTGATTCAGCGACTGAATCCCGCTCGGGTTCCCATCTCAACGGCTCAACAAATAGTTTTTTCGAGTGGAATCAACAGTATATTCAAAATGATTCAATATTTTCAGACATCTATGATACTCACACAATTCTTTTCTCAAACTGTTCTTATCCGTTGTCCTCGGCGTTGGATAAAAAAGAGACCCTTCTCTAATAATGCCAGTTCAGCATCATTCAACACATAAGTGCGAGATAAATTGAAAATATTAGAGGGTGTAGGGGTGAGGGATGTCGGTCCCCCAGTTCCTAGTTTAATTGTTTCATCCACAAAGGGGACCCCCCCCCCCCGAGGTACGGCGCTGCCCCCTCCCCTCAACCAACCCCACCGAACCCTTCCCCCATCAAAAGGGCAGGCGGAGGGTGGGGGAGTGGCGGGGCTCGCCTCTGTCTAACTCCCCGTCCTTAGTCTGGGCCCCCATTTCCGAAACTGGATGCCTATGCACCCCGCCCGACCTCCCCCCTACAGGTGGACGGCCCCAACTGGAGAAGGAGGGGAAGAGGAGCAGCGGGACGCACGCGCCCTCCGGTAAACCTTCCGGACCGGGGCCCCTGCATCGAGAACCTTGACAACAGCGTGGAGATGGGCGCCGCCCTGCACGCCTCCGGGTACCCAACTCACCCTTCCCCTCCGGGGTTGGCGCGGGGGGTTCAATGACACACCACGGGATGGGGCTTCCACCTCGTGCTGAGCACCCAGCGACTATTTTTTTTATTCGTGGCCTCCCTCTGAAAAACAAAACAAAACAAAAGCTATTTTTGTCTGAGAAAGTCTGGCAGGCTGAAAACCTTGAAACTTCGACAACTCTTAGCAGTGGATCACTAGGCCCGTGCGTCAATGAAGAATGCAGCTAGCTGCGAAAACTAATATGATTGATCATTGACACTTCGAACGCACCTTGCGGCCCTGGGTTCCTCCCGGGGCTATGCCTGTCCGAGGGTCGCTTTGCAATCAATTGGGAGGGCGCCCCCCTCCCATCACCCTCCCGCGGCTGGGGCTGTATGTAATTTTTGACTTTGTTGCAAAATAGGACGTCCTCTACAAGGAGTCCTTGGTCCCATTTTGAAAGGCCCTTCCTAGAGCTACTTAGCTTCCCAGTGCACGTACAGAGATGGGACTTTGCATGCATAATCTAGGTCTGAAATAAAGGTGAAATGCCAATTTTCAAGTTGTTTGGTCCACTTTTGTGCAAACAGTAAGCAGTTGAAGCTCCAAAAAGGTGATTTTTCGAAGGCCCTCCCACCGAAAAGGTTAGGTCCGATCGGCACCGAACTGATGCCTTTCGACTCATCCCAGGCCCCTTGACAACATATTAAAAAATCAGCCTTCTCGGACCTTCAGAAAATAATTTGCTCCAAACTGACCAGCTGTGTCAGAATGGTGTCTGGGGTGATAGGTTTGACACCCTGCTGAAGTCTTTCTGTCATCCGGGCCAAAAATACATTCTAAAGGACGTGGGGAATTAATTGTTTTATATTCTCATATAGAGGCCCCACACCATCCAGTGTGCCGAATCTGGGGTCTCTAGGGTCACGAAGGGCTTCGCAGGCCCCAAAAAGATGTTTTCCACAAAGTAGCCCAAATTGACTTGGGTCAGTTAAAAGTGCCCCTATTTGAATTGTCAAAGGAGGGAAAAATCCCTTTTCTTGACTATTTCAAAAACGCTTCGAGCTAGAAGGCTGAAATTTGAGTATGTGCATTGTGTCGTCATGTGTGACAAGTGTGCCGAGTTTCAGACTCCTACGACCTTCCTCAGTAGGAAAGGTCAACCTGAAGGGGCTTATCTGGCAAGAGAGGTCAAGTTATAACCCCTTTCTTTTCATATTTCACAAACGCCTCAAGCTAGATGGCTGAAATTTGAGTATGTGCAGGTCATGGACCACAAGACGATCCGAAAGTACAGGCTGGCCCAAATTTATCTGGAGGCAGAAGAATACGGCTGGTTCTGCCAGTGGCTCCAGCTCCGAAAAAGGGTAATCCCGCTGAACAGCTATTTCTTCAGCAGCCTCGGTCGGAAGGAAGGCCAAGGACATGGTCCGCAATGTGCGGAAGGCTTGGACCGAAATGGGCCTGCCAGGAGCGCCCATCCTCCTGGATATAAGGACTGCTGTTGCCACCTACGTGAGTATCACAATCACCTGACACTTATTTTCCAGGGGTTAGATTTGATCCATACTGACTCGAGGCAGACCTCCTTATTTTGTATTTCTTAATTTTTTATGTCTTATTTTCAGAACTTTGAAACAAATGACCCAGATGTGAGGAAAAATGTGTCACGTTTTATGTGTCGCAGTCTCAAGACACAAGAGAGGTTTTACGCCCTGCACAAAACCCTCTCACGTGCCAGGCAGATGCGGCAGCTCTTTGTCTGCCTGTCAGTAGGCCAGGACAGGCAGGGCAACACTTCTGCCTCTGAGCCTGGGCCCTCCACCTTCCAAACGGCCTCTGTCTCCAGCACCCACCCCTCAGGCCCGCCCGCCCGGAAACAGCCCCACAAGAGAAAAACACAATCCACCCTTAAGAAGTCCTCAGAGGAGGACAGCCCGAGTGCTTCCTCTTCCAAAGAGGAGGAGGAAGAAGAGGTCAAAGTATGTCAAAAACTAGTAATTTCGATAATGCCCCAGTCCACATTCATTGAGTTCAACGTGTCCTTGTTCTTGTTTCCTAAACAGACACCAAAAAAGAGGAAGCTGTCGATCTCCCAGAGGCTGGCAAAAAAAGTAAAAGCGAAGGTTGGGCTCTCCCCATCAAAGACCGGGGTGTCCCCCTCAAAGTTTGGGATGTCCCCCTCAACAATTGGGCCCTCGCCTTCCAAGCTCGGGCTCCACAGATTGAAAAATCATGTGTGTCCAGATTGCCGCAGCATCCTGTCTCTTCGACTCTGACAGTGTGCAAAACCCTGCCTTTCCACCCTTAATGTAATACATTCCGGTATGTAGCGTAATCTGTGGCAGATTTTTTCCAAAGTGGCAGACCTGAACTTCAGATTGATTCTTGCATCTCCAGGATTGAACAATGGCTGTACTTGCATCACAGGTCTCAATTGTGTTTCTGTATGCTTTTGACTGGTTTTGCACTAAACACACATGTTGTGGTTTCATTTCTGAGTATTTGCTCATAGAGTTTGATGAGCTCTGAAAGACTGCCACTGTGTTGGACGAGTTTAGTGTTGATGTGGATTCCATTGACTGTGTCTTCTTGAACTCTCTCCCACTGCTTCCACTGAACATGGATTTTGTCTTGCTCTTGGGTTGTAACTGTACCTTTGTTTAGACATCGTGAGCAGGTGCGAAGAAGGCAGGCCTCACTTGCTAGAGAGCGACAAACTAATTGAAAAAGTCATCCAGTTTGTTTGACTTCGCAACACCAGACGTTCTAAGGACCTTGAGCATTAAGTACGCATTTTCATGCATTTGACACAGACATGTCTTCCGATCAGATTTTGGTGTTGTAATATAGAATGGTTTCAGAGCACAGAAAGAGGAATAGCTCAGCTTCACAGTGGGGTTCCTAATGAGGAAATCAGTGTGAAGGTTGATCATGGAGTCTGCCAGGATCATTCTCTGGTGCTTCATCTTATTCCTAGTGATGGTGTCAGTCTTATCAGTTGTCACACGTGCAGAGTTCAGGAAGAAATCCTTAACCATCTCTGTTATACCCTTTAGGAATGTTGGCTTTTTCTTTGTCTGTTTCTTTCCTCTCATTAACTTGTAGGTTATCCCAAACTGGTGGATTTGGTGATGGAGACGATACTTTTTTGAGAGTCTTGCCTGATGACACACTTAGTGCTGGTTCCTGACGTCGTGGCCCAGGAGTTTGTTTGTTTTTCTTCAGCTCTTAGCCCTTCTGAGGATGTTGTGGAATAGAAGGGCTTTCTTAATTTCTGGATTCCTAATTTTGCTTCCTGATAGCATCTTGTTTGTTTCAGTGCCTGAGTCCAGTGGTGTTTTATTTGTATTTGCATCTTCATTGGACCTTTTCTGTCTGGACATTTTCTGTGCCTCTCTCCAATACTTTCTCCAATTCCTCTTTGCCCTGTCTCCCATCTTGTCTATTTGTATTACTTTTTTGTCTTTAACTCTCTTCTTCCACCTTTCTCTTTCCTTCTCTTGCATAGCATTTTTGCCCTCTTGGTCACTGTTTAATTTTTCTCTTCTCTTTCGTTGGTACTCTCTATTTCTTCTGCTTTGCTCCTCAACTGACAATTTCTGTCTAGCCATGCTTTCCTATAATACAAATTGAAATAATGAAAAATCAGATTTTCATTTACTTGACATGATAGATGATAGATGTAAAATCCTCAAGGTGCAGTATGTAGTTTTCATAACCAGATGTTGTGAAAATCTACACACTGGCTTCTCATATCTCTCTCTCTCTCTCTCTCTCAACAACATGAACTCCATCAACCTGATGAAGTATAACCTCACTAAAATGCTTAAATTCAATCCACTATGGTTTAAAATATCTTAACAGAAAGATGGTATTGACATGGTCCAGCTGTGACCATAGGAATGTTGACATTGTTTGTCTAAAATACCGAAAAATGTAAAACGTACCAGAGCATGTGTGGTAGTGTTGCATTCACCACAGGCAGGGAGATGAAAAGGGGTCCTCAGGGATATAGCTGACCATGCTATTTCCTGATTTAATGAGGCTTATGAAAAAATCTGACGGAGTTGACAGAAACTGAGGACACAACTTTGATTTTTATGGAAAATATTGTTTGACGTTCACTTCATGGATTGTTTTTTTTAATATTTATACCCCTTCTTTTTTATTTGATATATGTATTCACAATTGTAGAGCTTTTTTTAAAAAGTTTTTTGGGATGATCAATATTGTGACCTCTTGCTGAAGACAAGTGCAATAGCATGGACCTTCTAACCACAGACCATACATTTAAACAAAGTTCCCCAAAAAAGATAAAAAAGTATATTCTAAAAATCACATAGGTATACACAATTCCTTTAGATTTCACTTTGTAAGTATGTCAATCATGATGAATTTCTTGATTTTTGATATAAATTAGACTTTTCTATGTAGGACATGTTTTGTCCCGACTCTCAAGAATCAGTGCAGTACTTTAACTCATTAACCAACACTAACTCATTGTTTGTACTTCTTTTGTATCGTTGTTAGTCACCGACATGTTTCTGTTTTCTGTAAATTTGAACAATAAAAACATGAAGAACTGAACCGTCTGGATCTTCCCTACACTGAAGTTTAAACTGATTCACAAACATCTGTGTTATTGATCTGTTCTAAAATCATCAGATCAATAAACAAAACAATAAACTGACAGTTTCCTCTGATCTGCTCATTATTTTACATCACACAGAGATGAAACAGTTCACAGAAAATTAACCCAAAGGGGATTTTATTATTGAAATAGAAACCTGAACCCATTCATAACTTGCCCGTTGTTGGCGTTTTTGGCGGTGGAGAGGGGTCAGCATGGGCACCCTGACTGGTCTGCAGCTATGCAGCTCCACATGCAACAAACAGCGATGCATGATTTCTGACACCTTTCTATCAGAACCAGCATTAATTCAATTCAATTCAATTCAATTGATGCTTTATTGTCCCCCAGGGGAAATTTGCTTTCACAGTCAGTATTGCAAGATGAGAATACAGACTGTGCTGTCACAGCAGACCATGCACATTGGCACTGACAGAGCAAACTTCTTCAGCAATTTGAGCCACAGTAGCTTGTCTGTTGGATTGGACGACACAGGGCGGCCTTTGCTCTGCACGTGAATCAATGAGCCTTGGCCGCCCATGACCCTAACGCCGGTTCACCACTGTTCCTTCCTTGGACTACTTTTGATAGATACTGACCACTGCAGAAAGGGAACAGCCCACAAGAGGTGCAGTTTTGGCACTGCTGACCCAGTCGTCTAGCCATCACAATTTGGCCCTTGTCAAACTCACTCAAATCCTTACGCTTGCCCATTTTTCCGGCTTTGAGGACAATATGTTCACTTGCTGCCTAATATTTCCCACCCACTAACAGGTGCCATGATGAAGAGATAATATGCTCACAGTGTTACGCCTAATCAGTGTACCTTAAGTATAAACGATTAACATACTTTTACTGACCTTTGATTACTTACCTTTGATTTGGCACCTGCCTCTGTGATCCTGGGGACTCTCCACCCAACAGAGGTTACTCCTGCCTTAAACTGAAAAGAACTAGTTACAGTTATACAGTAAAATTAAGTGTTAGAGAACAGTCCTCCAAAAGTGGTATCAATCGACTCCAAATGGAGAAACATACTCCAAAACATTTTCTGGGGGAAACATTTTGGCCGCCACACTTTCTTCAGACACCGGCTCAGCCCCTTCCTTTCTATTGGAAAGACATTTTGGCCTATATCTCGGGAACTGAAAGTGTTATGGACTTGGGAGTGTGTGACAGGTGCCCTAATACAGCATTTTATTCTGATACATATACACTAACAAAAACATCATTGCTCCTTGCATTAGGACCCCTCAGAGATGTGCATCTGCTTACAACAAAATTCAAACAAACTTCTGATATCCTTTGTTTTTAAACACAGAATAGCAAGCGCTTGGCCAGGACCATCGCTGGCCTTCTGGCCAGGAGAAGACCAATGTAGGGGGTCTGGGCCCCAGCATGTGGAGGTCTTCAGACTCCCTGTGAAGGAGAGGTGGAGGTTGGAGCTGCTGAAGGGAGTGCTTGATGCTATGGATGAGGGTGCCGAAGCCAAACAGGACATTGTTGTCAGCTCACATGGTCACACAATTATTATTATCTTTGTCTTTAAAATGAACAGATGCTGATGGCATGGATGAGGGGGAAAAGGAGGGGCGGGAATGAGGACAGTGGAAAGAGAATTTAAAAAATACAGCCACATGCTTGCACCTTGAGATGCATTTGCAGCTACTTTGCCTTTATTCACAGAGATCACTGTCTTTGGCACGACAGTGATGCAGTCAGGACCAACGTGCTTGTGCCGAGGTCTGTTGGCATCTCTTTCTGCTACATTTTATGTCCAACAGCAAGTAGATCCTCCTTAGTAACAGCCATAGCAACCTAGATGTTACTGTGTACACGCTGTCACAGACTCACGATGCCAGCTGAGAGAGAGGAGAGACGCATCCAGTGAGGTCAAAGCTGAACAAGAATATCATTTCAAGACATTTTTTCAAGACATTTTTAGGGGCTTTTGCTAATCAACCATTCTGTTGGGGTTTTTTTTCTGTTTTTTGTTTTAAGATCAGGGTTATCACAGATTTGTTGATTAAAAGCTGATTCCAGTGTAGTCCTACAAATGGATATTCAGCCTATGTAGGAAAAGTTTTGAGAGCAACGAAAAAACAATTTAGCTCAATCAAAAACCTATGCAATAGGCTATTAAACTAAACAAGTAATATAATATAAAGTTCTCACATATCACTTGTTTTTTTTTGTTCTGTGACAACACTGGCTTTTGAAGCGGGTTACAATAGATAGCCACACAGTCTCAGTACATAAGTTATAGGCAGCCTAATATGATAGTGATGAGTCATTTTTTCAATTGACAATGGTAAGGTGTGCTGTCTTTGAGCATGTTCTAAATGTCTAGTTGACCAATCAGATTGCTTGGTCAGAACTACTTGTTGTATAGCTTCCATTATTACCTATTTTTCTTCAACACCTGACCATGATCTTTACCCTCCTCCTAACCACTCCCTACCACATGCCTGGAAAAAGAGAAAACAAAAGTATGTGCCACAAATTTGGAAGTACCTTCATATCTGTAACCATTGTGGAGTTAGGAAACACAAAAGTATAGTAAATTCATTTAATAGATTTGTATCTTTGGCTAGAAAGGTCATATATTCATGGAAAAAAAATTGCCTCTGGGCTCGCACTGTGCCCAGCTACCTACCTGTCAAATTTGGTGCCCATAGCGTCACCTACATTAAGGTCAAGTTTGGCAAAATTATGCATCAAAAGGGGCCAAATGGTCTTAAATGTGCTCCTAAACACTTTCTAGGGGGGATGCAACTTGGTTTCAGGTTGCTGCCACCTTCCAAGCAAAAGTTATCCAACTAAAACCAACTGCACCTTGTGTGCAGGGAGGCTGAAACCCCCTGTCCTGGGTCAAAGTGCTCAAGTTGCACTTCACAAAAGTCATCACTCAAACCCTATACCAATGAGGTGAATGAAGAAACTTTTAAAACTGCACTACTGTGTCTTTTTCATGAGAGTAATCATGAAAGTAGTTTGTTTGGGTGTCTTCAAAGGACCAAAAGGTCAAATTTTTTCTTTTGCACATTTTCCCACAGGTGTGGTCTTCTACCATTGCTATACTATACTAAGATAGTGGGTGAAATATTTCACGGGGCCCCAAGATCAGAATTACTTATATGCACAGCTGCCAACAGGGATCCCTGTTGGGGATCCGACCTTGCCTGTTTCCCCCACAGCCCCGTAAGAAGCAGCCTCACTCGCCTCACTCACTTCCCCAGCGCCCTCATCATCCTCCTCAGAGCCACCTGCTGCTCCGACAAAATCGCTTCCCCCCACCCCACCCACCCGAGATCCTGGTCAAGTCAACACCTCGTCTCATCCAATCCCATTCAGTTCGTCTGTCTCCCTCAACCCAAGGCTGTCGATCTACAAATGCAACTCAGGAAATGACCACCCAGATATACTTCTAGTAGCTGACTCTATTATTCGGTTCGTTTACCTCCCTGGCGCCATTACCTACTGTCTTTCAGGAGGAAAAGCCGCTGACTTCATCGAGCTCATCCCAGCACTTCTTGATATTCATCCCTCTGTCCACACTGTGATTGTCGACTCGGGCACTAATGACGTCTTGGCCAGGCAATCCACACTGTTGCACCTCAACCTTGAGGCTGTGGTTTCCACTGTCGAAAGCCTGGGAAGGAGATGTGTCCTATCTGGCCCCACTCCTGTTACTCGGAGCACATCTGGCCCCACTCCTGTTACTCGGAGCACTTCAGCCGTTTGCTCAGCCTGCATGACTGGATGAAAAACTTTTCCACTGCATGTGGTCTCGCTTTTGTCAGCCACGTTGACTCCTTCTGGACTAGACGCAATCTATTTAAACTACAGCTGTCAAACGATTAACATTTTTAATCGCGATTAATCTCAAAATTTCCTGAGTTAATTGTGACTAATCGCATCTTTTTCTTTTTTGCTTGAAATAACAGCAATGTGAATGGAAAGCATAAGAAACATCCAGATCTGGTTGTTTCTTATGCTTTCCATTCATGGGGCCCTAGTTTCATAGACCGGGCGCAGTCTAGGCGCAGCGCAGGTGCGCCGCACCAACGGGGTGTGTCCAGGTGCATTTTGCAAGTTTCG
>JAPQLA010000003.1:2283605-2315418 GCA_029822935.1 Naso vlamingii | reverse complement strand
CTGCTCTTCCCCCTCTTTTGTAATCCTGTCGGAGTTTTCATTTCATTCCAGACTTTCTTTAGGTTGTTCCTGCCAAGTTCAGCCTCAGTCTTATATTTATACCTTATTTAAGCATACTTTATTTTAAAGCTAACGTCTTCCTTCAATTTTCTCTCAGTATTGACATCACCTTTGTTAAAAGCAATTTTCTTTTTATGTATCAAACCCTTAATGTCTGAAGAGCCATGGTTTGTTATTTGGGAAAGTCTTAACATCTTTGGAAGGAATCACAGAGTCTTTGCAAAATGAGTTGTAGCTAAACACAACTTCTGTAAGTTCATCTTTTTCAGAGGAGTCCACTTGGAATATTGACCAATCTGTGCAATCGAAACACCCCTGTGGGGTAAGAGAGCAGTCTTTAGTCCAAACTTGGACTTGCTTTACACTCGTCTTCTCCCTCCTCAGCACAGCTCTACATGCAGGTAGAGGGTGCACAGTGTTGTGATCTGAGAAACTCAGTGCAGGTCCTGCCTCATGCTCATACGCTCCCGTAATTGATCCCTAAAATACCGTAGATCTACAGTGCTGTTGCGACGTGTTGAACAGGTGACGTATTGATAAAAATTGCTCAATGATTTCTTAAAAGGGTGATCACACCAAGAAGCGTCGCATTGAGCATGGCCGCTCCAAAAACGCCTTGGATGTGCACTCTGTACGAAAATACAGCCAGTATTAACTTCTCATTCGTGTTCCCCTTATCTTACTGTTTCCACTACTATTCCCCCGACAACAAAACAGGAAGGACGTGGTGAGTAGTACATCCCTCCTCCTACTAGATTTAATTGGCTGCTTTGATCAGAAGTGACACTGACGAGAGGTGAGACTCCATCAGAGCATGTGAGCGGGAACAGGAGCAGGACGAATCAGTGCTCGTGGAGCTGTCCATGAGGTGCCCTCCAGTGCTCAACACAGATTTCATCCTGCTCCACTCACAAAAAGAAGGAAAGAAAGAAAGAAAGAAAGAAAGAAAGAAAGAAAAAGTCTCTGACACATCTTGCAAGCAGCCGTGGGTCGCATCACTCCTCCCAGTCGGTCATTTTCCTCATATAGCCTCATAAACCCAACGTTTGTATTTGAGGTCGTAGCCTTTAAATCTAATCGTAATTCAGAAACAAAACAGGCAGGCAAGCCACGCACACTCAGGCAGGTCTAGACATGACGTGAGCAGCACTGGAGTGGAGTTGAGCAGTGCCACTCCAATTCCGTTGCAGACTGTTAAAAAATCGGCTCACAACTTCACCTAAAATTTTTTGCTCATGCTCACCACTCGCTCCCGCTCCGCTCCTCTCACATGCTCTGAACTCCGTGCCTTGAGCTGAAAAGTTGAAATTATTTTAACTTTAATGTGTGCACAAAAAGCGCTAGAAAGCTGCATCGCGCAGCAGCAGGAGAGGAGCGTCTGACGACGCGCTGTACCATAGGAATACAACGATTTTGCTGTTGACACTTCTCTTGCAACGCTTCTTGTGATTGGCCCTTAAGATTGTGATGATAAAAATCACCTATGATCAAATTTGAAACATCGGGAGAGATGGACTGCAAGTTGTGTCGGCAGCAGATTTGGCATCAGCTTTAGGATGAATGTATACAACGATGATGAATAAACATTCATCAGGGACTTGCTTCAGAGGTCTTACCGACACGGACAGAAGCTCGGTATCAGGAAGGCACAGCCACTCAGGAACATTAACATTACTGCGCCATCTTAGGTTGATGTACAAGCGTACTCCTCCTCCCTGTGATTTACGTCTCACTTCATGCCAGACACACATGAACCTGAAAGTCACTTATATCCAGAGAAGAGTCTCTGTTTGCCACATTTTGGTGAACGCCATAAGACGAGCATTTCTGTAAGTGGAATACATTTCCTTGTAGTTCGTCATTCTTGTTCCATAGGATTTTGGCCTTTGCCAAAATCATAGAAGGCAGGGGAATACAGTTCTTACTCTGAAGTTTCCTGATTCGCTGACTCACTCCGCCTTTCCCTCCTTGTTGCCTTGGAGAACACGACTTTCCAAAGTTCACTCTATAGACCCAAAGGATTAATCTTTGGTAAGGCTTTTGTCCAACCAAAAGTGTGTGGGTTCATTCCTGGCCAGACAATTCCTTTGTAATCCCAAGAGAACCTCGCATGTGTACGTGATTGTGACTCCAGGCAATAAGCGACAAAGTAAAAGATAAAAAAATCTCCATTCTGGCAGAAACTCTTGAAAGACAGTCTTAAGATTGTTAAGGGTTTGGATCAGACACTTAACAAACCTTGAAACATACTTAAAACAGACAAATAAGACGGCAGTAGCAGCAAACACCAACTGCTGGTCGCCACAGGAGCCACACCCCCTTTGCGGTGCCCATGTTAACAGAGAGAGCAGCCCCATGCACCTCTCGCACACGCCTGCAGCTACGCAACAGTAGAGCTCAGGAGTCTCACGTATTTTTTCAAATTTTAAAGTCATGTTAAAGATGGAAAGCAGAATGCAGTTTTTATAACTAGTCTGGAAATTCTGCTTTCACTTATTTAATACAATATATAATAATCCTGACAAAAGTCCTGTTTAATCAATATGACAAATAAGTCAATAATGACACACAGATATATTGATATGCCTTTTATGTGCACTACATTCTCATAATATCTTTCACTCCTATATTAAAGACACGGGTAACTGTGAGGCAAAAGAGCCCATGTCCGTCTTATTTTGACTTATTTTGAGCCTTAGGCTCTATTTTCGTGCAGGTCTAGGTGTATTTTGTAGCTTTGTGCAGGGCGAGCTGCTATTTTCCATGCCTGTGCAAAAAGTTGCTATTTTTGTGAACCAGACTCTCCAAGCTGGGTGAATCGGTGCAACAGAGGGTAGGTCAGTAAAGATGTGCTGTCGCAGTGCAAATTTGGTGTCATTTCTGTGGTGAATTTGCCCTGCGCTTGTCACCATCCCAAACCAGGTCTAAAGTGCAGCACAGCCAGCGGAGCCCTATTTCCGTGGCTTTCCTGGTCAAGAGCGCACATGACCAGTCCTATCCAAAATCTTACAGGCAGGCTTGGTGGATGTCGTCCACCTGTAATTGGGCTTCATAAATGATCAAAATGTTAATTCTGAATGACACGTCATGTAAATAAGCTGACTCTTGTCTGTTGAATTGGATTTGAATAAGGCAGTTGAAAATTCCGGTAGGTCATGTTGTAATTTCGAATAAATTTGGATCAATTGTGCTGATAACATTTTTTTTTCTCTCCAATCATAGTGGGCTTCATTGATTGCACAGACCGCACAAGATTTGCTTTCATCAGTGATGACAGCCGTTTCACTGTGTTGACAGACGGCCAAGTTATTGTAAGTAAAGTTTTAATACTTGATTGTAAAACTTATGCTGCACATATGAATTTAGGTGGACGAAAAACAAGATTTGACTGACTAGACTACAAAATTTGTCACAGAAGAGTTTGGGATATGGTTCCAGCATGCATGGACGCCCTACTAAAAATTACATCACCATAGCAACATATTGTCGTGTGTGTTTTGCAGAAAAATGGCAGACCATCCTGCCGTTTTGTCCGATCATTTGTTTATCATGGGCTGTCCAAAAAGTGTTGCCCTCTGCCGTCTATGATCTGCCTGAATCCACGTGAAAGCAGCGTACCAGAATCCTTATAACCCTCACACATCCTTTAAAAAAAAATAAAAAGTTAGGAGATTTGAGTAACTATGCTTGAGTTACAACGTAAGGGGAGTGGAAGATTTTTTTAATAGCTCTATGAGGGATATAATACTTTGCTTGTTATAGTCTGTTGTTTACTAGTTATTTAGTAAACCATATTTCATGGTTTAGTAACTGACATACCAGCTGAAGAAAAATATTAACTAGGGGTGAGTATTTGAAGAAAATTCCTTGATCGTCGAGAAAATTAATGATCACTTATCGATTTAATCATAATTTTTATATTAAAATTGCCTATAAACGAAAAAAAAAAAAACAGCACATTTTTCCTCAATTAAATTTTTATTCCAAGAAGAACTTGTACTCCAACAATAATCCTCTTAGACAAGGCAGCTGAGGTTCAACTGTTTAACTTAAACAAAGAAAGATATGTGACGAACATAACGAAAAAGCAGCTGAGCGCGAGCCTCTGACGCTACGACACTCATAAACACAACTGAGCCTCTTGGAAACAATTTAAGAAAACAATCATTTCAAACTATAATAACTTAATCAAAAAACATTATTTATCGTTATGCATCGCAGCTCCTCCAGTCTTGGACTGAGGTGATGTTGGGTTGACATGAGGATGAGGCTCCAGTACCGATAGCAGAACCATGAGGGTCGGAGCTTATTCATACTGTGATCTTGAAAAATGTCGCCCTGGGGACCGTTCACTACCGGGGGCTTGGAACCCATCTCTAGTCGGGTGTAACTTTACGTTTTTCGGGTTGTTGTACTTACACTCGGCTTCGCATTTACATCGGACTTTGTCATTTTTTAGTTCAAAATGGTCCCATGCAAAACTTGGCCTTAACCTCTTCATGTTTACGTTTGATATCTGCGGCAGCCATCACAGCAGCTCGTAGGCAGCTGAGCAACATTTTCTTTTTCTGTCTCCTAAAACTGGTTAAATTTCGCCGTTGTTTGGTATACAGTCCAACAATAATCCTCTCATTGCTGCCCCGTAGTGAAATTCACTGTATCACTTCAAGACTCACACTAGGCAGCACAACCTGTGTTTACATCATGTTACGTTTGATCGATAGAAATTTTACGTGATCGACAAAATCCTTAACAATCAGTTATCAATCATCAATTAATCATGCCAATCACTAATAACACTGAGCAACATTGCAAGTGATTTCAGCAAGAAGTTTAACAAAGCAAAGTTGTACTATGCTTCGATTAAGCAGGAGTGTGATATCTAATATACTGAACACAAGCCATGTGAATTCAGAGATGTGGCCGCTTAGCTGATTTTAAAAAGATCCCAAAAGTGCATTTTTGTGTTTTTCCTTACTTACAGCACATTTTGAACTGAACCCACCCAAAGTGTTGCAGAGATTAAGTTGAACAACCACATTGTTGTGATACTATTGCCAATCTCCCTCGTACATTTTGTAAAAAATATAATAGAAACGAGATGGGATCGTTTTTCCCTTCAGGTGAACAGACCGATTACTCTTCATGAAGGACACAAGGACTTCTCCATCCACTCCTTGGACTCACAAGGTCACAAAATGACTCTTGCTGTCAGGATACTGTGCCATGGTCATCGCTGTGAGAACCACTACCAAAATGTTGAGCATCACCGTGGAGACCACAGACAACATAACCATCAGCCTCAACCACCTGAAGAGGATTCTGCTAACAACGCAGAGGTAAGATTAGAGACGCTGTTGAATTGGCATAAAGAAAACTTGAAACCGCATTTGTAATATTACTAGTTCCTAAGAATACAGTCTATGGAAAACAGCATTTATTACATGTATGAAATGATTGTTTATCAAGGGTCTGGAACAACAAAGACAAGCAGTACAAGTACAAGCAGTTGAACAGTGAAGGTGTTTTTATGAACACACACTGCCCCTTTGTGGCCGTGTGTGAACTGGTGACACTCAGTGGTTCCAGTAGAGCCTTTTCAGTGCTACGTTATTAAACTGTATGATATTATGTGCATATTGACTGGATGTTAGTATTTAAATGTACTTTTTTCTCTACACAGCAACATCTTGTCAATATGTGTAATAGAGCTTAGATAGTTTACAGCAGTGCCTATATGAGACATTTCAGCGCCCAGTTTGTTGAAGCTAATGTTGATGACATGAAGCCTCCAATGTGTTATTTGTGTAGATTCCTGTGGGTGTGCAGGGCTCAGTGGAATAACATGCTGTTCAAGAAGACAATAAGCTAAAATTGAGTTTATTGGGGGTAAAAGACACTCCCCTAGTCTTTAGTCAGATACTCAGATACTACGTTTCCATTCCCAGTGAAGAATGGCTTATGCACTGCACCAGTGTGAAACTAGTCCTCTTTAAAGTTGCAATAATTAATATACATTAAGAACTGATTAAAAGAATTCTATGTGTCAGTGTTGGGGAGCGACACAATGACTCAGTTTTGTCCGGTACAGGGAATAGGCACAGTTTCTAAACTAAAGCACAAGACAGTGAGAACTTTGGGGTTTTTATCAAACAGGAGAAGTGAGTTTGCTTTCATCATGCCTTCAGTTCGTTAGACCATCTTCTGTACATTTATGTACATACACACTGAAGTGTGCCCTACACCTGCTGACTGTATTCATTTGAATCCAAAATATAAACCTGTTGTTCGAACGCTGCATTTCATTTTGGGCTCTAACAAACTGGCTGCAGCATTGACAAAGTGCAGTAGTTGAAAGCTAATCCCTTTTCACATAACCACACCATACTGTCTGTGTTTACTCAGTGTTTCAGCTTGAAGTGATCCCACACTTTGGACATTGTCTGTGCTTTTCTGCAGGTTGTTTTTTTTTTGCCCCTTGCTGTTTTCTTTCTTCCTCTGTCTTGCCATCCATGCGTGCTTCCAGTTCACATCACGGTATCAACGGCGAAAGCGCGTTGTGCGACAGAAACAATCATCTGTGTTTAGCTTTATAGTTTAGCTGACTGCTTTAGCTGCACAGTCCTACATTAAACAAAGCCTTGATGTATTTTAGTAATCAAGTTATTCGAGTCACTCGAGGAATCGTTTCAGCCCTACTTACAGATCAAAAGCATGTTTGGTGTTAACTTTCATTTGGTTTAGCACCACAAGTGACTTTTTTTATGAGTGTGATTTGATCTAGTGTTCCTATGAACACTAGCTGTCCGAATGCCTGCCATCATTTCTTCAGTACATCCGTTACCTTTACCTGTTTTGGAGATGGTTGATCGGGCTGAAGCATATCCCGGCTCACATTGATTAAGGCAGGGTAAACCGTGGCCCTTTATTTTAAGCGTTGCATTTTTGTGCATGTCTTTGCAGTTGGTTTATTTCTAAGAGTGTTGTACTATTCGCCCCCTTGCTCACTCAAAGTGTGTGTTTTCCCAGAGTGCAACAGATCGACAGGTGCCCACTCTGTATTTTCCCAAATCTGATAAAGGCCTGAGGAGAAGGAAGAGAGAGTGGGTTATTCCCGACATCAACGTTCCCGAGAATCAAAGAGGAGACTACCCGCTCACAATATCAAGAGTAAGAGGAACTACAGAAAAACCCCTCGTGACTGAGGATTTGAGGGACCTGAATTTTTAAGATTTGTTTCTTTGGTCATTGAGCCAAGATTCCTTTTTTCAGCTTTGTGGTTATTTATTTTATTTGAATTGTTGAAGAAATGTATTGCAGTTTATTGAAATCAATCTTTCAATTATTTTTCCCTACTCCTCCCTAAATAAAGTGAAATTACAAATACTTATTAACCCAGTTAAGTTGAGATGAGAAGTTAACATTCTCACCTGTTTGGGAAAACAAAGTTTACACAACAAAACAAAGTTGGCAAAAGTTAAGTTTAGGAGGAGGAGTCAGTACTGAATAATGAGAGAGCTCGGTTGTTCCAGATTTTGACTAAATTGAGCAGGCTACTCTTTTCTTCTATACCGTAAGATTTTAAATGTAGCGTAAGTCCAAGACCTGCATTATTTCCTTCCTGTAATTAGAATTCTATAGCAATATTTTAACTATTGCTGTGGTCACTAATACTGCTATAACTCAGTCTTGGTGTTTTTTTTTCCAGATCCGATCTAATGAAGATAAAATAAAGAAGATCTTTTACAGTATCACTGGTCCAGGTGCTGATCAGGATCCTGATGCTGGTCTCTTCACGATGGACAGAACCACAGGTGTCCTGTCTCTTACCCAACCACTGGACAGAGAAAAACAAGCCAAGTACACGGTAAACATCCTCACTGAAATTATGTTTACACACAAGCTGTTTGTCAACTTGTCAGGATATTCTTGTATACTACATTGTCATAATCCAAATGTGTTTGTCTGTGTGCAGTTTCAAGCGCATGCTGTGGCAGAAGGTGCAGGACAGGCTGAGGATCCTATGGATATTGTAGTGAATGTAATTGACCAGAATGACAACAAACCAACCTTTGCACAAGCCACCTACCTAGGAGATGTTGCTGAGGCCTCACCAAAAGGTACTGTCACTGATCGCATTCTGTCCTTCAAAATATGCCAGAACTGCCCCTGTTATTGTCCTAGAGGCTCAGTTCCCACCTGGTTTCATCATCCGTCCTGAGTGATCCGATCACAAGTGGACAGCTCTAAGTGTCTGTTCCCACCTGGTATTATAATCGTCTCCACATGCGTCTCCAGTGACCACCTGTGATCGGATCTCACTCCCCTGCTCTGTATGCAAATAAACACGTACATCAGTTTTGCTCGTAAAGACCAGTATCCACAGCCTAAAAAATAGCATTTGGGCCAGCCGTAGTTAGATATAGGCCTTTTTAATCATACTTAACACCCCGGTGTGCATGACTGCTGCAGGAGACTCGCAGTGTCTGAACGGGAACGGAACATGGAATCTGATCAGCTTAATATCACGACGGCTGTTCAATCAGACAGTGACGGATCATGAGTAATAAACTTGGCATTTCATCCCTGCAGCGCAGCGTATTTCAAGCTGCTGCATGTGGCTTGCAAAATTTATTTTATGCTCGTTACAGACTTTAAACCCTATTTGCGAGTGTTTCCCACGGACCTGGAACATACAGACAATAATTTCACTGATCGGTCCGGAATGAAGCTTTCTACAGTTTTCCTATTAGCTCTTGCTGTGCTGAAATGGACGTACGTTGGGCACTCATAAAAGCACTGTAAAAACGTCAATAAATGTATTTTTCTGAGACGGGGAAGCTCATGGCTTATTCCTAGTCTCAGTATGCTCTCCTGTGAACCTGCCATGGCTTGGAAATAAGCATTATCACCAGGGGTAGACGTGAGTAGACGTGGGTCGCCGCTTGCTTCTGGCTGCAGAGGAAGGAGCCCGTTGTCTTTGGCAGAGCTGGCAGGAAGCATCGGGATAGACAGCCCAGTGGCGGCAGCTTGTCCACGTTGTTAACACTCGGATTGAGTTCCTTTAACTGTGTAGGAATTAAAGGCATTTCTATACATGATCTCCATGTTTTCAGAGGCTCAAAAGTAATTGGACAAAGTAACATAACTGTAAGCTGGAGCGTCCCCGAAACCCGCTTGTTGTTTTGCACTTTAATTAATATGACTCTGTTGAACGTGACTGAGTACGTACCTCCTCTGATGCCTCCTACAGACTGTGCAATTTTAGCAATCTTATAAGTTCATTGCATGCTACACTGTACGACACGGATCTCATAAACTTGGGTATGACTTCAAGTTTAATATGTGCAGACTGTGCGATGACAACGCCTGACAATCACAGGCTATGACGTACGTCTGTGGGCAAGAATGAAAAACATCATGACCGTGCGTCACATCAGCGCGTGTCATCCATCTACTCCCTTGCCGTGACAAGACCTCCTTGGCAAGGCGCTAATCTAGTGTTTTTTTGGGTGTAGCGCCAGTGTCGCATTGATTGTTGCATCATCTCTCGCTGCATTTCTATTGGTTGGTAGGTGCATGTAGGTCGTAGCAGCAGTCACACTGTGAGATGCAGTTAGCTGGTCGTCCTATATTTCTGACAGTGTCAGAAGATTATCTCAGGCTGTCTTTGGTTGCAAGACTGTGACAGTGGCCATCTGTGAACCCCTCTCACTGTGCGACGTAGAACCGCCGTTTTAGAGCCATGACCAAAGGTATCACCACGTTTGGTCATCTTTCGTCTGGGGCAGCCCAAAATTGCACAGTGTAAACCAGGCTTTAAACACAAGAAGTCAGTTTAGTGTGTGGCCCAGGACGGATTGCTGTCCCACTACTTAAAGAATGTGGCCACATCTGGCCCAGACCATCTCCGAACGTGGTTTGAGTGATCAGATCTCAATGCATTGTCAGTGCGTCCTGGGTGCGTTTCCTCCTGTACTTCAGACTGTCCACCTGTGATCGAATCACTCAGGACAGACAATGATAGCAGGTGGGAACTGGGCCATAGTACCAGTCCTAGAAGAGACTTATTGTAATTTAACCTACAAAACCCTCATAATGTTGTTGACCTACGATAACAGTAGATACAAATGTTTCATCGACTTTTCACTTTCTGGATCAGGAAAGTGAAAAAGTCAGGAGGGTCACTGTGGAGTCCTGAACATCAGGAAAGAAAAAGAGAGAAGAGTAGTTTTTAACATGCTGCAAAGGGCCACAGGGTGGAATCGAACCCTGCCTCTGTACATATGGCGCCCGCTCTACCAACTGAAAGAAATCTTATGACAAAATAAGACAAAACTAACTTATTGACTTAGTACGCACACCACAATCAGCAGGTGCATGGTCAGGCGAGAACACTCATGCTCGTGTGGCTTCATTTTGTAAGCATCATCCTTCAATGAAGTGCTCTTTTGAAAGTTTTGAACTTAATGTCAACTTCTGACTTTCCATTTTCTAGGTTTTGAGGTGATTAAGGTCGTAGCCACAGATCTGGACCAGCCAAATACTGACAACTCAGATATCCGTTACCGTATTATGAGCCAGGACCCAGAGCTGCCCCATTCCAACCTGTTCACCATCAACTCAGTCACTGGAGCCATCCGAGTCAATGCCGGTGGGCTTGACAGAGAGGTGAGACTTTCTCAACAAATTCTACCTGTTTTGCTTTCTCACCTAACTATGGCATTGATCAGAGTTATCCATTTTCCAGTTTGATTTGGTTTAATTAAAGGTGTAAATTCTTTCATGCAAAATAAACAACAGCACCAGAAATGACGGAGAAGGTGTATGTTAGTCTGCCTTCACTCTGATACATCCACTACTGATGAAGCTCACACACTCAACATCCCATTCATGTGATCCGTCACGGAAGAATTTATGTAGCCATCTGCTTTTGGCTTATCATGGCATGTATGATTGAAGACTAGACTTAAACTACTGCTGCACTAATGAATTTAGGTGGATGAAAAACAAGATTTGACTGACTTAACTGATGGACAAAATTTGTCACAGAAAATTTTGGGATGTGCCTCCAGCGTACATGAACGCCCTGAAAAAGGCAGACCACTTATAAGGCAATACCTGAAGCAATGCGACTTGAAAAGGTATCATCGTGTGTCAACACACCAGCCGAGGCTGCTGTCAGTAGTTTTTTAGATCACAAACAAATTAAAAAAAAAAAAAAAAGAGTTGACCTTTTCAGCAGCATACTTTAAGGGTTATATGTTCAAATGGATATGAAGTAAGACGGAGTGCTCCTAAATCCTATGACAGGCATGGTTTCTCAGATGATATGCTGAATGTCTTCATCAATTCCACTCCAACTGAGTGTGCATAAGGATGGCAACATGTTTGTGCCTTCAGTAAATGTACTAAACTCATTATGTGTCTCTTCCGATAGAAACACCCAAAGTACACTCTGGTGGTTCAAGCAGCAGACTTGGTGGGAGAAGGCTTAACTGGAGAGACCAGAGTCATTCTAACTGTCACAGATAGCAACGATAACGCTCCAGTATTCACTCAGTCCTCGGTAAGTAAACACGACCTGTGACCTGAGTCTGTCGTTGTATAATGTATGTTTTCTTCTTTCAGTCCTCATCTTTCCTTTTTGTTCTACTCCCACCTTTTAACACATCTCACATTTCTCCAGTATGAGGCAACGGTTGCAGAGAATAAAGCTGACACTCTAGTGGTTAAGATATCAGTAACAGATGGTGACGAACCACATTCTCCTGCCTGGAATGCCAAGTTCACGATTGTCGATGGTGATCCTGGTGGACTTTTCACTGTGAAAACAGGAACTAACAAACAAGATGGACTCATTTCTACTGCAAAGGTAGGAAGTAAAGCAAGAATTCTCAAACAAGACCCAACGTCAAAGTAAGGTTTCTGTCAAATATTTGTTTCATTGTCCATCAGAAGAAACGGAAAGTTTGAAGGAATTTGGTTTTGGTTTAGCAGACAGAGAAGTCAGGCATTTGTTTAATAAATGTAATAAATTTTGCCGCTTTGTGTTCCGTTCATCCAACCAGGGTCTTGATTTTGAGATGAGCAGCAAGCACACTCTGTTAGTGGCAGTGGAGAATGAGGTTCCTTTTGCTGTTGACCTGCCCACTGCCACAGCCACGGTGGTGGTTACTGTGCAGGACGTCAATGAAGCTCCCGTCTTTCAGCCAAAAGAGAAGCTTGTGTCAAAACGGGAGGACCTGGCTGTTGACAGCGATGTGACACAGTACATCGCTTTTGACCCCGACTCTGCACGCTCACAGAAAGTCATGTAAGACCAACCCTCTTTGAGCCAATGTTAAGGCACAGTATTATCACTGCCAGAAAAAAGAAAACTGTGTGTTGTAACCACAGAAGTGCAGCAAAGAAAGCATTTTTAAAAACTTCTCGACATACCGAGAGTGGGAATAATTACGGATGGCAGCAGATGGACTTGGTAGAGTTCATGTTATGTGTCACGAGTGTGGGAGCAAAAAATCTTTAGTCACTGTTTGTACTATTTTTTTTCTCTCACATGCAGCAGTATAAACTAATAAAAAGCAGATCGGTTTTACTTTATTCTGTCTTGCAAAATTGATTGAATCCAAAGATTTTCGGTATGTTGCTTTACTCTGACATAATAAAATGCAGTGAAATGTTTTTGTGTTTCTATGAAATGTTCGCCCAGAGGCAGCCTTCAGCAGATAGTTTGTGTCGGAAACCACTCGCGTGTTTTTATGTTCCGTTGGTCCTCTGGCCCAAAATCTCAGATCAGAAAACACTTAGATTTTTTGTGAAGCATGGTTTCATTTCCAGTCAGAAACTGTTGATCTCCTGCTTTACGTTGCTTCCAAAGTTTATATAGAGCATTGACATTGGGTGATGATGAAGTAACAATCATGGTTAAATCCTGTCTGCAAATTAAGCAAACGCCACAAATGTTCGTGTTCCCATAGTTGTTTGTGCTTGTAATTGTCAGACAGATGGCTGAGCTTTTGGCTAAAGAAGAAGTAAAATAAGAACACCTTCATTATACAGTAACTACAAACTAAATGTTATTAAAATTACTCGCTCTGTAAATGGTGAAGCCCGACGATTATAATCTTCTCGCTGTGGTCTTGTTGTTTATATCCAGGTACAGAATAATTAGAGACCCTGCAGGCTGGCTGAATGTGGACAAGAACACAGGCCTGATTAAGGTGAAAAGCCTAATGGACAGAGAGTCCACCTTCGTCAAGGACAACAGATACACAGCACTGATTGGTGCATACGATGACGGTAGGTGGAAGTCGAGACTCATCTATTTTTCACCACTGCTTCGTGGTCAGAAAAGGATCCAAATAAGGACTTCTTTAGTTGGCTCTTACTTTCTCTCTAGTAATTATTGTTTTTTGCTCTCCTAATGTGTGTTGGTGTCTACATGTCTGTCTCCTCACTAGATGAAGTCCCAGCCACAGGAACTGGAACTCTAATGATCCAGCTTGAAGATGTCAATGACAATGCACCCACCATTGAGGAACGTGAATTCATGGTGTGTCTCCATTTCTGAATATTGAACTGTCGTCATGTTTATGAGCAGTCTTGATGCAGATGAGATTTAAGAGTATGTTTTGGGTGCAGGACTTGTATTCTGTGATGGGTTGGGTACACTAAGGCCCTATGAAATCCGTTTTATTTTTTCCCAAATTCCATTTTTCTCCGTTTCAATTCATTGGAGTTGTGTTTTTTCCATTTTAATTTATTAGAACTTGTTTTTACGCTAATTTTACCATTAGAGGGTGTGTATTATTATTGTGAATGAATAAAATGTCCACAATTTAATTGGAGATAACTGTAAATTTAATGATGCAAGCAACGTTGCACTAGTAAGTGCTTTAAACAAGCATAATAATGCATTTACCTCGTTATAATAAGCCTTGCAAGCTAATGTTAGATTACCAATGACGCATAGAAGTCATTTGGAAACTGTTAGGCTCTGCATTTTTGGGTAAGTGACGGGGGTGTGTGTGTGTGTGTGTGTGTGTGTGTGTGTGTGTGTGTGTGTGAGAGAAATGAGGTGCGGGTGGTCACAGGCATCAGCGACCCCCCAGGAATGTTCTCCTAGAAATTCAGTCTGATTACGCTCAGTTCTGTGACACTGTGTTTAACAATAGATTCCATTTTTATTGGTTGTTGTGTTGTGATGACTGAATGAAAACACTGGAAAAAAAAACTCACTCTCTCAATACGGGACAAAATGAATGAGGTCAAATCAGTGATTAACTGCTAGCTCGTTGTTGTGCAGTAACAGGATCAGTCTAAACAAAGGTTTGAATCTAACAATGTGTGTTCTCAGGTGTGTAACAAGAAATCAGCCCCTCAGCTGCTGTCAGTGTCTGATAAGGACGGACCAGGTTTTGCTGCTCCATACAGCGTCTCCTTACAGGGCATGTCGAAGACCAACTGGACTGCCAGAATGAACGACTCCAGTATGTGAACTATCAATACAGAACTAAAAATTTTCTCCATGGTAAAGTCGTATTTACACATAGAAGGCCATCCAGTCAAATAGTCAGTGTCAGAAACTCAAAGGCGTGCCTTAAACATTCTTTAAAGTTTTAAAAATCAAAAAATAGGAAATGTGGATTGTGCATTTTTCCAACCGGAATAGAAAAAGAGCATTCTTTTTGGCTATGCTGGTCTGTTCATCTCAGATCTATGTATATATATATACATACACATACACAAACACACACACGTGCTCGGGAACCTGGAGCAAAACACATAAATAGTTGAATTCAACTTCTGTGATTCCGTCACTCTCAATTGCTTGGATCATAGTGAACCCAAAATAAAGTTTTTTGTTTTTTTTTTAAACCTCGGTTCAGTTTACATATTTTTGGCTTCACTGGACCAAATATAAATATAGATGAGAGGTGAAGTGTTCTCAGCATCCAGCCGCTCAGAAGAATTTTCCTTTGCAGAGAAGTGAAGAAGAATTAACTTCATTAATCCCCTTGGGGAAATCGATCCTCTGCATTTGAGCCATCCTATTCATTCAGTTGACTGTACACACCAGGAGCAGTGGACTGCCACAGTACAGCACCTGGGGACAGGCTCCAGATCTTTGCCAGTGCTTTGGTCAGGAGTACTGACCCTAACGTACATGTCTTAAATGGTGGGAGGAAACTGGAGCACCCAGGGAAAACCCACACAGGCACGGGGAGAACATGCAAACTCCACACAGAAGGGACCTGGACTCAAATCCAGGACTGTCTTGCTGTGAGGCAACAGTGCTAACCACTGAGCCACTGTGCACCGTGACTTTGAGGGATTATGTTTTGACAGCACAGCACAAACAAAATTAGGTTACTGTTCATGTACTTTTATGTTAAATACATTTCACGTACAAATGTGTTGTTGTGGCAATTTGTGATGTATTTTTGTATTTTTGGTTCCTTGGAAGTTAGCAAATTTTTCATTTAAATCCCAAGCTAAAAAAGTGTGAGGAATCTTGTTTTTCTAAGGTATGGCAAAACTTTAGTAAGTTTTAGGTACAAGGTCAGAAATGTTCAACTTTAAGTGTAAGATTAGAAATAGTTTGTTTAGATTGAATGATTGCAGTTCCTCCATTTTTTGTCTTTGTTGCAGAAACTGGCATTGTTCTGAATTTAGCCACAGAGCTGGACAGTGGAATTTACCATGTGGTCCTGAGAGTTTCAGACACCCAGGGCGTGCAGCAGGAAAACACGGTCAAGGCCACAGTGTGCGACTGCACTGGGAACGACGTGCAATGCCAAGAAATCAGGATAGGTGGCACCAACCTGCCCGTAATCCTGGGGATACTGGGAGGCATTCTGCTGCTGCTTAGTAAGTCTGACATTTGATTTCAGTTCAACATTAAAAGATGCTTCTCATGAATTTGGGCACCGTGACTGTGAATTATTACTTGGATGCCAAAGAGAAGTCACAAACTTTGTATCACAAATATGGTTGACCCTGCGATATATTTTAGCAATATTTTAGCAGAACAAAATAAAAACCTAATCTAGAACTAGGAGATGATGATCCAGTCCAGTTGGTCAGTAAAAATCTGTGATCAGACCAACTTGTGGCATCAAGAGATGCAGCGAATGTTCAAGCTATCCGAAAACTGCAATCACAAAAGCTACACCAGCTAAACATCACAGTAAAAGGACTGCAAAATGTTCCATGGAGTTTAATAGAACTATGAGTTAAAGTAGTCACACAGAAACTTAATTACTTCCTTAGTGACAGGTTTGAGTGATTTGTCTTGGGGACAGTTTTCAGCAATGGACGAATCAACATTTGATGCATTAGATAAATTGGGAAAGCTTAACAGTGTGTGTACATTTAGTGTGTTCATTGTTAGGATGAAACATACAACAGTTTGGCTTACTGATGAGGTTTGAAACATTTTTACCAAACAATAAAGCTCTGTGGCATATATATATATATATATATATATATATATATATATATATATAATGGTAGACCCTCCCCATCTGACCTCAGCTTTCCTTTTAGTTAACTTTAGCTTATGTACTTATTTGCACCATTAAAAATGAGACAGAAAACACTATGAAACACAAAGCAGTGGCCGCAGAGGTTTGAAACCCAGAAAGGCTCAAAAAGAAACCTCAATGAGTGTAACACATATATACATAACACCTTCTCTTGTCTTTCTATGTTCTGTAAGAAATGGTTGGAATTGTGGTGGCTGATTTGTGGGTGAGTTGTATTAAACTTTGTGTTGTTTTTGTTTAGTGCTCGTGTTGCTGCTGCTGTTGTTTGCAAGAAGAAGAAGAGGAGAGAAGAAGGAGCCTCTACTGCAGGACGATGATGTCAGAGACAACATCTATTACTATGATGAAGAGGGAGGTGGAGAGGACGATCAGGTACCTCAAGACGGAGACTTGAACCAGTTTCTTTGAGATGAGAAAGCAAAACATTTCCATTCATTTGCCTCAGTCTAACAGTGCTGTTGACTTTTTACATAAGCAGACGTAAGCAGGTCATGGCTCCCTCTCGTCAGGTTTTGTTTGAGTGGAAGCACGTCTTTATCTTTACTGACAGATTTTCTGGAGGAAAGTACAGTGGAAGTTGCATTACGTCCGCAGCACAGTAGGTTGCGTGAGCGTGCGACATGTGGTTCTGGGAAACAACCTGTACAGTCATATCAACAATCAGTCTTATTCAATATAATGTTAACATTCAGTATTTCAACAGAATGAAGATAATATCGTCTGTTCTCCATGATCAACTTGCTGTTTTAGGAAACATTTTCAAATGAAATAAATGCAGACAGAAACTTACCGTAGTTGACACCAAAAAATATCCAAGTAAAAAAAAAAAAGTGGCAAGAGGAACAAACAGCTGTGATTGAGCCAAAAAAAAAAGTTAACATCCTCTAAACAGCTGCTTTATATACAGTTGATCTGGCTAACACGCAAATGAAGTTTCAGCTCCTGTAATGTAAATGAGATCGATTTTGTAAACCCATCGCTCTAAAAGCTCTCCAACAGGATCCTGAAACCCGAGTAAACGTGCATTTAAACTGAGCTAGACAAAGTGAGATGGATGCTTTTATTTAAATATTTTTATGTAAATTATTTATAATTATTTCTTGTGGTTGAGAACATTTCACTTTCTATTAAAACAAATAATAAATTACATGTATAGAGAATTATATTATAGAGTTATGGTGATCGTCAAAGGGAAACCAGTAAAAAGAGGGCTGGCAGTCGCAGCACACGCGCTGCTCATGCATCCCGTGTGTCCCAGGCGTTAGTCCATACGGAAGCGATTAGGGCGGGGTCATAAGTCTGCTGAAACTGTATTTTCACCATGATTTAAGAGAAAATGAATCCACCATGACTTTTGCATAGAAATATTTCCTATTTAATTTATAGTATTGCCAGATTATAATCATGGATGCAGTGTAAGCAGCATCTGAGCCACATTTGAATATTTTAGGTAGTTCAGGTGGAGCTCATTAGTGAAACATGTTGCTGTCGTGTATGTACAGCTGTCAGATAAATGTAATAGAGGGACCTCTGTTATGTTCTGAAGTACAGTTAATTACATAACCAGTCACAATTAATTGCATAACACATCCATTAAAGTCTTGTACATGTGCCATATCAAATTTCAAATAGGAATTCTGAATTTCCTCATTCTATTCTGTTCTATATCGTGATATATGTGTGTCCCTGAAATATTTCTCTTGTCCTGAGTAATTTCAGCTATCCGGTTGATCCCTGCCAATGATTACATACCATAGTCTGCGCAGGCGTCATGTCTGCATGATGACAACAGATTACACCACAGTGTTATTTTAACAGTAGGGGGCAGCATACATCATTTGCTCCTGGCATCATAGATTGGACTTCTTCTTTTTAGAAATGTGCTTTCAATCCTTTTCAATGGAGGATGCAGCGTTTTGTGTAACCCCAACATATTTTTTTCATTAGGACTATGATCTGAGTGTTCTTCACCGTGGTCTGGACAACCGTCCCGAAGTGTTCAGGAATGACGTAGTGCCGAACTTCATGCCGGCTCCTCAATACCGGCCTCGCCCTGCCAACCCGGAGGAAATCGGCAACTTCATCGATGATGTGAGTTAAAGATTCAAGAGCTCTTAAAAGCGAATCTAATATCCAGTACAGGGCTGCATGATCACAGTCATTAGTTTGACATTCAGTGTGCTTATTGAGGGCGACATGGTGATGCAGTGTTTAACACTGTCACCTCACAGCAGGAGACTGTGGGTTTGAACCCTGGCCTCTGTGTGTGAGGTTGCATGTTGCCCATGTTCTGCACATATGGTAGGTGCTCGTTGTTTTTTGTCCTATGTGTTAGTCCTGTGCGCCGCCCTCACCCGTCGTCAGCTGGCATCTGCTCCAGCTGATAGAAGCTTCTATTATTTTTTACAAAGGAAGCTTCAAATGTCACGTTCCAACAATCGCATGTTGCCACATTTACTATCCTAAATTCTGCTCTGGAGCATTTCACTGTTCTTCAGTCTTTTCTTTTGAAAGCTCTCAACCACCTTTTTAGGGAATATGTACACTGCAAATATGCATTTTCTTTTTTAAAGATTATGGTCAACGTAAAATATGTTTGTCCAAATTCATTCTCCGAGGCTCCCCTTTGGTTTTCCAGGTGTTTGTTACGTCCACGATTGTTTTTAGATGATTGGATATGTGTTGCATCATTGTTTCTCTGCCAATCTGTGTGGATTCTGCAGTACAGAAAAAACAAAAGTTCTAAAACATGAACATATATCCTCTTCTCTTCTCTTCTCTCAGAACCTGAAGGCAGCCGACAACGACCCAACAGCACCCCCCTACGACTCCCTGCTGGTGTTTGACTATGAAGGAGGCGGATCTGATGCAGGAAGCCTCTCCTCTCTAAACTCATCGAGCAGTGGGGACCAGGATTACGACTGCCTCAATGACTGGGGTCCCCGCTTCAAGAAACTGGCCGACATGTACGGAGGAGGAGAAGATGACATGCTGTAAATGTACCAAAAAAAGGTGGATGCACGTATGGCTGTACGAAAGTTCGATTGATGTGAGCATGACCTGACCAATGAATGCATTCTCAGGAAAGAGCGGCCAGATTTCTTTAGTCCCCACAGAAGAGTTTTTCTGTGAGTGGGGATCGTGGTTTACCTTTAACAGCCACTGCTCAAAGCCAAAGAATGAAACTGTATTTTTAATACATGAGTCCCCTTTTGCCTGCGTAAGCACTGCGTGCCTGTGTTTTTGATCCCTTTTTGACCTCTTAAAACTACTGATGCTTCTGGTTTGTTGCATTTTGGTTTGGAGCTGCACCTGCAGTCTGCAGTGTGGATTTCTGTTTTTTGTGCAGATTCTTAAGCCAGTCTTGTAGCTTATGGGGTAACACTGGGCAAGCACAGAGATGCTTGGAGTTGCATTGGTAATGTTTGTGCCATTTAGACCACAGCTTCAGTTTAATACCCTTTTTTTTTGTATTTCTGCTCGATGAATGAAATGACAAATGATTAAGTCCAGATAGCCAGCCATAACCTCACACTGAGTGTCGTCAATGACTTATCAATAAATGCTTTTTAAAAGTTGGAATTTCTGTTCAGTCGACATATTTTATTACCTTGTTAAACACCTTTTGCATGTACTTCCAAAAGTACTTCATTTCAAATGCTTTGTTAATAAAACTTTTTATAAAGTTATCTTAATACAATGTTGGATTTGTGAATGGTCTCTTGTTTCACGAACAGAAAAAAACCTTTCACTTGAATTACATTAGACATACAGAATTTGTACAGTGCAGCACCACAGCAGCAATCCTAACTGGTGAAGGAGTTTCTAAATAATGGCATTTGAGATTACACTACACAGGAGTTTTCATTTATTCTAATTTGACCGTCACCACTTACACTGTGTTGTCTGGGCATGCACTTGAATCCTTTTCATCAGAACCACTGACAGGAGACAGCCATACTGGGTGATGCCACCTCTGTGTCCTCACTGTTCCCCAGTGGGCTGCAAACGAACATCTGATGCTGCACATTGTGAAGGGAGAAAAGCACTGCTACGGTTGGGAGGCCATTCGAAACTGGAACCATGAGGGGTTTTTTGTTCTTTGGGTATTAGCATCCACATTTTTTGTCTTACCTCTCCATTATTACTATTAAAAATGCCACAATAGAAACAAAGTGTGAAAGTGTAGTCTTGAGATGAAACAGACAAGTCAACAAAGTGGGCGCTGAAAGATGTTTGGCACAGTTGTGTCTATGAAACTCATGAATGGGAGAGTTACCTTCACTATTGTTGCAACCTGCAGATACTGTAGAAATAATTAAAAAAACATTGTCAAGTAACACTGAAAAACATTGATCAACTTTTTGTAGAACTGTCAAATCATGGAAGTTCTACATGTTGATCGGGTTAGATGGCCATAACATTTACTTTGTGTTTTTCCCTTTTTTTTGGAGTTCCACATTCAAATGTCAGCACATTCTCCCACATCCTTAATGCTGTATCTCATCGTTCCATCTTGAGCAGTGACAACTACGAACCTGGGTTTTGCTTTTTTTTAAAGCTTCAGAAAGTTTCTGTTCCAGCTTTTGCCTTGTCATCATGCAGCCAAACTGGATTATAGGTGACTTACACAAATTAGATGGCTGGCACTGACCAACTAAACTTCATTTTAGTCGACCTATGAAGTTTAAAAAATTTCTCAGTTTTTCATGTGCTGATGTTAGGTACATCAAAACTCAAGCCTTAGTGACATCTTTGTAATCTACACTGATCCCTGGATGCTAAACAGCTCAGAGACAAAACGGCAGTGGCTGTTAGTCCACTGAGTCCTCCTCTGTCTTTACATCCCTCCGCGGCATGGAGCTCTGTGTCTGTGCTCAAGTCCAGCCAGGGCGTGATCATGTCCGTTCACTGAAAGGGGATCTCATGCACTCCAGCGCATCCTGCAGACAGATCAGTTTCTCGGCCACTTGGGCGTGTCTGGACCAGCTGTCAGTTCAGCTGTCCTGAAGATGAAAAGCAAAGACATTTAATCATTTTGAATTACAATAGCTCTACTAAAACACTGTCCAGGCATGCCTTTCATTGTAACCTTGGTCACACTGTGTTTAAATGTCTGACACTACACAACATGAAAATGATCATGTGTAGGTTCTCGTTCACATTTTGAAAAGGTCTAGTGGGCTGATTGGTTAATCGGAGAAAAAAATGAACAGAATGATGAAGGCAGAAAGACGAGAGGATGTGAGGTAGCAGCTATTGCAACCCAGTTTTTGCTGCCAAAACATCCTGAAACTCTCATGTTTAGATCTGAGAAATCTAAATGTTAGTGTGATATTTTACACCTCACCCTTAAAATAAAAATCCCCAGCTCTCTGTTCCATTACCTTCCCTGTGTGTGTGTTCCCGCTCTGTAGAAGTGCTCCTAAGACTTATGATTCTCCCTGAGAGTCCATGGCATGAGAGGAAATGGTCTGGTTCTGCCTGTCATTTTTATTTTCGCAACAGGCAAAAGCTTTATTTTTAGATATTTTTCTGTGAGTCCGGTGTTTCATTTTGGGGAAGGTGTGTGATCCACTTTCTGTGGCCCTCCAGCTGTGTTCGGACCACAGGGGTTTGGTCTGAGTGGCCTGGCTGGTGGTGGCCCTCTGCAGGCGCACAGAGATCCTCTGGGCTGAGCTGGTCACAAGGGTAATGGACTGAGTGACCAAAGCCGGACTGAATTCAAAAACCTCATCGTCATCTGAAGGAGGGGACACGAAAGATTAGGAATGGATCAGTGAGTATATGATGTTTATGCTGCTGTGCTAAAAGGTTTGGCAAATGCAACACAATTGTCTTTCACGGAGTAAGAGTATTTTGTGTTTACTTGTTTTTGTCTGTAGCTGACCTTTACAGGACGGCACTGAGCTGTGGGTCAGTCTGCTCGGAGAAACACTACCCAGAGAGCTTGAGCGGACCAGTTTCCTACAGGCCAGAACCAGCAGTTCCCGACACTGTTTATGACAGTTCACTCCACAGTCTACAAAGTGAATTTAGACAGAGTAGGTTCAGTGCAAAAAGGCTCATAAGGTCCTACGCCTCAAGACAGACAATGCTTCTGTTGGTTTTGTGCTCAATTGCCAGAAGAGAAGAATATTTTAGAAATCAAGCATGACAATGCAAAGCATCACTGTATTTGCACTAAAAGATGTTTCAGCTTCACATTTTTTAAAAGGTCAGGTAACCCAAGGTGGCACAAAACACAAAACTTGGGCAGAAAAAATTTCTGCTTCACAAGATTCTACGAGGGGCAAATGGAAAATGTGGCATTTGTTGTTGGTGTGAAAGTGCTGATGGTATTCATTTTAAGTACTTTGGTTTCTTGATCAGGGGAGTTTAAAATGGCTGGCCCATAATAATGCCTAATGTATAACTGACTTTCTTTAGCTCACTGCTTCAATATTTATTTTAGATTTTTGCACATAAAATCGGTTATTAAATGTAAATTTTATTTTATGATAGGTGGCATATGTGGAAATAGATGTGATTGTCGGGCTGAGAACCACATTCAGCTGATGTTGTCTTGTGGCTCTGACTCATTTATGCAGCGGCTGAGTCGCCCCGACGAAGCTCCTGAAGGATGCTGACAGAGCTCACCTGTAGGGACAGCTGCTAATTGGGGAGTAAGAGTGACCTGGCAAAGCTGCTGGGTTAATCCCCCCCCCACACACACACACGCACACGTTTGTACTGCTATACTTGTGAGGACACTCATTGACATAATGCATTTCCTAGCCCCTAACCCTAACCTTATCCTTGACCGTGAAAACTGAATGCCTAATCCTAACCCTTACCCTAAAACCAAGTCTTTCTGTTAACACTACTCATTTTCAGAGGAAGACCTTTATTTGTAGACTGCATTGTGATTCTAGACTCCGAGTCCAGCTTAACTGATAACGTAAATCCCTCTACTGGCCGTAAAAACTTTGCTGCAGTCAAAAATAAACTTGTATGTGATGAAAATTTAGGCTTAAAGGTTTTTTTTTTTTTTTTAAATCTCTGCTCAGTGTCTAGTGCACTGTCAGAAAGGGCATTCAGTGCATAGTCGGTCAGCGATATTCTCTTTCACAGCAGCAACAGGTAAGCCAAGTGCTTCATTCGGCGTCCTTTATAAGTTTGTTTATTTTATTGGATTTATTGGTGTTATTGCACAAATCAAAGTGTTATATTTAAATGCAGAGGAGGAGAACATAGTTTTGCCACCGTATTACCAAAGGGTAACATAGGGTTAGCGTTAACCCTAACCCTGCAGGACAAGAGACAATACGTAGTCCATGGACTTCTCTTGCACAGGCAGGAATTTCTCAGAATTTGGAAGTGTGGGGGGATTGGTTTGGAACACTAACAATGTGGGAGCAGTCAATAATGGTCAAACAATCCAGCACGCCCATGTATTCTGCATTTATAATGACTGAACACACTTTTTCAAACTTACAAAAATTCTCATATATTAAAAGCACACAAATACACACACATACAAGATGAGCCTTGTTTTACTGGTCCCGGAAAGACAATTTTATCTATTTAGCTTTATTACCGGTAAAATTGCAAAATTACAGTAAATGTTCTTTTTGTGGATGGTCTTAACAGAAGAATACTGTGGAATGATACCTTTGCACTTGTAGCCTTGCTTGATAATTCCCCAAAGCTCCGGGTCCAGACACATGAGGAAAGAAAATAAGAAAAAATAGCATTAGGAAATAAAAGCATGTAGACAAATTTCTAAAACCATTAACAAGATACATGTCATCAACAACATGTTCTGTAATGCTGTACATGTATTTGTGAGATTGTGACCTCACAGTGTGGTTCTGCCTTGCTTTTCAGAGCAGCACAGCTCTCAGAATCTTAGGTAACAATGGGAAAAAAACTCAACAGGTGCAAGAAAACAAGAAATACTCACAAAATATAAAACTAGGCAAAAAGATCAAGTATTTTTTGGAACTTAAAAGATGTGTTATGAACAACAGCAATTTTGGAGTTAAAGAACACTCGCGATTGAACAAGGCAGGTTAGTCGGTTAAATCGCAATGTATGCAATTTTTTTCATTGATTGGAGCAAAATTAAGAAAGCTTGAAATGTTAATTGACAGAATCTTAGAGATACACACAAATCCAGCACAATGTTCACAGAAGGTGGGCCTCAGGTATGTCATCTCCTGGAAGTTGTGGATGAAACCTGGACCCATCTTACACTGGAGCAGTGGGCTAGCCTGCAGGAAATACGCTGTCATCTCAGCTTTACTGATCAATCCATCTCTGCATTAAAATGAGGTGAAAAGAGAAAAGAAAGAAATTAGGAAAATCCAATGACAGAGAACATATTCATTTACACATTTCAGTCCTAAAAGGTGGGGGAAAAATCATATTATTTATCCATAAGATTCAACAATAAGTACAGGTTTACATGAGTGGAGAGTGTGTGGGGGGCAAAATTTTTCTTTGAACTACTTCTTTAGCACGTTAGTTTCAAACTGTGGTCACTACTAAGCACAAACCACCTGCATCTTAAATGACACCAAAAGAAACCCTAAATCTCAATACTGACGATTAATACACAGAACAAAATGTAATTCAAACAACTGCGTTGGCTTGCTCGTGGAATCAGCTTCCTTTCAGTCATGACAGGCACTGCACTGAATGCAGGTACTGTATGAATATAAGTTTCAGTGTGTTAAGGGCTTTTCACTCCGCCGCCTGGCAACTATCCTGAGAACTGCCTCACTGCTGGAGATTTCCTCTGGGAAACCAGGCGTAACACCGGTTGCATCTCTACAGAAGGTTATGCGTTCGCATTTTTCTTCAACCTTAACCATCTCCACAGTCCACAACTTCAGAAGACTTACCCAGAGGAGCCCTGACCAACAATCAGCCGCAGGAATGAGTGCCACCGACTAACAAACAAAAAAAAGCTGTCTTGCGATCCTTTGTGCCCTTAAGCGTTAAATATTTTCATAATGTTGTCACATGTGAGTGACGTGACAGGGGGCAAAGGGCATCACTAAGATGATGCACTGTGTCATAAAAGAAATAAAAGTTAGGATGATATGGCAATTTAATTTGGTCTAACTTTACAAATAATGGATTAGTCGAATTTCATATTAATATGAAAAAAGACAAACTTTCAGGGGCAGAGGGGCAGCTCTGCCAAGGAGGGGAAAAGGGCTGCTGCTGAAGCAACAATAGCACGAATGTGTGCATGTTCATGATTGCAGCAGTCATGGAGAGGGTTGGGAAAGCCACCGTGACATGCTATTTCAGTTGCTAGCTCAAGGTGAAGTACACCTGACTGAGCAGCAACGAAAAAAGATGGAGAAATACAGGGAAAGTCATCTCCAGTGTTCCCCTCAACTGCGGTGAAAAGATCGAAACGAGCAATGTTACTTCAGTTCCCTGGGCTCCAGTGTTGCTTTGGAGAGGACAGGCGACCAGTTACCCTGCTCTTAGGGTGGGAGAAAACTTCCAACATAGTGCTTCTGACGAGAGCAGATGTATTCTTAGCTACACTTGCTGTTAGCCATTCTTTATGTGTAAACCAACTAACACAAAACTTACAAGTTTGTCCTTTTGTTATTTCAGTATTGTTCGGATGACGTATTCCCATTCTCCTCACCTCCAATTTTTTCTCAAAAGAGGTTGAAGAAAATGGATGATTAAGAAAATGATCCACCTCGTTCACCACTATTATTGCTTTTTGCCATCTCTTGTCACTATCTTCTTATCACCCCACTGTACATCGTCATTGGTTCAAAGTCAGCAGGCTGTGGGCTGAATGACTTTAGCCCAAATGAGCAGCAAATCAAGGGGGCTTGCCATGACACCTGTCACTCACTTAACTATGAGGATGACTGGATCGCTGCTGTTACTGTGAGGACCTGAGAAAAATCAGCCCTGAATCTACTGCTGGGTTGTTAAAAGCTCAAAGCCCAAAAATGAAAAAACAGCACGCACATCCAAGAACCCATGTCGGGTGGGTGCTGGACAGAGGCAAGCAAAGCATGATAACAAAAAAAGGGGTCCGCAACACCATATGGCTCCATTGCAAAAAACTTTATTAAATACCCATGACGTTTCGAGCTGCAAGCTCTTCCTCAGATGTTAAGAGTACTATAGAGACAGACGCCATATTTAAAAGTCACGTCATTTCCTGCTCTAGGTTCCACCAAAACATAAAATAATCTGCTCTAAGTGGTATTATTTTTTTAAAGAGATATTTGGGGACTTTTGTGCTTTTATTTTTCAGATAGGACAGCTGAAGAGTGGACAGGAAACAGAGGAGAGAGAGAGGGAATGACATGCAGCAAAGGGCCACAAGGTGGAATCGAACCTGTGGCTGCTGCTGCGAGAACCCAGCCTCTGTGTAAGAGGTACCTGCTCTACCAACTGAGTCACCAGGCATTTGTAAGTGTTTTTTTTTTTTAAATAATTAAATTAATTTTCTTATCTTCATTGTAACAGCTATGGAGGGCTCAGAACCTTTAGCTCATTTTTTTTTTTTTTAAAGATATTTTTTGTGCCTTTATTTCTTGGACAAGACAGCTGAAGAGTAGACAGGAAAGGGGGGGGGGTGACATGCAGCAAAGGGCCACTGGTGGAATCGAACCCGGGTCGGCTGCGGCCAGGACACAGCCTCTGTATATGGGGCGCCTGCTCTACCGACTGAGCCACCAGGCGCCCCACCATAGGCCATTTTTAAATTCCCAAACAAGATCCCTTCATTCAGTTGTACTGCAACATTCGTGCACACGCACATGTATATATGCTTACGGAAGCACCACAGGTGTTGTTATCTTTGCACATTACAAACCTTCTGAGTGCATCTTTCATCATCATGGACCGTTAAGACAACATTTTCATACTGGGTCATAAAGACTGGAATTTTACAAAGAAAAAGTGAGAGCAAGTCTCCTAAGTTCTTCATAAAAGACTCACTTTCTTTACATGACAGCAAACCCTTAGCATACTGACAGGCTAAAGGAAGATCTTCAGAAACATCTTTGACAACTCTTAAAGTACCTCATAGTGGGGAATAAAAGCTTATGGTGTCGCTAATACCCAACAGCAAACATTTGGCAGAGTCAGGGCTGTGTCCCTTGTGGTAAAGATTAAAAAAAGCTTTTTTGGCCAGGCCATCATGCTGTGACTAGGTCACACTCAGCTCAAAACAAAACAAAACAAACAAACAAAAAAACAGTAACTGTGGTTATGTATTTGAACATCTTTAATACATAACTAAGTTTTTTACACTCACTGATCTTTGTCCAAAACGCAGAAGGAGTCCAGGAGGGGAAAGTTAGCTGTGATGCTCTTAAAGTCCTCTTGAGAAATATAGCCATCTTGGTCATGGTCATAACTCCTGAACACAGACTTACCAACAACAGGGAACAAATTACTTCGACAGTGTCTCTCACACAGTCTTCTGTCCACATGCATCTGTCCAACCAGTAGTTGGTTTTATGCATCATTTGAAAAAGGGCTGTTGTCTACTTACATCCACCACTTTTCTGATGTGTTTGCTGACCACAGAAGGGCCTGGTTTTGTGGTGACACTGGAGGCCCAGTCCAGTGGGACCAAGGGCTTGTTGGGAGTCGTTGGAGAGGTAGGCTGTGAAGCAGGAGGGAGAGAGAGAGAGACAGAGACAGACAGACAAACAACTAGATTGATTTCACAAAATTTAAAATACATACATGACAGACTGATAACAAAGACAGACTTCATACAAGATTTTTAAATTGGTTGATGATTAAAATCCATCAAAAAGCCTGAGAGGTTATTTCCATTGTGGTCCTCTATTACAGTACAAGATGGCAGACTGAATATGAAAAGTGTCAGAAAGAACGCCATTAGACTTAAACCTAAAAACCTAAACAGACAGTAATGCATTATACATTTGTACTTCTACAAAGACTTAAAAACCTAAACAAAACAATTAAACATCTACCCAGCTTTGATCAGCTCAGTAGCCTTGTGGTTAGTGTCCTCCCAGAGATTGGGAGGTTGGGGTTTGTTCCCCAGCATAGTCATACCAAAGACTACGAGAAATGGTACCTGATGCCTCTCTGCTTGGCACTCAGCATCAAGTGTTGAATCGGGGGCAAGACCCTGCAGTATTAACATGAAGCAGTATATATAATGGATTTTCCCCAAAACATGTTCTAAATCTAAAGGAATAATAATTGTTAGACTGCCTCTAGGATTGTGGGAGTGGTTGTTTTTCACTAGATAAAAATAGGTAGGCGGGGAGGTGCAGATTCATAAATATCTTATGGGAGGACGGCTTCAAAACACTTATTTTGTGCAGTCTATTATTTGTTTTTAAGGGTTTGTGAGGAGCTGCTGTGCCAAAAAGTGGCAACATGATCAAAATAGCATAACACCAATGCTCCAGCTATAGTTTTTAAAGATCGTTTATCTGACAATTTAGATTTTTTAGCCATAAATTTTGTTTTATTGGTAATTCTGTTGAAGGCTTTTAATGTCTTATGTCTAAAAGATTATGGCCTCTGTCTTTTCTATATAATAGGAAAGTTTATCATTCAAGAACAACCAACAGAAGAACGTTTGAATCTCTGCACTCAAGGTATCTACCACCTGAACTTTATTTTTATGAAATCATCAGTGTATAAAAATATACAAAAAGAACACGCCAAATCATTTATATATAATAAAAACAAAAACAACCCTAAAACACTCCCTTGTGGGACACCACAAGTAATGGGTTTTTGACTGGATAAAGTCCCACTAACATCAACCCTTTTGAATTCTATCTGTAAGGTTGGATTTAACCCACCTCATGGCTGTCATTAAAACCCAGAGCTTTTTTAATTTGTTAACTAAAAATGCAATGATCTACAGTGTCAAATGAAAGCATTAATGATCAACCACTCACTGCACAAGCTTTTATTTTGGATGAAACTAGTATCATTTATTCTTAAATTCTTTAAGAATGAATGTTATACCTAGTGTACAGATTTCTAATGATACAAATAGTTCCACAGAGATGACATATTTTTCTTGTCCTAAATGCTTTAGACAGCATAGGTTAAAATATATGTTAGCAGACAAAAGAAGTCTTAGAGTACTGTGCAAAAGGGTTTTTAAACCTTTCAGTATAAATAACCACTTTGTTGAAAATGTACACACTCAGTTGAGACCAAACTGACAAAAGTACAAAACTGCTGCTACTTTCTACTTACCGATGTCTTGGAGTTCCGTGGTTCCCTTAGTAATGACAGCTCATAAATCTCATCTTCTGTGTAATAAAGGTCTAAAGATAGCTGAGAATACAATGATTTTGGATGCAATTAGTTGAAAATTCAATGACCATTTTAAAGAATAGCATTGTAAGTTTTCATTAATTTTAATAGACACTTGAATCTACTATGTGAAATACTAAATAGTCATGATAAGTCACACTTATACGTGTGGATAATTAAAAGCATTCCAAGGCACGCTTTACTCTTTTGTACTATAGTGGTTTAGTGCTCTGTCCTCATTAATCAAATGCAGTTCATAGAGCAATACACTCTAAAGCATTAAAAAAAAATGCTGATGTTCCTCAATATCAGCTTTGTCCCCCAAGCCTGGAAATCGGCAAACATTGTCCTGGTGCCCAAAACTGTTCATGCACAATCACTGAGTGATTTCAGACCAATTGCCCTCACTTCTCTATTAGGCAAATGCATGGAGCGTCTAGTGAGCACGGAACTCACACTGCAAACAGCAAAGTTCATGGACCCCATGCAATTTGCCTACAGAACCAGTCGAGGTGTGGAAGACGCCACTCTCACTCTCTTGGATAAAATATTCTGTCACTTAAACAATCCCACTAAAACCTATGTTCCGTGTACTCTTTATGGATTTCTCCTCCGCGTTTAATACGGTTCAGCCCCACATTCTCCTGAGACGCTTAAGTGACCCTCACGTTAGCAGCAACCTCATTCTGTGGATCAGGGAGTTTTTGAGAGAGAGACCCCAACGTGTGTGTATTAATAAGATCCTCTCCGACTGTCTTGTCCTGAACACCGGCGTTCCCCAGGGTTGCGTTCTATCGCCTCTTCTATTCTCCCTGTACTCAAATGAGTTGCAATGTAACAGCAAAAACCTCTCCCTTATTAAGTACGAGGACGACATGGCCCTGGTCGCCGGCCTGCAGGATGCATGCTGCCCCTCTTACTCCCAACACATCAACCAAATTACCACCTGGTTTGAGGACAGTTTCCTGGACCTCAATGTCAGTAAAACCAAGGAGATGTGTTTGGGAGAGAGGGTAGGAGCAGAGGGCACGGGGTCCATCTTCAGGCCTGTAAGCATGAGAGGGGAGGTGGGTGGTGCAGGTCACCAAGTTTAAATATCTTGGCACAATCATCGACAATAACCTCACCTTCCAGGGAAATACAGACAACATTTACAAAAAAGCAAGACAGCGGCTTCATCTCCTCAGACAACTGAAGAGCTTTAATGCCAGTAAACAAACCCTGGCCATGGTCTACCGGTCACTCACTGAGAGTGTTCTCTCTTTTAATATCATCTCCTGGTATGGGAACCTCTCAGTCAGATACAGGAACAAGCTGACCCGGGTAGTTAACCAGGCCAGTAAGATAACAGCAGACAAGCAAATGCAGCTGCAGGAAATATACAACCGTTCCATAACTAAAAAAGCCATTCAGATTTACAGTGACACTACCCACCCTCTCAATCCCGCATTTGTTTTGATGCCATCAGGAAGGAGGCTTAGTGTTCCCCTAGCTAAAAAAGCAGGGTACAAGAAGTCGTTTGTGCTGTCCGCAGTGGATATTCTGAACCAGAGCATCTTTAAGTGAGCTCTGAGTTATAGTGAAATCACAGCTGCTGTATGATATTGCATTGTTGCACTCCATGTGTTTATTTATTATTTATTTATTTATTTGTTATCGTGTTGGTTGTGTCCTGCTGTCATTATTGGCTGACTACCAAGATACCAAAGGCAAATTTCCACTGTGTTGAGGCTCTGTATCCTTTTGGGATGTTGGAATACACACAGTCCAGCGTGTTATTCCGCCGTGTTGCACACTTAACATGCTGCTCAAACCTGGGTAACACAATCTTAAGATTAACATGATTAAAATCACCAGCCACGATAAAGACGCCCTCCGGGTAAGTGCTCTGTTGTTTGTCAATA
>JAPQLA010000003.1:2258014-2269724 GCA_029822935.1 Naso vlamingii | reverse complement strand
TGTTTCCAGTGCAGCACTGTTTATCTCCATGCTTGTCGTTCCATTTTGAAGTGGAACCATGTCAAGCAGTTCTTCTGCTATGTTGTGATGAATGTCGATGGCTCAGACAAAAATGAGTAATTGTGGCATGTCGTTTATATCCGAGCTTTCATCCACTGCAAGACTGACAAACTCCACAGATGACAGTATCTCCTTCAGAATATTTGCAATGTTCTCTGAAATGTCTGATGCCCTCCTTGCCACAGTAGAATCCGACAGTTGAAATTTTTATGCATCTCGTTCCAGGTCTTTTTTCTTGGGTAACAACGTTGAACAGGCCAGCAGTCCGCAGTCCTTCACAGTTTCTCCATCAGTGTGCCGCTTCATCTTATTCATCAAATCATGTGTGATTTTGTAGGATGCCTCTGTCGTGCTTTCACTGGTGTTACACCAGGTCAAGTACGATCTGCTCTCATATGCTCTGTTCAGCGTAACAAAGTTGCTTGCAACTACTGGGACAAATAGAGCAGATGCTGAAACTGGCGCTGCAGAGGGCTTTGCGCCATCACAGCAAGCAGTATGGACAGTCAGATTGGATTACATGGGCGCCAAATGGAGACTAGTCCTGTGACGCAACGCTTTGCGGCGCAACCGCATCCAGTGTGTTTTAGCTGTTAGTGTGGACGAAGTTTTTCTGAGCAGGTCTGTTGTGGATATCTGCACAGCAGTATCATGGAGTGCTCCATATACATTTTCTCAACTCTACAGGGTTGACATGGCTCATCTAGCTGTGTTGAACTCTCTGCTGCTGGAAGTGGAAGGAGTGGAGTGCAATTCTTCATCCCTCGTGACTCTGATAGTAGGAGTCATCCAAAGTGAAGACTGTATTGGTGGTCTGAGTGAGGTCGCAGTAGATTGTAAGTTATGACTATAACTATGGATCAGTAAGATCCAATGATGACCGTCATCATCTCTTGTTGCTTGGAACAGACTGAGGCATTCCCGGTGAGTGTAGGAGGAATGTTAACCCGGAAGCTTTTACAGACGGCGAGCCTCCTAAGGTCAGTCACACGACTTTGTTGATATTAGGTTCTTGAAGAACATTATTCCGGTCATTGTTCATTTCCTCCTACACTCACCGGGAATGCCTCAGTCTGTTCCAAGCAACAAGAGATGATGACGGTCATCATTGGATCTTACTGATCCATAGTTATAGTCATAACTTATGTTATTGGTAACATTTTAAATTTAATGTTTTCAGTAATGATGTACAATGTACATGAAAGTAGACTGAAAATTTAGTAAAAGTTATTGAGTTTACACTGTGCACTCTCCTGTGGTAATGAGCACATAAAGACACTGGTAATTTCTATTCTTAGCTCATCTAAAGACGGACTACACTTCTAAAATCAAAAATTTCTTACAAATTTAACAAAATAAGTTTCCTCACTGCTATATCTTATCTCAGCAAGAGATGTTTTTTTTCTACATTTAGTAGATTCAAAGATGAACAAAAGGTCCTTAGGATGGGGAATTTTTTTTATGTTCGCAGCAAACTGTCTCATGGCTCAATTACATTCATCTCTAGACAATGAGCTGCTTCTCAATTCAAACTTAACTTTTTCACACTGTAACAAATCTTTTTAGCACCTAAAATACTTGACAGCATCAGTGCTGTCATACATTGCCCATCAAACACAACTGGTACAACAGAGTGTGTGGCACAGAGACATTTTGTTGTATCTGAGCCTGCCCTGCATGACAGCAGTGTGTGTGTGTGTGTGTGTGTGTGTGTGTGTGTGTATTATTATGTACTGGTGTTTCTGGGAGGACACAAGGCACAGTCCATGCCCCAGGCCTCTCCATACAGACAGCAGCACTCTGTGTATGTGGTCTTCCTGTTGGGAGCCAGCGGCCGTGTACATGTCATGGTTTCTGTCACAGTCTGCCAGCAGATACCCTGGAAATCTATCTGCTCCGCCTCATGTTGTTCTGCAAACACACACACAATTACTAAATAATACAGTATTACTTGTTATAAACCCTGCTTTCCTTTCAGTTTGTGCTTTATGCAATTATTATTATTACCTTTATGCAATCATTTAATAGAAATGTATGGAAGGCTAGAGTGACCATAGTACCTAGCATTTTTTAAATACAACATATTAAAATTTTGTCATTCTTTAACTGAGACTCTGATGCAAAGAAACTGAAATTATATTTAGCGTGTAAGTAATACACAATCAAAAAAACAAAGGGAGAAACAAAGGGTTATGCAAGTATTCCCTATAAAACAGTACAGTAGAAAGGAATACAACAAAACAGAAATTTACACTATTCCTTCTAATAATGCCAGTGGCTATGCAGATCATACATTTCTATTTGTAAACTAACAAAGCATCAGTGTTTCCCACACATTCATTTATTTGTGGCAGTCCACCACGATATCAACATTGTCCGCCACATATTAATTTTCTATTTGCAGAGTTGCACATCCTGTTCAATCACTCAGACAGCGCACCAGTGAACAGCATGCTGTTACATACGCCTACACAGTGGGTGGCGATATGGCTTTTAGTCTGTCAATAAATCCGATAGAGAAGAGGAGCTTCCTGTCGTCTCAGAGGCAGGAAGTGAACAGGACTTTGGAAGTCAAGTAACATTAGCCGCTAAATTAAAGGAAGTTAGAATAAAAGACAAAGTGAATGTGTGTGTGTGTTGGTGGCAGCAGCTCAACACAAGCGAAGCCGTTAAACCCAGCTGCATTCTTAAAAGGCAAAGACTCAACAGCTTCATCATAGCACAGTGCTAACAGTAGAGCTAATGCAGCTAACAGCTACACTTGCAGTGAGCAGGTGCATGCAACCTCTTTTTGGTCACTTGGCTGTTGTCAGTATTGGCTGGGTATGTTAGTGGGTAAGCATTAATGTTCATTTTGTCCTCTGATGCTTAATGATTAACCCTTCATCCAGATGATTAATGGAAAGTATTTTGTTTTGCAAACAGATCTGACGTTAGCCTGGTTCAGTCCATCCTGATCACGTCAATTTTCCTCATCCATTACATATATAAGATTGTTACCATCCATACTTGCAACGAGCATTACGTTAAAGTACAGACAGTGAGACTCAAAACCAATAAAGTGCTGATTGAGTAAATATAAAGCCTATTTTTTCATCATGTTACGTGCCCCCCCCCCCCCCACATTCTGATTCTGTGGAAACACTGAGCGTGATCCATGTCTTGACTTTTCTGCTTTAGCTGTTCAGCTCTTTAATTCAAATAAAACCCAAACTCTCTTGCAGCAGTCTGACACTTTCAGGATGCAATTTGTTTCCACTCAATTCTTGTTTGTAGTTTTGTTTACATTTTTTTGGCACTCTTTTAAGGTATAAAAATGAAACAATTCAATTTATTTTTCACAAAGTAAGGTAATGTTTAAATCCTTAACCTGACAATTAAAAGTTTCCTATATAGAAACTTGATTTAAGTTATTCCTAATTATACACTAAGGTTTTCGGATGCAGACTTACTGGTGGTCCCAAAATTCTTCAAAAGTAGAAAGGGGGCTAGAGCTTTTAGTTATCAAGCTGCTCTCCTGTGGAACAGTCTTCCAGTCTCAGTTTGGGAGGCACACACCATCTCCACATTTAAGAGCAGACTTCAAACCTTCTTTTTTTATAAAGCTTATAGTCAGGGCTGGCTCAGGCTCACCTCAACCATCCCCTTGTTATGCTGCAATGTAGGCTTAGGCAGCTGGGGGACTTCCATGACACACTGAGCTCCTATCTTTCTTCATCTCTCTCCCTATTTGTTAATGTTCCATTAATGCCTGATATTAACTTGATTCCATCCTTGAGTCTTTCTGCCTTGTCATCCTGCAGATTTCCATGGACTGTGGCTGCGCATGGATCGCTGTTCACAGCTGTGCCACCTACTGTGGCCTTTTATTCACTTACATTTAGTCAAACTTTTATCATAGTTGTCATCATTTTCATCATCATCATTATCACCATCATCATCTTATTCTTCTTCTTATTATGTTCTGTTCTTCTTCTTCAATAAAAAACATATTTTCAGGGGTTTACAGCATTCTCTATAAAAATTTTGGAATGTAACTCTTTCTTGCCAGATGTGTTGCTTTGCCATAGACAGTCATGTTGTCTACCTGTATATATAACAGAGAAATGTGAGCCCAGTTTTCCTGCATTTTCTGTCAGCTGCTCTACAGATTCTTAGATCCTGTCAATTTTCCTCTTTTAGTGGAGCAACTCTTTTTACAGAGGAGGTCAAGGTTTTGTTGTAATTTTTAACCATGTCATTTAGTCAGTCATGATGTCATAAAGGGCCAAATTTGGACTTTTCTGGGCTTAAATCTTGCAAAAACAAAACTGAAAAGAGGATGAGGATTGAAAGATTTTTTGCAAATTCAAGAATGTCTTGGAGGGAATCTTTTAGAAAGCAGCCTCTGAATGCTTGTCTTTAGTTGAAACTGTACATGGAATACAAAAAACATTTCTTACCCGCCAGCTCGGGAACAAAGACACAGCGGTTACTGTTGTCCAACACCATGGGATGTGTACAGAAACACATGTATGAACCATCTGTGTTCATACACTGTCCGCCAACACACACAGACTCATCCAGACACTCATTGATGTCTACAGAAAAGTAAAGCAAACAGACATTGATGGAAAAACAAGTCAGAGTACTGCACTTCCTTACCACACATTACCACAAAACAACATATTAACACAAATAGAAAATATTAGAAATATAAAATAAATATTAGACTTTACAAAACTCTCACCAATCAATTTAACTCCCACTCCCTCACAGATTTTTTCCCCTACAAATACAGTTTTATATTGCTGGAAACTGCACCTTTAATCTAGACTGCTTCAAAACCCACTGACATGAAGTTGGTGCCTTGGGTTTAGATTTTGATTTTGGAAGTTAAAGCTGTTTAAATAATTTGTTTTAAAAACGAAGTACTCTTTCCGTACATGACAACAAATAAATAAAAATTTAAAAAAACAATTCTAACATGTTTGTTTTCAGTTGGCTGATTGTGGCTTGTGTTGTGAACACACTGTTGGTAATGGAGACAGAAAACAAATGTGCATGAAAAAGCACCTGTAATTAAAGCCATATTCATTAAGTGGAATAATAATGCCAAGTGCCAACGTCAAGCTATGCCCCCTTAAACAGGGTCTTGGTGAGGGAGAGGGTGTACTATACTTTAAAACCCTCATATTCTATATCATAAATAGTTGAGTTGTCTGTACATTCTTTACATTTATGAAATAAAGATTTGTCAATTAGATTGTTACCTGTGTGACAATTAAAGAAAAAGAAGAAAACAAAATTTGTAATCATCTGTTTACAGTGATTGATTTGACCAAGTCAGTCAAGATCACTCTTAGTATTTTTACTGCAATAGTTTAAGAAAATAATCTAAATTTAATTTTTACTACCCAGCTTTTTATGGAGCAGTTGAAACCTCCAACAAAACCTCCTCCTTTCTTTTTCTCACATTTCCTGCTACTTTACAACTGGTACTGTTAGTCAAGGCAAAAATGCACAAACGTATACAAAAAGAATAAACTTAAACCATTTAATGTTAAGTCAACATAGACAAAAGGTTATTTACTCTGGAGAACTGTTTAAAGATTGTGGGATGCAGTTTACAGCTCTGTAAAAAGCCAGTGAGTGGACCTTGAGTTAAGATTACTTAAGAATCATGATTTTAATTAGAATGTTAATGTTGTAAGGCTTTTATTTTCAAGGATTCTATCTAAAATATTTTAAACCTTTTCAGTTCCCTCACAAACCATTGTTACAGTCTTCTTTAGACATATATCTAAGCAATGTTCAAATATTCCTGAAATTCTCTGAGTTGCAGAAACAGAGGCTTTTATCTGTTTTAGGGCATAATTATAACACTGTGTAATAATGCATTATATAATAATACTGCATTATATCATAACTTGACAAAAAGTAATACATTTTCATTTGATTATGTAAAAACAACCACATTTTGTAATTATCTACCGCATTTTATAACAAACATCTTAAAAGCAATGTGTAATAAATTTCCTCGCATTTTATAATAAATTATTACATTCTGTGGTTATTACAAAATGTGAGTTGCATTTTTTTAAAGAAAAATGTACTAATATGTCTCCATTCATAAAAATTAATAGACATTATAACATTTATTTTATGCATTCAAGCATGAATTATATTTAACACACGCACAAACAGACCTCAAGATCAAATCAAGATTTTGCAAATTCTATACAGGAATGGTTGTACAACAAAATACCAAACATGAAACAGTAAATTCTTTCTAATTCTTTATTCTCTCAACACCTTAGCATGGTATGTTTGGACAAAGAATGTAAACGTGTTGTAGTAATTAACAACACCATGAATGAATCAAGTATTTTTTAATTATATTTAAGTAATTAAATGAAACACAACCCTGTTATATAGCCTAACAACACAACAATTTGCAGTGAATTTCTTATATACAAAAAGCTCAGTTTTAACTTGCAAAAACTACTTACCAAGTAGTGACTATAGAATTTTTTCCATCCAACATGTCCTTCACTGAAAGCAGGCCAGAGATACATATAACCTAACGAAGCACTTTCTGTAAACTACTAAACTACACATCTAAACTATCAACACCAGAAGCTGCTTTTAACAGTAACATCTACCTACAGTACAAAAGACAAGCGATAATGCAATCCCCATAAATGTTGTGGATTTTAAATTGATTTTTAAATCTCCATCCACAAATCTCCATCCTTAGCTGTAATTCCTGGCTTGGATTATGACAGTAAGAGGTCATTAGTTTGATGAGGTTAAGAAAATCCGCTGGACACAGTAGTTGTCTTGCAATGAGACTAATGGAGTTATTCAGCAAAAATAGCAAATGGATGATGGCCTGGGTCCTGTCTAAGTATATGAGCTATGGCCAGTTTTAAAAATCCAGGACATTTTTTGAAAGAGATGGCACTATCGCTTGTGTTTTGTACTGTGGGTAGATTTTCTTGGTAAAAGCAACTTAATAGATAGATGTAGTTTAGTAGTTGCCAAATAGAAGCTGTGTCCCAAATCACATACTTCTGTATTCAACACTTAATATTTTGAGTGCACAAGTGTGTGAAGTGCGTTCACACTGAAAAGTATGCAAAAATGCAGTGTTCTACTCATGCACTCAAAACGGTCCAAAAATTGAGTGTGGATCAATGGATACTTCACACAATCAACAAACGCCATATTGGTGACGTAGAGGAAGTTGCATCACAAACTTCTCAACTTTCCAAATGGTGGCAGGGCATTGCAGCCAAGGATTTTCACGCACCACCAACTTGGCAACTGCAAATGTCGCTGCGTTGCACACGTGCAAGTTATACATGTTTTTGCACTAAGCACCACTGTGTATTGTTGTCAGATAGCTGCTTTTAGAAATTTTTGTGGGTTTGTAACAAATTTGGTGCCGTTAGCGTGCTAGCTAATGTTAGTATCTGCTATCTAACATTAGCATCTGCTAGCTAGCTAACATGCCCCTAGCTATTGCGGCACATTTTAATCAGGCATTAATGTTGTGGTGTGAGTTTGGTATACGTGTGATATCTTGTCGACTTTACTGTGGAACATTCTTATACAAGTTAAATTAACTAAATAGTGGCAGAAAATATTTGTGATAGTTACCCACCTACTGTTTGCAATGTGCCATTAAAAAAAAAAAGCAGTAGCAGAAGAAGAGGTGGTTAAAAAAAACCGTTGTCACTTCCCATAAGTGCAAAACAGCAGTGTGCGATTTGGGACACTACTACCCTGGTCGAGATTAGTGTACTACAAAAAAAGTGTACTGCATGGAAGTGTACTGTATTTAAGTATACTAACCGAACTATGCGGTTTGGAACACACAAAGTGTTTTGTTCGGCTACATGTGTGTCCACCATGTAAGCTATGGCCTGCTTTCAGTGAAGGACATATTGGATAGAAAAAGTTCTTTCTATCCTTACAATTTGATAAGTAGTTTTTGCAAATTAAAAGTGAGCTGTTTGTATTAAAAATTCACTGCAAAATAGGGTTGATAAATTATACAATGTGGCTGTGTTTCATTTAATTGCTTAAATGCACACAATTAAATAAAACTTTATAGTCTAAAAGTTCATCCATGGAGGTGTTGATAACTAACTATACAATGGTTCTTGTTATTTACCCAAACATACTGTACCAAGGTGTTGATAGAATAAAGAATTTTAAAGAATTTAGTTTCATATTGATTTTTTGTTGTGCAACCATTTCCGTATAGAATTTAAGTTACTTAACATTGGCAGAGCTGTTTGTGTGTGTGTGTGTGTGTTGACATTTGTGTGTACAAGTACGTAAGTGTTTGTGTCAGTATATTGCAGTGCCATTCAGTTTCTTTATGTCTTCACGAACCTTCAAGTACAGTTTCTTTTAAGCTAAGGAATATAGTGACACATGCAACGGCATATTAGGGCCATTGTAGAACAAAAAAAAATTATTTTGTGTGTGTGTGTATGTGTGTGTGTAAATTTCAAGTTTTGAACTCAGAATTTTAGATTTTTAAACTCAGAATTTTTGAGTTTTAAACTCTGATATGCTGACATTATAAAGTCGTAAATTTGTGTTTCAAACTCCCAAACATGCAAATTTGTAAGAAATTAACTCAAATATGTGTGCTTTTCTTTCTATCAAATTAAGAAACAGTCTACACTTTGCAAGGTTGGACAGATGTTGCCAAACTCTGCTTTAATAATAATAACAACAACAACAACAACAACAATAATAATAATGAATATACAAAGAAATAAGGAATTACTTGTTAGCCTATTTGAGCCCAGTGTGAGGATGGAGTGACTCCAGCCAGAGATACAGATTTTAGATGATACTCTAATTTCAAATGCAGGGAAATTAAAACAGTGAAGGTGTGTGGTTCTTGATCACTCACACACACATCAAAAAGGAGAAAGAGAAACTGCATGAATTGTCCTTATGCTGAAACTGGCAATATGCATGTCCATGCGCACCTATGTCTGCATTAATCATCTGAGGATGCGCTAAATTAGTCTTTAGAGACCATAGAGGCCCAGAGAGCATGAAGCCCTTTTGTATTGTCTCTTCAAATTCCGTATGCTTATGATGATGTGGTGATTCTTGGTCGAGGCTACACGCCCTCAGCTGACTGACACCGAGGCCGGTGTGCACGGACATGCACATTGCCAGGTTCAGCACGGAAATTTAACGCCTTTTTCCTTCTCCCTTTTGCTGTGTGTGTGTGTGTGTCTGAGTAATTAAGAACCACAGACTTTCACTGTGTTAATTTCCCTGCATTTGAAATTAGAATATCATCTAAAGCCTGATTCTCTGTCTGGAATCACTCCATCCTCACACCGGGCTCAAATGACAAGTATTTCCTTATTCCTTTGTGTATTCCTTATTATTAATAGTACTTGGCTATCCAACAGAAAAGCAGAGTTTGATAAGATCTGCCACTGTGTTTTTAACCTGCAAATTTGCAAGTTTGGAACATGCAAATTTGTGACTGTCTAATGCAAGAATATTTGATTTTCTCACAAATTTGCTAGTTTAAAAGATCCATAGATTACAGACAATAATAACAGAGAAACAAAACAACAACAAACAAATAAACAATCAAAAACATATATACTAGACCTGTAGACGGCATGGGGAAAACAATTAGGTAGGTGAATGATGAGAAAGTGTCGGTGCTATTAGTGATGAGTCCATTAGTCCATATGTGTGTATATGAGTTGCCACATGCAGATACACATCAAAAGCAGACAGAGTAAACATGCCTCCACTTAAATTCCTCAGCTGGAATGTGATTGGCTCCCAAGCCAAAAGGGAACAAAACATTTAATCACTTAACTCACTTAAAACCAGACATGCTCTAAGAAACACACTCATCAGCCACCAATGACCCCAGATTGCAAACATCAGAATTTAAACAAGTATTTTCTGCTCCCTATAATACCAGACAAAGGGGTGTGTCCATACTGACCGGCAAAAACACAGAATCAAACAAAATCGCAAAATCACAGACCCTGAAGGCAGATTCATTATCCTAAACATCTTAATCAATAACTGTAACTTGACCATAGTAATCATCTATGGCCCAATACAGACTATCCCAACTTCTTTCACAGATTTTTTAAAGAATTCTATTATATCTCAGACTCAAAAATTGTCATTAGCAGGGATTTTAATGCAGTCCTCAACCCAGCAATAGACAGAACTGGAACATCGAGTAGGAAATGGCAACCCACTGATATAATAAACCAGGAGAGGATCTTGGACTTGACAACAGCTGGCGATTAAATAATACAGCAGCTAAAGAATTTTCATATTTCTCTTGGCTACCTCATTCATTCTCCCCGTATAGATTACTTCCCCACTAGCAAAACAATTGTTGAAGAAATAACATACACAACTATTCATTCAGTCATGATAAGTGACCATGCCCCTATTTTGTTGAATCTCCATAACAATCAGTTCCATAAACAACCACTCAGAAGACGTTTCAACCTATCACTGCTGCAAGACCCAGATTTCGACAGTTTGCTCAGGAGAGAGTGGGCATCGTTCATAGAAATAAATGACTCCCCAGACTCCTCACCAACACTAATATGGGAAACTGCCAAAACTGTAATCCAAGGAAAAACAATATCATATTCATCTTACAAGAGGAAAATAGAAAAAGCCTATGAAACAAGACTCAAACAGCAAATCAAAGACCTGGAAAATATCTACCCAAATAATAATAATAAAACTGAAAAAAATCTCAATATACTAAGGAAATATGAACTAGAGATGTCTGACATAATGAGTAAAAATACAGCCACTAAAACATGGTCATTTTGAATATAGCAATAAATCAGGAAAATACCTAGCTTACTTACTGAAACAAAAGAAAGAAAGAAACACCTTATCTGCCATTTAAAAAAAAACCAACTCAGCAGGGATATACCCAAAGATATAACAGACATGTTTCAACGAAGTTATTACAATTTATAATACATCAAATATTGAATCAGACCCCAATGATATAAAAATGTTTCTCCACAATATAGAACTACCCACAATAACAGATAAGCAAGCGAACTATCTAGACAGACCATTTTACATCGAAGAATTCCACAAACTTCTCAAGGCAATACCATCAAATAAAGCTCCAGGACCAGATGGCCTCCCTGCTGAGTTTTTTCATTGTTTTTGGCAAACCATCTCACCTCTATTTTCCAGAATGACACGGGAATTGATAATAACCGACAAAATTCCATCACATACAAGCACTGCAAGCATTACAGTAATACCGAAACCAGACAAGGACCAGCTACCGCCCACTATCTCTAATCAACACAGATATTAAAATCCTCGGCAAAGCATCGTGGTTCCCAGGCCCAGCGGAGCTGGGAACCCTATTGTAATTGCTCGGGTTTTTAGGGGGCCAAGCCCGCGGGGCCAGGGGACCGCAAATGCAAAGCATACGCGGTTCCCAGGACCAGCGGTGCTGGGAACCCTATTGTTTTTGTTCTGATTTTTATTATTATTATTATTATTATTAGGGGTCCAAGCCCGCGGGGGCTGGGAACCCTATTGTAATTGCTCGGGTTTTTATTATTATTTTTCCATTCGTAAAAGTGGTTGCACAGCCTAAACT
>JAPQLA010000003.1:2238262-2251709 GCA_029822935.1 Naso vlamingii | reverse complement strand
GCCCGCCCAACGACTCTCTAAACACACAGAGCGCTGTGATTGGTGAACACAAACGGTGTTCAGGACCTACAAAGTCCCTATGGCTTGTTGCTAGACGTACTGGCTGAGCAAATCTATTTGCTGCCGCTAGGGTGCGTCTAGATTTCTAGGCTAGTGACTGAGCTGTTTCCTTTAGATAAACTCAGAGAGATTGGGCTGTTTTCTTTATTACTCCAGATAAACTCAGAAAGACTTGAACCCAAAAATTTTTACTTGAAACTATATCTCCACATATTTTTTCAAATTGATACTTTGATCATTGACTAAATCTCAATTGCTCTAAGAAGGCAGTTTACCATACTTGACTTATTTTTAAGTTTTTGTTTGTTTGTTTTAAATATTGATTTACATAAACCACAGTTAGTATTTTCACTGCTGTGAAGCAATTATGTAACTGTGCTTAACCATTACAGCATCATTGTATTTGTAGCTCAGTCTTTCCTAAACTCTCCTTAGAACATGTGGTTTATCGTTCAGTACTCTTTAAAGCTCATTTAGTGACAACTAAGGAGATTGTGCAGACCTGTTTTCCTGAAAAATAATTCCATGCATTCATGTCATCACTGTGACATGGTGTCATACAATATTTCCGTTTACATTTGCTCAGTTTGTCTTCATAAACATGAAAATGCAGATACCAGTTTGTCAACTATGTTGGTAATACTTTATCCCCTTCAACCTGTGTAACTCTTGTACGACCTATTTTTGCTATTTTCTCTCTTACTGTAACACTCAGTTTTCCCTCTTTAAAAAAAAAAAAAATCCAGTCCAGCCTGCCTTTTTTAAAGTCATGCCAGTGCCCAACTCTTTTTGAATACAAATGCTGATGTTAAGGCTCACAATGTTAATCAAAGTCAGCTCTGACAATCCAGAACATTGCTGCCAAATCTTGCGGCAACCTAGTCTGTTGCTTTGTTTTGTTACAGACTAGGCAGATCTAGGAATGTATCTAACAAATATATACTAGTCCTAATCTGGAATGTATGAAAGGAAAAGAACGGAGTAAAGAAACAACATAAGGAGCTGGTTTCCAAGAGAGTAGTGCAGTTGGGTGGTTAGCTCATCTGCTAGTCAGTCAACCCCCATTCAAACCTCGACAGCACTAGACTTCATTCGTCAACAGCGAGCCCGGTCGTTGTCTTCTAGTTCAGTTTTTGGGTTGGTGGTCGGATCCTCATAACATAAACAAACTAGTCTCTTCAGCTTCATGAGTAACATTAGTTGATGTGGTGGTCTCCAATGGCATCCAACTGGCATCTCTCGGCTAGTCCATCTCACACTAATGATCAGAACTCCACAGTGTTCACACTTGCCAGTCCACAATGACCCAGCCTTAATCTTGTCGACTTGATCTCATCAATCCAAGGCAGGCTCACTATAATTCCAGATTTAATTGACAGGTGTGTGTCATATAGCTTCATTCCTCTGGTGTCTTCATTCCACTCTTGCTGCCACTGTTGGATCAGTCTTTCACTGATGATGCTGCGACACTCCATCCTACCAAACGGCACCTCCACAATACCCTCTCCTAAACTTGCCCACTCAGCTCTAATACCAGCCTCATTCCCTTCAACCCCAACATGAGACCTACACTACAACCACGTCTCTCCAATTTCAAACAACCTCATTACAATCAATCACCATAGTACCCACAGTACGGCTACCAGCTCTGCTGTAGAGATAGATATACCATCAGGCAGTCTACGACACTGCGTAAAATGAACATGGGGAACATAAAAACAAAACGCCCCTTTCCTGCTATTTCCCTTTCCCCTCCTCTTCAAACTCCCAGCACTCTGCTAGCAGAGACTGACAAAGGAGCTGTTCCAAAGCCTTTTAGTTTCACAAAATAATTCATGACAGTTTTGCACATCACAGCCTTAGTGGAGCCTCCCCTGCTTCCAGCAATGGCACCAGAATGCCCCGGTGCACAAACTCAAAGCCCTAGCCTGAACCACATCAAACTTACCCTGTGCAGACTTAGCTGCAGAGCTATATGCAAGACACTCCATCTTACCAAATGGCACTTCCACCTCCACAATATCCTCTTTATAAATCATCAACATCAAGTTCCTATCTGCACTCCAAGAGCACCCAGCCAAGCACCTCATAATATTAATGATCTCACATTTACTTACCATCTTATAAACGTGTTTGTTATATGTCAGCCTTTCATCCACCCAAACATGAAGAACATTTAAGACTCTGACTGTCTCAAGAGACTACCCATACACCTCAAGGCACTGACTGCTTTTGTTCTTCTTCCTGCCATTTTGTTTTTGCATGATAGCCTAAAGCCCAACTTATCAGCCCAAACCTAAACCTTATCTAAGGTACACTGCATCTTATGGCCTCTTTTTCACATTGCCCCATCATCTGCAAACAAAGATTGCCCAAAACCATTCCCTACACAGTCAAACATATCATTAACCATTATGTTAAACAGGACTGGACTGATGACACTCCCCTGGGGGTGCCGTTATCAACAGTCACAGAGTGAGAAAAGCTTTTCCCCACTCTTATCTGAATGCAGCAGGACCTTAAAAGTCCTCATCCGGTTAAGCAGTTACCTACCACTACCTTCTTGTTCACAAGAGCTTTCTTGATGTTGTTGTTCAACACTAAAACAGAATCCATAGTCCCACGACCAAGTCTAAAGCCATTCTGAGATGGAGAAAAGTATCCTTTCTTTTCTATTCCATATACCAACCTGTCACTTTCCATAATCTTGCATATGACAGCAGTAAGAGCAATTGGCCTGTATGACCCAGGACTTTCAGCCTCCTTACCAGGTTTTAAAGTCAGAACAAACACTGCATGTTTCAGTTCAGCTGGGATCAGACCTTCCTCCCACACTGCAATAATTAAAGCCAGCATCTCATCCAATGGAAAGTCATCCATATGCTGAAAAATCTCATATCCCAAGCTGCACCTCCCAAGAGTGTTGTGCCACCCTCGCCTTATTGCCCTCTTCAGCAAAAGCAAAGTAAAACAGGGAAAAACCCAAAGTAGCCAGTCAAAAAAAAGAGGAAGAAAAAACACAGAAGTAATCCAACAGAACCGCGATCGGTTAGTACTCACACTAGGCACCAGGGGGCTCTCTGCTCGCACCAGTCAGAGTCAGTCAGTCAGTCAACAACAAAGGAATCCACATGGAGCTCCCGGCGGGAGATTGCTGCGATCACAGAGGTCGGCGGCCAACGTGAACGGACGATCGGGCTTCTACTACCTCTCTTTTACTTTTCCTCCACTAAGCCGCTTCTGCGACATAAAGAGCGCACACTCTTTGCTCTCGGGTATCTGCTCATCAGGTTGCTGCTGCTGCTGCCGGCGCCTATTCAGCTCAAGCTTATGCCCTTCCTGCTCAAGCATAACCTCCCTCCTTAGTTGAACTTATCAATTAACATTCCTAGCACTGTGCACTTACTGGAAACTCCTGGCTAACAGGTGAGCCTTATCCTTATTACTTACTTCTCTACCCACCTTAACTAAAACAGGAATTGATGACCCCTGTTTGGTGTCATTTCAAATAAGATGGCAGCGCATGATGTCACAACGACCCGGAGCTCTCCCAGCTTTAGCAGCTTTAGTAGAATTATAACTTACACACACACAGAAAGCTTGCATCTTAGGTACTGTTGCTTTGGACGTGCACCCAGACACTCTTTCTCCATTTCGTTAGAGATAATACGCTCTGTGGCACACATAAAGACCAAAGGCCCATCGAGGGGAGACACAGGTGGAGATGTGGGAGGAAGCAGAAGTGGGGTAAGAGAGGTGGGATTCTGGCTAGGCTACAATTAGCCCTGCATAAACCTGCTGTTCTCAGCATCTTCCTCACCAATGCTCCCTCATTAACAAAGCTGGATGACATGAGATTGCCAATTACCAACAAGCGCTCAGGCAGCTGTATTTCAGTGATAACGGAGACCTGGCTGCATATAAATATCTCCAACCTAGCCAATGAGCTAGCAGGTCGCTCCTTCTACCATGCAGACTGCACAGCCAACTCTGGTAAGACAAGAGGAGGATGTGTGTGTGTTTACATTCACAACAGTTGGTGCACGGACACGACTGTTACTGAGAGACAGAGTTCGTAATGCTAAAATGCAGACCTTTTTATCTGCCAAGAGAATTCTTATCCATCTCCATCACTGCTGTTTATGTCCACCCCTGCGCTAATTCTGGGCTAGCTATGGGAAAGTTACATGATGCTATCTGCAAGCAACAAAACAACCACCCCGAGAGCATTTCATTGTAGCAGGTGACTTTAACCACTCCAATCTCAAGACTGTTCTGCCCAAATTCTACAGGAATGTGGATATTGGACAGTTGGACCACCTGTCCCTGTTTCTGACCCCGTACAAACCCCACATAAGCAGAACAAAGCCACACACCAAGACAGTGCAGATGTGGACTAAGGAAGTTTCTTCAGCCCTGCAGGGGTGCTTTAAGGACACCAGATGGAATCTCTTTGAACACTCAGACATTGAGCACCACACTACCACAGTTCTATCTTATATCACCGTCTGCACAGATACTATTACCTCAAAAAAACAAATCAAAGTGTTCCCCAAGCAGAAGCCCTGGTTCAACAACACTGTGCGGCAACTGCTCAGTTCCCTGGGGCGCAGTGCTGAGATCGGGAGACGGGGGGGGAGTACAGGAGGGCAAGGGCCAACCTACACAGAGGCATCACATTGGCAAAACGGGAGCCACCCACCTCCACTGACCCCTCCCTCCCCGATCAGCTCAACACATTCTCCGCCAGCTTTGAGGACCGCTCCGGCTCCAACAGGGGACCAGACCCAGAGGCAGACAGCTTTCCAGAGAGCGACCAGCCACTCACTCTCCAGACCTATCAGGTAAAGAGAGTGCTGCTTAACATCAACTGCAATAAAGCAACTAGGCCTGACGGCGTTTCGGGACAAGTACTGAAGGCATGTGCCGACCAGCTCGCTGAAGTATTCACACACATCTTTAACTTGTCACTACAGCAAGCCACTGTCCGCATCTGTCTGAAAACTGCCACCATAATCCCCGTACCCAAAACTTCAACCATTACCAACATGAATGATTACCGGCCAGTTGCTCTCACTCCGGTGATTTTGAAATGCTTAATGAGACTGGTACTGTCCCACATTAGAGCATGCATCCCTCCTGACCTCGACCAACACCAGTTTGCATACTGGGCCTACAGAACACACCTAGAAAATCCCAACAGCTATGTCAGGATGCTGTTTGTGGATTACAGCTATGTATTCAACACTATCAACCCCATAAAACTGGTCAACACACTGCAAACACTGGGCCTGGGAGCCCTTTCTGCCGTTGGATTACAGACTTTCTCATCAACAGACCCCAGCATGTCAGATCAGACACCACTCCTCCTCCACCATCACTCTCAGCACTGGTGTCCCCCAAGGCTGTATCCTCGGTCCAATCCTCTACTCTCTCTTCACACATGACTGCACTCTCTCGACAAATCCAACACCCTTATCAAATTTGCAGAAGACACAACCACAGTGGGATTCATAACTGACAATAATGAGGGAGAAGGTCCGGACACCGACCACATCATGTAAGGACAATGACCTCATCCAAAACACAAAGAAAACAAAAGAAATCATAATCGACTTCAGGAAAAAACAAACAAACAAAAAAAACACACCACGATGGTCTGCGCATCAACAGGGAGGAGGTGGAGAGGGTCCAGAGTTTTAAATTCCTGGGAGTACATATCACTGAGGACCTGATCTGGAGCCTGAGCACCACCTGCACCATCAAGAGAGCCCAGCAGAGACTGTTCTTCCTGAGGACCCTAAGACGCAACAGGTTACCTTAGAGACTGCTGATCAGTCTCTACCGCTGAATACAAAGTATTTGTACTTATTGCTGTACTGTGTGGTACTCCACCTGTACCACTACAGACAAAAAGACCTGCAGCGAGTCATGAATACGGCTGAGAGGATTCCGGGCTCTCCCCTCCCAAATCTGGCCAACATCTTTTCAAGCCGTCTACTCAAATGAGCCACAAACATCTTGCAGGACCCCTTGCACCCCGCCCCCTCGTAACCACCTTTCCCACAGCTCGCCATTTTTTATATTCAGTAACATGGCTCTCAACCAGGTTCTTTCGATGCTGTCTGTAAGCCCTATTTCGAGCCCGCACAGGATCATTACAGACCCGATTCCACCAGGGCACAATTTCCCTCCCTCTCCTCTCTCACTTTATTTGTACAGTCTTTTCTGCTGCTTTCCTCACAACTCCACAAAAGGAACTACTCTGCTCTCACTGCCTCTCTCTGACTTGTTGCCAACAGTTCTCCGCTTTATGGAAATTAAACTCCCTCACTGTTCTCTCATTCTCCACCTGCAAAACTGTGTCAAACATGCTTAAAATAGGAAAGTGATCACTCCCCAAAGTGTAACGTTCTATAACGTCCCATTTCCCACACCATGCAAGCTCACCTGAAGCAAAGTTAAGCAAGTTCAATCCATACATGACAAGCTCTCACTATCTTCTCGAAATTTTGTTGGACTTCCATCATTTAACACCACCAAATTATATTTATCTAGAAAATCTTCAATTAAGGCCCCATTCCTATCTCTGCTTCTGCTGCCTCACAAAGGATTAAGAGCATTGAAATCTCCTGCCCACATCATTGGGGGTTGCACCTGATCCATTATTCCATCTAACTTCTCTACTTCCAGCAGGAGACAAGGACGGTAAAAATAACCAATGTGAACCTTCTTGCTGTACGCCAAACTTCAATCAAAATATATTACAGCTCTATCTGTCTTGAACACCATCTCTAACAAAGATTGCACACCCTCCTCCAGAAGAATTTGGGTCTTTGCGCACATAAATAAATCCTGGTATTACAAAATCCAAAGAAAGTTGGAGCCATGTCTCCTGTATACAGATTAACTTCTGGCATTCCACTGGAGGATATAAAACATCAGCAGACTAAATATCATGGCCACTTTTCATTCTGCTTCCACTATTACCTACCTCTCTGTGACCATCTCTGTGTAGCCATGGAGAGTGGCTGGCCCAACTCCTCCTATCCCAAGGACCCTCTTAGCTGCCTACACCACAATTCTCACGCATCTGAGTTATTTGTGGTTTGTTTGACACTAGGTAACATTTCAACAATGACAGCCAGGAAAGGTCACATGCTAACTGAGGGGCACATTCCTCCTCCCTCCTCCTCATTTCCTCCACCTCACCACATTTAACAACCTGCTTGACTGCTTTAGCATAAGATGCTCCTTTATTTACCTACCTGTACTGCTGCACCTTCACCGCCTGCTTGTATTGCTCACACTCACAACTGACAGCCATTTGTCCTGCACCACAGCTTCCACATTTGAACACACTCTCCCTACATTCTGAAAGCTCATGATCCCCACCACATTTTCTGCACCTCTGTGTTCCTTGGCAGGCTGCTGCAATATGGGCGTATAGCTGGCATTTAAAGCACCTTAAAGGCGGCCTCCTGCGCAGGTAGACTTTAAAAGACAGACACCCTAAGAACACTCTCTCTTGGAAATCCTCTTCTCAAAAGTTGACACCACAACATTTGAGTCACACTTTGCTCTGTTCCTAATGACTCTGATACGACTTGCTTCAGCTACCTTGGCACTTTCGACACCTTTATCAGTTTCTCCGTAGGCATTTTCAATAAAACACCATAGATAACTCCTTTCAAACCAGCTTTCTTACCTGGGACAAATCCTTCCACCCACCTCCCCCCTCAGTGTTACAGCTTTGGCCACTTGAGCTGCACACCTACAAAACACAAGCAGTTTACCGTCTGCCAGAATCCTTGCATTTATGGTTTCACCCAACTCTTCCTTCAAGACCCTAGCCAGGCAAATAGGACTAAAGGAGGACTAAAGATAACCTTAATTTCCTCTGGCTGGTTACCTTCCATTCTCATTACCTTTGCAACTCCCCTCTCCCCTCAGCTGACTCCTGTGATGAGTTGCCCTTGTCCTTTCTTTTCCTATTTTTCCCCTTCCAACTTTACCAGTTCCACTTCACCCTCATCTTCAGTCTCCATGGCAGGTGCAGCACTTGGCATGTGTGTTTAGGTTGGTGATATTAACAGAATTGGTCGGACTTAAGGCAAAACTCTCACACTCAAGGTCTGCCACCTCCGGTTGCTACCGCTCCCTCTGCTGCACTGCAAGTGATCTGTCCAGCCACTTTCACACCGGAGCTGTCTTAAATTAAAGAGACACTGCACACGCACCTCAGGCTCAAGACATCGTGCGTTTGAGACTCCAGGACATCAGAATGATGCCTTATCAAAACAGCTTAACCACCACAATTTCTCATTGAAAACCTGTTCAACAATTACAGGTGAAAGTAAAAAAAGTAAGAGTAATAACTCCCCATCAGTCCTGATTGTTTAAAAATCTTGAATCTTACACAGACTGCCATCCTTTGTCTTTGCTGATAGTATGGCAAATCTTAATTCGTGGCATGTGTTTAGGATATCAAACTCATCTTGTCAGCGGCAGACTCAGCTGTACTTCTTAGCAGTCTGAACTGCACATTTTTGTTCTTATGCTAACATCTGATGCTGAAATGACCACACTTATAACTTACCTATAATAAATAATTGCTACTTCTCAGTATTATAGTCCAGCTGAAATTAATATACTCAATATATAATTGAACTTGAGTACAGTTAAGGCTGACAAAGTGGAAAAAGTGCTCTGAGCTTGACAAGCTACGTCTGAGACGTCCTTACTGCTCATTAAACCACAAAGTTTAAAGGGTAGTGAAGCAGACACCTGGGTAGGATCCCACAATCTTGACAGTGGATACACCTGGAGATAGCTGGGGCAGGATAGGTTCAACTACTGCCCTATCACTAACCACAGGAACTACCAGCTCCTTTAACAAAAAAACACAAATACATACAAAGGGAAAAGGTCAGCAGAGCGCTGTTTGCATTTCTTTAAGTCCAAATGTAATTAATTATTTTAACTTTACACACTGCTTCTGTCATGCAATACAGATGTTGTGCTGTGAAGCAAATAAGCATCAGCTTGTGCGGCAACTGACTGCAGTTTAAAAAAACAGCAAAAATGAGCAAGTCAGAAAGCAAAATATGCCACTTCTGCATGGACTCCTGTTTTTTTTTTTTTTTGTTTTGGGGGGGGGGGCAGCATAAAAGATTTTGATCTGTTTTTGGTACAAATATACATTTAAGATTTACACACTGCTCGGTGCTGACCAGCTCAAAGTCATGCATTATGTTGCTGACTTCATGCAAAGGTGATTCAGGTTCGCATAAGCGGCTGAGGAGTGTATCTGTGCATGCAAACAACTTCTACATTTTCACCCTTTTAAGGGGCCCAACCTACCTGATTTGGCGCAGTTGTTGCTACTAACCACAGGAAACAGAAACAAAACATTTTACATGAAAGTTTGTAACATAAAATACTATAAGCAACTATGTTGGATATCTGGGATTTAAGGTTACTGAAAGGTTTTTCCAATATTTTTGCCACCTCATTTATATCAGGGTACGCAACATAGTTGCAAATAACATATTATTCCACTGCTTTTCTTGCAAGATGTGCTTTTATTGGCTACACTGGTTGGACACAACTCTGATAAAAGTTTAAGTCACAGAGGCTGTATTATGTGTAGCTCTGTTTGTGTTTGTGTTTTCATTTGCAGTTGGTTTGACTGAGCACAGGAGCCGATACAGCAGTTTCCACTGTAAACAAATCATCCTTTTTCAGCTGTCACATCCCTCCCTCCCAAAGCAGACCCAGGGTGGGCGGTCCTGTGGCCTGTCAGGTTATGCCAGCCCAGCTCTGTCCCTCCAGTAACTCTCTGTGAATGTCGCTGGGCTAGTGTAACCTGACAGCAACAGGACAGCCCACCCTGGGGACACTTGACCTGTATGCTGTATGTAGCTCAGACATAGATGCAACAACAGAAGAGGTCAATCTGCTTAATGGTGAACTACCATTCACACTAATCTGTATCGGCTGTTTTACAAACCAACCATGAGGAAAAAACAAAACTAAACACAGACACAGGAAGAACATACTGACTCAGACTATTAACTTTGTCCTTCAGAATTAATGTTCAACAGTATTGTTGTATTTATTGTTGATTCACCTACACTTCATTCGCATAGAGATTAGTTAGTGTAAAACAATCAGAAGCAGTAGATAGTCTTTTCAAGAAAAGCACTGGGATCCATAATAACAATGACAGATCACATGTTACCTAGCTCACTTTTTAACCAGAAGATAACACAGTTTATGTTGCTCAACCAGCTTCCAGACTAATGAAGCTGAACCAATCTGGTTGAGTGATTGTTTGCGGGAAATAATGTCTAAATAATGATGTTTTTGACCTGTAACATTTTACTAATAAATCAAGCATCATAAACTTGAATCTTAAGTTGGCTGAGCTCATTCTTGGTAGTTACGAGCTAGTTTTATGCTAATTAGCACTGTAGGTGACTGCACTAAAGGTTTTTTTAAATTCTGATTTGGTAGATTTGGTTGTATCAGGTCATATAAACCCTTACAAATGTGGATGTTTGTTACCAACTTTTAGAGAGCAGGCTGTGTGAGCTCCTTCATGAGCATGACCTTCAACTGAAATTTTTTTTGCTTTAATTTTCTTTAAAAAAAAATAAGGATAACTGTTATTTAAAGTGAACTTTGAAAAAAAAGACTATCATCTTATCAAGAGTTTGTAAAAATAGCTGTTGCTAAGTTGCATATACAGGCCCTGTTTCTGGCACTGGTGCAAAGCTGCCTTTGAGCACAGAGCCACGGACCTTTGCCACTGGGCACAGCGCTAGATGCTTTTTCCATGCTTCCACATGAACTTGACTGTGCAGAAATGTATGAAAGGGTAGATACACATGCAATAGGCAATTTTGGTGTCATTTTTGAAGTAAAATTACACCTTCACTTCCTCCTGCTAAAACCATGTCGAAGTACAACGCAGTCAACAGGGGCTATTTCAGTGGCTTTAGTGAGCAAGAATGCATGTGAAGAGACCAACTGACAGGTTTAACTGATATCTTCTGTACTTCATCACATTTAGGCAAAAAATTAAAAAACAAAAAGATAAACATGATTTTTTTGAATACACCTTCTGATTTAGTTAATCATTTGAAATTATGAAGCAGATTGTTGCTTATTGAATTGGATGTGAATTGGGCAGTTATGTCATGCTGGCCTGCAGCATGACATATTAGCAGTGAACTACGAATGAACCGCAATTAAGCTAAACATAAAGGAGGAACAATTTCAAGGAGGTCCACTCCACCAACTAAGCTACCAGAGCACCCCACACCTAATCTATTCAATGATTACATAACAAATGAAGTTGTAAGTTAACTTATCCACATTTTAAATGCATCACCTGATTTGCTGAACTAGTTGCCCCCTTGAAGCAGAAATTCATGTAATAGTAAGGGAGGAGGCATTAAAATATTAATGACCTTGTCCTTAGCCAATTCAGCATCATCACACTGAGGAGAAACACATGCAGTGTCATAAATTTGGTGATTGCAAGCCTGAATCTCACAGTTAAGTAAGTCAGTTTCCTCATGCGTAAAGCTCGGCTGGTGATGCCAGTCTGCTCCTTCTTCAGCCATCAGTAAATTGAAGATATGCGGCACCATATTGGTTTTGAAGGAGACACTGAAACTGGCTATGATTGAAGGAGCTGAAGAGTTAAATAATTGGGGACGGCGTTGGTTTTTGAGCCTCAGGTCCTTAATATTGACAGGAGTCCTTGGGTGACCCCAAGAAGATGGCCACTGTTACAACACAATGGCTAATGGGGACCTTATCTACATAAATAGAAGATGTTGAGGCAACTTGTCTGCCCCTTGTCCCTCTTTCTCTATAAATGTTTTGGGCATGCAGGATTTGTTGGAGTGATCTTGCTACGCACTGGAAGGACCAAATTTCCTGACTGGACTAGAAATTCTTGAGATAAATATGGCTCAGTCATTGTTTTGATCTCACTGAACAGCTATAAGTAGGTATTGTTCATTAAATGTCATGCACTAAAAATTCTGAACACTCAACAGAACACACACCAGTAATGTTACATGGTAAAGACTCACCTGGTATAATCTCCTCTGGTTTCCCGAAAGCCTCCACTGGTCTCTCTGGTGTGGGCAAGGGTTGGGGTGGGAGTGGGTCAGTGGGCTCCTCATCGACGGTGACTGGCTTTTTTATAGGTGGATTTGGTAGAACAGTGTAGCCCATTCCACCAGGACAGATCTCTTTGAACTTAGCTACATGACAAAATAAAATAAATAATACAGGTGTTCAACATACAAGTGGAAATGAGAAGGGCAAATATATCATTTTTTTCCAATTGCATACTTTTAGCTGTTCTACATTACCGTCTAATCTTCTATAATAAAGGCATTTAGTGTAGCAGTTTCTCTGAGATTATAATTTACATAGCGTCATACTGCAAGGGTTCTGACAATGATAATTTCAACCACTAAACAATAATTTGAGTTCATAAAAAAATGCAGTTGAAGGAAGACTGTGTTCCAAATGGTGTTGTACAACACATTTTCGCAGTAATATGAGACAAATCCACCAAAAAGTCCTGAAAGAGACAAAGATGAGAACAGTCTTGTCTCCTTCAGGCACTCAACCATTTTAAATACAAATGTTGTTAATGGCAGCAAACACGTATACAGAGTGTTGTATTTATTCCACCTCTCTACTTTTACAACAATATGTTTCAGAAGTAAATTTCTCATCTTCATCTAAACAACGGCTCCGAATTTCAACAATAATCCATCTCCCACATGATGAGATGAAGGCATAAATGGTTTCAAATGTATCTATCAATAGAGAAAAAATAAGTTAGTCCCAGTAAATTAAGAATGTAATGACTAAATAAAAGCATCAGTTCCAATTAAAAGATAATGAAGAACTTATTAATGTCAGATTAGAGTGGACATCTCTTATTCAGCTGTAAAGCTGTGTTACAGATTCATTCATCCATTCATTGATGCACCATTACTTAACACTCAGGGATACGTTGAGAGCAAGCCTTTCATTTTCAGTGTCGCCAAGCTTACAAAAACAATTTAAAAAAAAAACAAAAACAGTACAATGTGATCTAGAATATGAACAATAAATACAAAGACAAAGACAAAGTAGACAAAACAATTAATAGTTAAGATAAATGCAGCAAATATAGTAATTACATTCATCTGCAGCCTTAAATAACTGGAGACAATCAATGAGGTAACTGATGAAGTCCGCACTTCATTTATTACCTCTGTCAGGCAGAGGGGCTCGTGTGTGTGTGTGTGTGTGTGTGTGTGTGTGTGTGTGTGTGTGTGTGTGTGTGTGTGTGTGTGTGTGTGTGTGT
>JAPQLA010000003.1:2207614-2222748 GCA_029822935.1 Naso vlamingii | reverse complement strand
CGATCAGATTTGCGCGCTTGGACTTTTTTGTCAGATCGACAGGAAGCCCGCTATTTCGCGTTGAAGTTTGAAAAAATGGCCATTTTTGGCGATTTCAGGCATTGGAATTTAACGAACTCCTCCTAGGGATTTTATCGTATCCTCATGAAAATCACTGGGTGTGCTCTTGACCCCTTTGGGATCAAAAGTTATTAAAATTGTTCGAATCGGAGTTACGGTGTGGGCGTGACTGGGCCGCCATTTTGAGCATTTCGCCAAGAAAAATCAAATGCTTATAACTCCACTGTACATTGTCCAATCTGTATGAAACTTTTTGTGTGTGTTAAGAGTCCCGCCCTGAAGCCATTCATATGCTGAAATTCAGTCAGACTCATAGCATCACCTACTGGCGAAAGGAAATGACCAAAATTGGACATGCCACGCACTTTAACGAACTCCTCCTACAAAGTTGATCAGAATGTCATGAAATATAGTGTAGACACTCTTCAGACCTGTGACATGAAAAGTTATTAAAATCTTTCGAATCGGATTAACGGTGTGGGCGTGACAGGACCATCATTTTGAGCGTCTCACTGTGAAAAAGGAAATGCTTATAACTTCAGTGTGCATTGTTCTCTATGCACCAAACTTTAAACATTTCACAAGGGTGACAGCCTGAACGCATCTGTATGACGATTTTTACTCATGGACATAGCGCCCCCTACAACTAAAGCTAATAAAAGATGTCAGCAGTTTTCATAGATCTTACAACTGTGGAATAATCTAGGCTCATTTAATCACAGGAAGTACATTTTTATTGAATGTGCCTCAGAATATTATTGCAGTATGTTGGCACTAGTGTTTCTGTACCCTGATATTAATGAAGTTGACGTGAGACTGGTGAAAGAATCCTTTGTATGAGTCCTAGCCTTTGTACAGCATCACAATATGCACACCACTTCAGATAATTCAAATTGACTCAGCAAGTCATAGGTCATGGTCAAGTCACAGGCTCAGCTTTTATTTTGTGTTCGCCTGTGCTGTGCACAAAACTGTTTCATCATTTGCCATGTCTTCTTTGACGGTTGTCAACAGTTAAAAAATGCCCCATATCTTTTATTTATTTATTTGTTCTTGAAACTTGGCTTTAGATTGACTCTTAAACTGAAACGATTCTTCTGTAGTGATACACAAAAAGTCATTGCAAGCCTGTGCAGCAAGAACCACAATACTGGACATGTTTAACGTTTGACCTGATGCTGTTGATGGCACTAGAGGAGAAGTCAGTGGATTTCCACGGTTACTATGACTTCTCCTCAGGAACAGTTAACGTCAGTAGTAAAGTTTTGGTTAATCCATGAAGTAGATGTAGAGACATTTCATAGCATAAGTTCAACTTTGGCATGCTGTGTTCGTACCAAACTATATCGCACTCTATGTATTACCTATTCAAATAATTTTACTAACATGGCTAAAAACAAAGCAAAACCTTACCTTGGCACTGAGAGCCGTTAATCCTCTTGTAACCGTCAGGACAATCGATCAGAGGAATAGCTGTTTAGAGGAAAAAATAAAGAATAAAAGACAAAGAAGAGAGAAAATATGTTAGTCATTGCCTTTGGACGCTAAATGAAAGGTGAAACATTTACAAATATGCTACAAACATGTTGTAGTTTTCAAAAATTTTAAGTTCTGATATCACCCTACTATCAACATGCTATTGTTAGATATCAAGTCATTTCATCTTTGCTGGTGTTTTTGTTGCAATTGATCCACGTAGCAGTTCATATTTAAAAAATACTCCTTGCTTGTGTTTAAAACAGTTTGTTTTCATCTTTTTAATGATAAATTTACATGTAAATATCAATTCTGACACTATTGTACACACACTATAGAATCAATACATAGTTACCAATGGGTCTGTCTGCTGTAGTTTTTTAATTACTGGCCATGCAGCCAGCCAGCCAGCCTACTGAAGTTTTTAAAGTTCACATAAAACATTATTTCAAGAGTGTATAGCCACCTCATAAATATATCCACATCAAGCAAGATAGGCAGGTGTGACATAACACTGGAGGATGAAAAAAATTTAATGTGGAAAAGTGGATGTGTCATGACAAACATGGAGAATTACAGTCATTCTCTCCTTTATCACCTTCATCATCCTTGATCTATGTCACTAATTTGATCATCCGTACAGATAAATTCAGTTAACTAGATTGTAGTTGTACTCTAAAGTACTTGCCCAAAGTAAGTCTGTGCCAGATTCAAAGAATTTACACCAACCACAAAAATGTTGAGATTGTTTTCTTATCACACTAAATACTGTCTTTGGGCACAAATGGGCTAACACAGAAGAAGATGAAAAAGGGGATGACTTACGGGGAGGAGTTCTAATTGACAAAGAAGTCTTAACAAGACAGAAAAAAGACTCAGGGAAAGAGCTGGAGGCTAACAAGCTGAATGCTGCCAGCCATTTGCTCCGGTATTTCAGACTGAGAAGTCAAACATTTGTAAATCGCTGCTTCAAGTCAGAGACAGGACTCTACTGTAATGGTGGACAAAGGTACCAGCTGGAAGGTGGTACCCAAAAACCTGAAAGCAGATTGATATTTTTCTCAATGGAGAACAACAAGGCAATGTTTGTTTGACTGCTAAACCAAATTTATTTACCAGCTACCAGTGTCGCCATGGCACAATGGACTGTTTAATACTGTTGTTAAGTGGGGACAAAAAAATAAATAAATAAATAAAAAACACAAAAAAAACCTAAACTCATGTCCCTGCAATTATTGAGAAGAAAAGAAAGGATCAGTCTCTGGCTTTGGGGTTACTCCCACTGAAATGTGTGAACAATGTGAGTAAAATTCTTGTCATGCTATTTTTGAGGCATGTAGACTAACAGCTGGTATGAATTACGTTAAACAGGGTTTGTAATAATTTGAATGCACACTATGACCAACAAGACTATGTGAAAACCTGTTATGTGGTTGGACAGCACTTGGATAAGGTGTGTAAATGTGGTTAATGTGTTACTGGGTAGTCAGTGGTAAAGTTGATATTTTATTGTTTCTGCCCCTCAAGCCTGTAAGCCAACCTTTCAAGCCCAGCCATCTTGTTTGGCCTCGCCATACTCCCAGCCAGTCTTCCACCACTCAGCCAACTCCCTTGTCTGATTTACCTTCTCCTACCTCCACCTACCCTTTACCACTAAACACAATAAATTTTCATTTAACTGTAAGGCTGTCTCGCTGCCTCATTCGTCTGCCCCTCAAGGTGGAGTCAGTAGAATTTTCCTTAAAAACCAATATAGACTCATACAAAAGCAATGCTGCTCAGTCATCATTTCTGGGCCTCTATAAATGTGGTGACTGCTCAGGCAAGCACACTGCCCTGTGTCTCTGTTCGATGTTTTGGCTGACTCAGGATGGGACCAGGCAGGTAGTGGGTGTGTTACCCCCAGCCGGTGACAGCCTGCAGGTAAGGTTGGGAGCACAGTAACCGGACGCCACTCAGACCACAGAAAATTACAGATGCGGACATAGCGGCGAAGAAAGGGAAATATAGCACTAGTGAGGCGAAACGGCAAGCGGCTAAAGCTCATTCTGGAATAACAGTGAATGGCGGTTTGGCTTTTACTTGCTAAATTAATTGCTAAATTATTGACTTTTTTATTAAAACAAAAGTAATCTTCTTACAGAGCTTGCTGTGTGATGTTAGGTACAAGAAATGTAACAGTACACATAGTACACACTAAATACAATACTTCTGGTGCGTTAATCTGAAATCTCAAATTTTATCAATTAATCAGATATTTTCTGACATTATTGCTGAGGTTTTGCACAGATGATTCACTGACGATTTCATTTTATTCATGCTCTATATCCAATAAAACCTGAATTCAAGAGGGTCCATAATGCATGGTTCTAAAGAGGAAATATGGCAGATTAGCCAGCCACTACATAAAAGGAACAGCCCCATTAAGGCTGGTAAACACTCACAGACACACACAAACTAATCACAAACACACACACACACACACACACACACACTTCCCACATCAGTTTCCAAGGACAACTTCTAAAGGTAAAGGCAAAGGTAGATTAGATTAGATTAGATTTTTTTAAAATTGACATCACAATTACATTGGACGAACCAGATACATTGCTTTTGTGTTTTAGCAGGCATGCTAATTCTCAACATTTGTCCATAGGAGGCTTTCAATAAAAATCCAAGAAAAGGTCAAAAGTTAAGAGTTAGAGAAGGGAATTGTGCAATGTGCAATAATATTTAAAGGACAATAGTAAAGCAATACATTCATAGTTAAATACATACATGACCTTTAGAGCAAAGGCAACATGATCCGACAATAACCCAGCTGTAAGCATTTCACGTGAGCACTGTTGCCATTGTTTTAAGCCTCCGTCAAAAGCATTACTGTTGGTCTCCATTTTCAAATTAGTAGGTAGAGAGTACCAAAGTTTTGCCCCTTTAGCAGGGAAAGCAGACTGACCAGATGAGGTCTTGTACATTGAGACAAGACAATCACCACTGAAGGAGGCTCGCATGTTTGCCCTAGAAGAGCTCTGACACCTAATGATTACTTCAGGGGTGATACGCAGACAATAGTGGAAGCAGCAGTGGGAGCAGCAAAGTATGAAGGCTTTCTATGAGGTGATTTCAAAGAAATATTGTGGATTCGAAATGTCCGCATGACCCACTCAACTTTCAGGGTTATTTTGGCATACTGTCATTGTAAACCTCACAAGCAGGTGGCTGTATGTGTCGTTAAATGATGAAAAAAGTCTACTGTGTGTGTCGCTGCAACGCTGTCCAGAGTCCTGGGCATCAAGTTTGGGCTGCTATACCCGGCAGTACTCAGAATTAGTCTGTCAAGTGGAGGCACACATTGGTTTGAGGATCCAGCAGCCACAAATGATTTCATCAGCAGTCACAGTGATGAAAGTCATGTGTGAAGAGACATAGCCTCTGTGAGCTTGTGCTGCTGGCTAACCAAGCATTCATTCATTTGTTTACATTCATTTGGATTACATTTCCCAGTAAGTCATTGCTTCACTCCACGTTGACAGATGACTTTCCTCCTGTGGACTTTTATTGGTGTTTTGTTACAGATGTTTTGTTTAATCCGTACGTGTTCATTACAGAGCGTGTGAGCGGAGCGCAAGCGGGTGAGTTGTTACAGTGATGATGAGTTGTTACAGTGAATGAAACTTAAATAATCCAAAAATTTCTGAAACTGACTAGATGTATGTTTTCTGTGCGTTGTTCAGTCAAGGAATACATCATTTATGAGGTTCTCAGATTTTTTTTTTTTTTTTAATTTGTTAAAAACATCTTTTATTTGACAAATCCTTAAAATGGGGCTGTCCTCAGCCAAAATGGAACTACATCTTTTGCACTTTTGTTCTGAGAAAAACGTTTTTTTAGGGAAAAAACACCATTAATAACAAGTTTAAGTTGTTTTCCTTCACATGGGTTGAGCAAAAACTTAAAATTATACATGTATTATACAAATAAATAGTATTATACAACTGTCTCAATGTTTTCTGTCAGTCCTGTCACATTTACATAAAACACTCAATAAAAATTGTGGAATATGCCTTTAAGGCTTTGACTCAGAGGAAGTGACATCATTTCATTAGGATAATAATGACACTGATCAAGGGTGAATTCTGCCTCTGAATTATATGATTTTAAGCTTGTTTTTGCATTTTCTTTTTTAGGCGGACAAGCTAAAGAGTCAGGCCCTGACACACTGAAATATTCTAGATGAAAAAATAATGTAAAACCAAAACATGTCTAAAAAGTTAATTGAAATTTCTTCCTTTCATGCTAGCAGTTTTCATGCTAGCATGCACGCATGCTAAGTAATGGTAGTTAAAATGGCTGACTGTCAGGCAGGGTTGTGACAGGGCCTCCAAAATGAATATATTTTGACATTTTTGCATGAATATGCATTTAAAACATGCTATAGTTAAACATTATTACAATAAAAAAGACATTGCACTATATATCTATAACATTTTTGTTCAAAAAAGTTGTTAAAATTTTTCAATTTGGTCCATTCTATCCCAAAGCCTACGTTATGCTGTTTTTGATGGTGTTTCAATAAATCAAAAAATATATATGTATATAATAATTGTAATTTATATTAGCTCTAAGTAAGTAACTTGAATTATTCCAATTCATTCAGGTTGCAAGTGGATGGCTCCTGAGTTAGTGTTACTATTAAATGACATTAGAATTAACTGTTATGAATTGCTAATAGAAATACTGAATACATTTTTGTTGTTGTTTATTAAATATTCTGAAATGTGATATCAAATACGAAGAATGTTCAAACTTTATGATTTGCCAGTCATTATGATTTTGGTGGTCCAATTTTATGTCACTGGATGAACTTTACAATATTAGAAAAATAAAATACAATAACAATAAAATTATAATCATAATTTAAACAATGAATGCATACCAGAACTTGATCAAAGATAAAGCATAACTTCTTCTGTATCATCGAAATCCATAATGTCAGTCCTGTCACAAACACAATTCCACAATTATATGAGAGCCTGCCGGTTCTGTGCTGATCACCCAATGCAGTAGACCAAAAAATTGATTTTATTTGTTTCATGAAATACAAAAATGTATTAGATACAATCAGGGACATGTAATCAATAAGGAAATGGTACTTGTATTTAAAAGATTTATTAGAAAACTGCTCTAATTCTGTTCTGTTGGTCTGTGACAGGGCCTGACATTTCAGCAGTAAAATTCCTACAAGTGTTCGTAATTCAATTACAAAAACACACTGAGATAGGAAAATATGCATTTCTCAGTGTTTAACATGTCCCACACGACTGAATGTTCAAAATAAAAAAAATTATATTTTTTCCCCCCAAGATTTTTAGAAGTGAAAATGTACGTTTCTGGTAGAATGTCCCAGCTGGTTATAATGGCGATGGCTACATTGGAGCATTTAGTACATTTTATAAGTTTAAGTAGGTGTGTCTCATTTTGGAAGAAGACTTTTGCCAAGGTGGGTGGAGGTAACATGGTTTGTTAACCAGATGGAAATGCTCTGTTTTGTGTTTTTTTGTTTGCTTTTCACAGTGTTGCTTGGTCTATCAGCACTGAACACATACACTAAATACTGTTAGAATCTGATGTTTCCATCACTATTCTTCATTCCTTGCCTCTTTAGATGTTGTCATGGCTTCACCTAATATATCATAGCAGGAGAGAGGCAGAATAAAATTTTGCAGCTGGAAACTACATGGATTGTCAATATTAATAAGAAATATTAATACTGAATTGAGTAATAAATTTTACTTGGGCACCATCTCCCGGTGTTATCTGGTTACTGTACATTCATTTGGGAGGAAATTAATGATGTGAAAGTTACAATTATAGAAACAATAAAATATAACCTAACAAATTATCAGTTACAAGATATCAGTCTATGTCTAAAGGTCATGAATTCTTCTCCGTAATAAGGCATCTGATTTCTTACTGCCAAAGAAAGACAACCAATCACTGACTTCAGCTATTTACAGGTTAACATGACATGGCGAAATGAGAGTGAGCAGATGAAATTGACAATGAACTGAAATGGAAAATTTAAGCAACTGTGTAAATGGTGGATTAAGAGGATTAGACTCAATTTCCAACGGATGAGACGTCAGGAATTGAATATTTGATTAGGCGATTAGATTAATAACCTATCATACTAAATTAAGATTAAATTAACAATTTCAAATTAACATCAACCTCATGAAAGCAATTAAGAGTTTGGCTCAAGGCTGAAGGTCCGCAGCACATGTGGATGAGAACAGGGCTGGAAAACCTGTAGGCCTACACGCGACTTCCTTGCAGTCTGATTCTCAGCCGGTGAGGGAGTCGGCGTGGTTCTGACGACTGGCTGTAATGGTCAGTTCTGGAACGTTGTACCTCATTCCCTCCAAAGCTGGCGGCAGAAGGTCTGTTTGACTCTCTCAGGAGAACATTGTAGTTCTCAGCAGGATAAACTTAAAAGTGAGCAGTTGCAGCTTTCGTGTGTTGATGTTAAAAATCTTTAAAAAAGCTTTAAACAGCTTGGCTGCGAGTATGAAACTTTCTGGTTTTTCGTTCAACTTGTAAAAACTTGTTGCAAAATAAAACGACTGTACGAGAGAAAACAAGTTACACACAAAAGGAAAAGGCTAAACGCGCGCCTTTTTTCAAGGAAACAAGTACGACCAGCGTCTTGGCAAAAGAATTTAAGAGAAGGACATCAAGACAAGTCCAGACGAAGGGTGCACTCACACTCTGCAATCCGTACCCTGCCTGAGCACGTTGGACCCCGAAAGTCCAGTTAATTTGACTAGTGTGAGCGCTCTGTTCCGTACTCAGGCACGGCACGCTTTGTTGGTCCTGGCACGGTTGGAGGAGGTGGACTTCAGTACGGTATGGATGCACAGAGCGCCGACATCATTGTGACTGTTTGTGGAGGATTTTCTCAAATTCAGGCAGACAGCAGCAAACAGTGTCCTCATAAAAAGCAGTGGAAAAATCTGCGACTGTTGTAGATCGCGGGAACCAGAGAGCAGCTTAACAATGTTATTAAAAGATTAAACTGGAGGTAAAAATACGGGTCGCTCTCTGTAGATCAGGTAGCTTAAGCGGCTCAGGCGCAGTTTGACTGGAGCGATGTGAGTGCGGGCCAGCGAAGGAGAGGGGGGAACATTCGTGCTTCAGCACGGTATATGACACTGGGCCAAGTGTGAGTGCATCCTAATGCCAAAAGCCTTGAAGCGAGCCTGTGTTTGGTTTTTAAATGTGACAGCCCCTGAAGTTCTCTGCCAATAGTGAGCCAACTTATCATGACAGGAAGTCCAGCCTTCAGCTGTTCTGTCAATGAGGAATTGTGTGGAGTCTGATTTCTAACCAATGAGATGACATATGTAAATCCCTTCAACTGCAGAGAGAAGATAATTTGATCTGCAGGCTATGAAGAATAAACTTTTATCAGAAATAAAGTTCTGTTCCTAATTAAATGTTTCTCTCTCACCACAACCATTGCATAAATGAAGATAGAAGTGTGATCAAGTGACAAAAGTTTATACCTAAGTAGAGATATGTTAGAGACATTTCAGAGTCACAAAAACATTCATTTCATTAAACACTGTGATAGACAAATAATGTAATTACTCAATAACTGTTCATAGGTTTATACCAAATAAGTAACACTAAAGAAGCCTGTGGGAACTATAATGAAGTTTAGGACATATGAATTTATCAACTAACAGATAATCAGAAGTTCTAACAAACAGACAAGACTTCACATATTGGGATTCTAAGAAAATTATAAAACTATATATATATATATATATATATATATATATATATATATATATATATAGATATATATATATATATATAGTGTCTCATCTAAGTCTGATAGTTAATCAACATTGATTAACTATCAGACTTAGATGAGACAATATTAACGAGTAAATGCTTTCTGTAAAAGAGTAACAATTACATGTCAAAATACACTGACAAGAGAAGTGTAACTGACTGACAAAAGGAAATAAAAATGTAATTGTTATACAGCATTGTAGAGAGATGGGACTTTCACTGATTCTAACATATTTGACAAAGAATTTTGTTACATAAAAGTGGATAAACAATTGTTTAATGATGATTTCAGTGTCTGTAAGAATGGCACACAAAGGGGATTGCTGTAAGTTTGTGAGGATCTTGCAAATTTATGACCCATTGGAATGTGGAATCTGTTTGTCAAGGAGGAGGAGGGGAGATTCAACTTAGAGTGAGAAAACAAGAATTTTGCTGCATCAATTATTGTCCCTTGGTGTTACCAATGTATGTAATGGTGTCATCAATAAGTGAATCCGGTCATCATTTAGTAAAAAGAAGTTGAAATAATTCCAACTGTAGAACAACAATATTTTTGATGTTTCTTCTTCGAAAAAGGTGAGTGTGTGAGTGTGTGGGTGTAAGTTTTACAAACTCCCAGGAGAAGGGTCTATCTGTAACAAGAAGACCTGTGTATCCATGGTGATGGTTTTTGGCCAATCAGTCGACTCCAGGTGCATAACATAAATTCATTTCTGTCGTCAGCTAGGTTGTCGGCGCGGGAAGTTCCAAGCACACAGGAAGGTAGAGCTCAAAAGTTGAGGAGTCACTCCTGTTGTAAATCCCTCTCACTCTGAACAACAGACAGTTTGGCTCCAAGAGGAATGCATGTTGCTTCAACATAACAGCTGCATGTAGGCTCAGCTCATGGAATTCATAATAATGAATGGAGGATTGTGAATGACGTGATGCATGTAAGATGGGCGTGGCAGCTGATGAGGTCTGCCTGCTACGCTATCAGCAGCAAGGTCTTGCACCATCTCCAGTACCTGGGTGCCTTAATTACTTTTCTGCAAAAGACTCATCATAGAGTTTCTGATCGGACCAGACCATAAAGTAGCTGGATTGGCCATACTTATCATTTTTCATTTCCTGGTAAATCCAGAGGAGTAGCTATTACTTTGAACCAATCAGTTCCTTTCATTTGCTCAAATGTAATTGCAGTTGCAAATGGGAGGTATTTAATTGTTAGTGGCAAACTTTACAATGCCTAAGTGCCTCTTGTTAATTTATATGGTCCAAACTGGCATGATGATGGCTTTTTTAAAACCCGGTTCTCACTCTACCAGATTATTCCTCAGATTTTCTCATTTTAGGAGTGGATTTCAAATGTTGGCTGAATCCAAAGCTGGATGCACCTTTAGCCAAAACTGCACTCCTTCAATATCTGCTAGGGTGAACCAGTCTTTTGAAGAAGACACATTATAGTCATTTTCAGAACTTTGATTTGGATTTTAGACTTCTATAGAGCAGCTTCTGACAAAACAGTAGTCTGTAGATCTTCAGAAAACTGTGACTCCCATCCTCTCTCTTCCTTGTATTTTCTACATTCTCTCAAAACAATCTCTGTAGCTTTCTACTCCTCCCCCTTTCCCTCATGTGCACCTCTGCACTCAGCTGTACTCTCACAAAATGACACAAAATAAACACAGCTAGGACACTGATAAAATGGTACTTACAACTTGTGCTTCTCACTTTTCAACACGACAAAGCAACGTCAAACTAGTACTCATCTATGTTGCTGGAGGGACTGTGGGGAGATCTTGGTTGATCATGCCCTTGTTTTATGGTCTTGTCCACATATTCAGACTTTATTTCAAAAATACTGGGTTTCAGTATCAGTATAACCCTCACATCTCTACACCTTCGTTATATTCCTGACAAGCTAAGTAAAGATGATGCCTACCTCTTAAAGATTTTGTTGGCAGCAAGTGAAAAGGCCATCACAGAGTGCTGGCTTCAGAAAAACGTGAAACACTTGCATCCTCTGGAACAGATGACTTACTCCATACAACTTCAAAACGAATTGGCTGAAAAACAAACTTTACTGAGGGTAGCTGGGATACTTATGGAGCCTAATGCATATTGCTTTTTTGGGCATCTCTCAGGTACCTCTGCCTAAACGACAAGCAGATCTGGTAGCTTTTGTAACATTATTGGCTAGATATATTAATCTATCATATTACTGAGATGGAAATCACAAACGCTCTCTGAATAAAGGAAATTTTTAACAACATACAGCTTGATCAAATCCAATATGCATTGAATGGCTCCTCTAAGAGATGGACGAGGAGCAACACTTTCAGTGTTAGAGGATGTCTAAATATTGTTTTGATGATCTCCTGCATTGGATTACACCCTACATCTAACACCAAAACACCCACAGTAATCCTGCTGGAGTTTCACAGAGGCTAGCTGGAGCACTACGGATCATCTGGGTCATCACAACAGCGTGTAGCGCCAGACTCTCCTCAAACTCATCAATTCTGTAAGTCAGTTTTTTTTCTCCTCGGCAGGTAAAGTGCTGCTTCATCTCCGTGGCAAAGATAGAACGCTCGCTTCAGCCAACCAATCAAAATATCAAAATGTGAGACAAATCAAAACAACATCTGCGACCTTACAAGTTTTGACAGGTGCAAGACACTGCCGGACAACACTTTCTTATGTCTTTTATTACATCATTTTTGTCTTAAGACGCTGTCGACAGACACTTGTCTTTTAAGTATCGTGTGCGAAATAATGGGTGGTGAGGCTTTTAGGAAATTTAATACAGCTCTGTCCTCAATTATAGAGTTGGTTGCCTCAGTAAAATGTGCCTTAGTAGGTGTCAACATATTTCTCTTTCAGTTTAAGTTTAAGTTAAGTTTTCAAAAATATTAAAAAGGCAGAATCCATGATTCAAATGTAAAGAAAGAAGTAACCTCACTAACCCAGCCACAGGATTCAGACCCACAGTCACTCTCTAACTCATGTATTGGATTTTAATAATCATTTTAAAAAGACTATCAGACTAGACTCCATGCTGTCGAATTTTTTGCTCCCTTTGAAATATGTAAAAACAAGTAAAACAGACAATATTTTAATACAAAATGCAGATTTTTTTTAATTAATACACACTACACAATAATGAAAATTCAACCCAGACTGATATAGTATTAATGGGATAAAGCGTATGATGGATATGTAGGTGGATGTTAAACCTCACTGCCATCTAGAAACTATTCACCTGAGAATGCAACTAAATCACAAAGCAGCAAGTAATTAAGGGTGTGCAGAGGGAAATTTGTAAAACAGGTGTCCACAAAGACCTCACTTATGCCATGACAACATCTCACAAAAACAGCAGAACTTACAAGGTTTCTTCGGACATTTCTGGCATTTGTGGAAACCCCAGGAGGTCCCAATCGTCCCACAGCACTGCTCCTGCTTCGTGAGACCTGGCAGAGCCTTCCCACACTGAAACACACAGATGCACAATGACACAGAGTGGGAGAGAATAAAGGCATGGAAGAGAGTGAATTACTATTTTTTTTCAATACAATTTATGTATTCTGTCTGCTTCCTCTGTTTTTCTGATTTCAATGTGTTAATCACCTCATCTCCCTTCAATCAGATAGCCATGCATGCAGATGAAACACAATTCTATTAAGATTTTTATTTTGGAAAAGTATCCATTTCACATTCATTCATTTACTGTACATAGTTACAGTATTGATACAAATGGATTCTATGTATTGTGCCAACTTATAGCACAGAAAAGGAAATTACAATTACAATGCATTCGATATCCATTTAACGGTCTAGCTCCTCCAAAGGCTTGCTTTTCTTACACTTACCCAAGTTTTAAAACAACCGGACAGTTAAACGTGGGGAGCTTTAATCTTACACTACAGGGTAAATTAGGGAATAAAATTTTTTTTATAGTTAGACTTGGACTCTAAGACACAATTTTACATTCTGGAGATAATCTTATTACATATTGTGGATTTTGATATTGACAAGATTATTCTCAAAATTCCTGTATCTCCTGTTTCCATGGTTACACACATATTCTGGTTAAAGTAATGTCAGACTTGAAGAAACACATTACACTATCCCTCTCCAGTCTTCACTCATTGACGTTTCCTTATCTGTAACAAGTACTCTGCAAAATTGACTTGATGATGGACTCATGATTTAACATTCAGTTACACCAAACACTGAATTTTTATAATGAGATAATAATTCTCTTCTTTATTCCACATCCTTTATCTTCAGGAGTTGATGTCAATGAAGCACAGAGTCAGCTTTACTAAGGGTCTTCAATGTTAACCTCCTGGCTAATGATTCTGGCGATTATGTGATTCTTGTCCTGCTGGACCTAACTGCTGCCTTTGATACAGTGGACCACAATATTTTACTATCTTGTTAACAGCACCTAGTGGGCATTTGTGGTAGTGCTCTGAAATGGTTTAGGTCCTATCTGGCAGACAGAACTATGTGCGTAAGCCTTGCTGGTTCTGAATCCTCCTCCGCTCCTCTGCTATATGGGGTTCCACAGGGCTCAATTTTAGGGCCCTTACTTTTTTCACTTTATTTACTTCCTCTGGGTTCCATTCTTACAAAGCATGGTATCTCTTTCCATTGTTATGCTGATGACACTCAGATACATGTGCCACTGAAGAAGAAAGATGCTTTTTCAATTAAACCACTTCTGTTATGTCTTGATGACATTAAAGCCTGGATGGCCCTAAACTTTTTAAATTTCAATGAAAAGAAAACGGAAGTGATGGTGTTTGGTCCCAATGGCTCCTGTGAACCCCCCACTGTTGACTTGGGCCCCTTGGCACTGTATGTGAAGCCAACTGTTTCAAACTTGGATTTTAAGATGGACAGTGATTTTAAATTGGATCGCCAAATTGGCGCAGTAGTTAAGTCCAGCTTTTTTCATCTTAGGCAGTTGGCAAAGGTGAAGCCCATTCTCACACGGCAGCACTTTGAAATGATAATTCATGCCTTCATCACATCTCAGCTGGATTACTGTAACGCACTTCATTTTGGAGTCAACCAGTCTTCCCTCACACGTCTCCAGTTGGTTCAGAATGCTGCTGCTCGTCTTTTAACGGGAGCATGTCAGAGGGAGCACATAACACCCATCCTGACCTCCCTCCACTGGCTGCCTGTGCACTTTAGAGTTCATTTTAAGATTCTTTTATTTGTTTTTAAATCTTTAAATGGTCTCGCCCCACCTTACCTCTCTGAGCTGCTTCATCTCTACGCTCCTGCTCAGTGCCTCAGGTCAGCCGATCAGCTGCTCCTGGAGGTACCGGGGTCTAAGCGGAAGCTCAGAGGGGACAGAGCCTTTTCTGTTGCTGCTTCCAAATTATGGAACGATTTACCTTTGCACATTAGACAGGCCCCTTCACTGTCCGTTTTTAAAACTAGTCTGAAAACCCATTTTTATTCCTTGGCTTTCAACCCGGCATGAGACTTCAGGGCTCCAGACTGCGACCAAATGGTCGCATTTTGCGACTAAAATTAGAGCCAGTGCAAGTAAACTTTTCATCTACTCGCACATGCGCGACCAGTAACTTTGCCGTTTTTTTTTTTTTTTTTAATTAAATATTTTTTGTTGCTGACAAACTGCTCCACACGTCAACCCACTAGTTGGCGGTAATGCGCAAATGAGCTGGTTTGCCAACTGACATTAACTTCAAAAGAAGAAGAAAGGAGACGAGAAC
>JAPQLA010000003.1:2145861-2176282 GCA_029822935.1 Naso vlamingii | reverse complement strand
GGAGGACTGTGGGGGATGAGCTCAATCCATAGCTTCCTTTGTGGCAGATGAGAAACATGTTTATTCAAAAACAGTCCTGTTGAGATCCCCAAAATGAACGTCTTCATCTGCGGATCCCAACACTAGCAGTAATGTTAAGTTAATGAAAGGCAGCTGGGCTCCGTCCAGCATGGATCAAAACACAACATGGACAGTTCAGAAGCAACTCATAACGACTAGAAGCAAATGATAAAGGGATCACATGTTGTTTAAGGTGTCATGAGGTCAGCAGACATGTTCTCTTGCTAAAAGTTCAACCGTAACTGGTTTTGAATGTGGGTTTTGACGGGCAGCTCCTTTTCCCTCTTTCCGGTAATGTTGTTTTTGGTGGTACGCAGTACCGGACCACACTGGCCTACTTTCGCCCCTGGTGATACTCCTCGTCCTGTAATATCATGATCCATGACCACGTTTTATTTATTGAAGTTTTGTTACGGGCATGGGGCATTGGTCAGTGCATCAATATGAGCCGTGAAACTTGGACAATAGTTTATTTCTTTAAACTCAAGCAACTGCACTTTGCCCTTATAAGGAGGGGTGCATAGACACATGGGCCGAAAGAAGCATGGCTAAAAAAAAAGCATGGCTAGAAAACAGGCTATTGCTGTTGAATAGAATGGAGGTTTATGCAACCTGAAGCGAGCTGCAGGCAAGTCAGCCATCTTTGAATTGGTTTTGCTCTCCACCTTTGGCACGAAGCACACTTGCGCTGACGGCTGTGTACAGCTGCGTACAGTTTCTCATCCTCTCAAAATTGCGAATTTCAGCGAAAAGTCTATCTAAACCAGGGTGATGGAGTTTTTAATCACAGTCATGAATGATCAGTTTTGTCACCTGATGACCAGGATCAAGCACAATTGGATGGATTGACTCAAATTTCAGCTGATCACTTTGTCACAACCAACCTCCAACACGGATGAGTCCAGTACTACTGCACAGTTTTGGGGGTAAACATGGCAAGCGACTGTGTGAGGAAGCCTATGTCTTCACCAAAGCTGTCCATCTGTGCTTGTTTAAGTATTTCTTTTTTTCTTTTTATCTTTTTTATGTATTTTAGGTAATCAGCAGCACAAATATTTCCTGGTCAGGTTGGAGAGAAATTGAGCTGTGGAATCCAGAAGTTCTTGGTATGTTTTGTAACGGTTTATTTTTTTGTGCTTAACCACCCTGCCCTTTTTCATCTTCAGATCTTAGGTATGCAACAGCATATATAGGCATGTTCAGAAGCATCACAAAAGATATGGATGTCTCGGACTGTGGTGGGGACATCCATCTCTTTGGAAGTTTAGCAGCGAGGAACAGTAATTTGTGGAAGATAATGCAGTACTTCCCATATTTTCCAAGCAGTTAGGATGTCCTGAGGAAAAAGAGGATCATCACACTCTCTTTCCTTTCTCCCAAGTTGTTGTACAAGGATTTTTGCATGAGTTGTGAAAGGTAGGAGGAAGCCTATGGGATCATAAAGATGAGCAAGGACTCGGTAGATGTGACGCACTGTTGTGGTGCGTGCTTACAGGGTTCTGTATCGGTACTTGAGAAGGTCAGGTCTGCAATTCTACAGCAGGCCCAGTGTGCACTCTTGGGGATCAGCCTGATCTTCAGAGAGCCAAAGTTTGCTACTTTCAGACCTCACCTCTGTGGGTAGATGACTGATAATAAGGGGTTCGTTGCTTACCCATTGACGGAGGTCAAAGTTCCCCTCTGAAACAGCAGCTCTCAATATATCAAGGAGTGATTTGGCTGCTGCTGGTGAAGAGTAGCTTTGCAAGCAGTCATCCACATAAAAACACTGGGTAACTGAGTTTTAACCTCTTGATCAGGTTGGTTGTCCTTTACAAGGTTTACATGTAGTACCAAAAGGAAGGACCTGCCACTGGTACACTGAAGGGGGAACAATCTTGTTCATGTCACACCAAAGAAATTGAAGAAGGGACTGGTCTTGAGGCAGAAGACAGATTTGGTGAAACATGCTTTTAATGTCACTACTTATAGCCACAGAATGTTGTCTGAGGCGCAACAGCACACCAAGGAGCAACGGTCTGAGGATTGATCCTGGTAGCAGACACTTACTGAGGCATTGTCCTTAGGAAGGTGAACAAACAACTGATGAGTCAAATACAATGCAATCTTTGTTGTTATGAGTTATCATACGATGGGGAATGTACAAAGCTTCTTGAGTACTGTGAACCTCACAAGAATTTGGCTTGACCACATTACCAGTTTTTTTTTTCCCGCTTCAGTTTTGAAATCTGCTGACTGTATGAGCTCTGTTTGGATCCTTTAATAATTGAGACTCAGTGTTGCGGAGTCATGGTATCACTGCAGAATAGGGAATATTCAAGAGAGGAGAGTTTGCTAACCTAAGAAGGGGAGTGGCAAAGCAATTAACACCTTTAACTTGAATTTTTTTTGCAGCCTTTTCAAGAAGTTCCAGTCTGATGACTGCCTTCTCACTGCGTACATTAAGTGTGTCGAGAGTTTTTCAACACTGTAGCACATTAGCACAATTCATCAGCAGGGAAACTAACAGATGTAAAGAGACACTGGACTGACACTGAGGAATGAAAAAGGAAGTCTCTGATGGGGCATTGGAGTGTCCCTCCCAGATGGGTCTTGACAGTTGCAGGTGACCTGAAAGGACCCAGTCTGACTGGTGCAACAGGAGTGATTTGAAGCGGATTTGATCTGAATCTGCACTACAACTGCCACAGCAAAAAAAAAAGCACAGTAAGTCAACAGACATGTCGACCAACATGTCGACTCACAAAATAATGAGTCGTTCACATCTCTACTTCAAACTTCTTCTTGATTAATAAAAACATTCTTGGCAAATGCTTTCACTTTTATCTGTCTTGTGCCAGTCCAAATTTTACCTCCCACAGCACAATATGAATGCTCTCAGCCATCCCTCTTCATCATGGCCCCCAGTTCAGTAAAGAAAACCCACAAAAAAGAGTCCTATTCCATTATTCCTTGCTGTGGTACTGCTTTGAACGCTGTAATTTTTTCAAAATCCTGCGGGACACTCAGCTAAGAGCATCAAGGGGGCACTGAGAGGCAGGGGCTAGGACAGACAGCACCTTGCCACCTCATCAACTTGAGACCGAGATCCAGCTACGAACCTTTCAATTACAGCAACTTTTAGATACACTATTGGAACTGGAATTACCGCAGCTGCTTTCTCAGGCTCCCTCTCCAGAATCAAACCCTGACTCCCCATTATGCGTGGTCACCACGGTAGGCACAGAATCTACCACTAAGGGTGGACAGCGTAGACATTCGAATGAGACTTTGCCACCATGGGGGCCAGCGATCAGCGATCAAGCTTATCTAGAGTCACCAAAAGGGAAAAGACTATCCTCTATGTTTCATCACACAAACTGTTCTGTTGTTAGCTGCAAGAACCAACACAAAAGTCTTCATGTTCTTCCATCATCTTAGGGTATAAAGACCAAAAGGATTAAAACTGTTTTTGATGCAAAAATACCCACAACAACTGGAAAACTTTTAACAAGGAGGTTCAGCTGTCATGGTTGATGTGTCATGGTTTGCATTTTGCATTCTGTTTATTGGTTTTTTTGTTTTGTTTTGTTTTTATGTAAATTTTCTATTGTTCATTTTCTACTGTTACTTCCTGTCCTTGTTGCTTTCCCATCCTTTTTAAATAATCATGACTTTCACCTGTCCCTTGTTCTCTTTACCTCTGAATATATAAGTCTGTGCCTCTTCCCTGTCATTTGTCGTCTGATTCTACTTGTCGGTCCTTCCTTTGGTCTTAGTCTTGCCTGTGCACCACTAGTCATCATGGTTTGTCATCAGATTTTCTTACTTCGTCTGTTATCACCTTTTCTTATTAAAGCTTTCTTTTTGTTTCATTCTGCTTTTGTGTTGGTGTTTTTGCTCTTGGATCCTTTTTTGTGACCTTTACACACAGTGACTAATCTATTTCCTAGTTTGCCTTTACAGCGTCATTGTGGTTATACCTGAGCTCTTACACTGTTAAAAATCAAACTCAACTCGAGTTATAATATGTGTACAGTTAAGTGTAGGAGAAGGATTTATGATGATGAAGTTGGAGTCATGAGACCATAGCGTAGTTTAAATTTAGCTGTACAACAGTTTTTTACTGCTGGCGATCACATTCATGCTTCAAAAATTTTACTGTTCCAAACTTTTGTTTCCAACAGGGCTATTTTCTGCAATTACCCAACATTCAATGTAAATTTTCACTGGCTTTCTGTCAAAGCATTTAGGTCTAACTTCCGTTAAGTTAAACAGGACGCAACAACAACAAAAAAAGGCCAACTTCTCTACTGGCATCTACCTATAAACAGGTTAACCTGTTTTTAAAAAATCTACAGATATACACGAAATTTCAGTGTAAAAATGGCTTTTAACAGAGCAATGGTACAAGCATACCTCTAGAAAACTGTGTTGATTGATTATCTTACTAGCAATCAAGCTAATCAAGCTGTTAAATTACAGTTAGAAAGTTACTTCACTTGAGGAGCTATTGCAAGTGATTAGCTCCTGTGTGCTATAGGCTGGCTAGCATGAGTGGTCAGTTGCCAAAAGTAGCCAAACTTAAATTCACAATATGTAACATTTCTGCATTTACAATCTAAAAACTAGTATATCTTTGTTATGTATTTAGTTGAGTTACATTATCAAAAATGTTTCCCGCAATGTTCAAACCCATGATGTTCTCAAGCTACGTCTTTTGTTTTCATTGTTTTGACTGAGACATCTGGCAGAAGAAATTACTTTTTAGACTTTAAAAAGCACCACCTGACCTTATGCAGTTTGTTTTTGAAGGTATTTGTGCTTCACTTAATTACGCTTATTTGCTGTGAAATACACCGCAATAAACGTGACATACCTCCGATAATTCAGTTTTAAAGGTTAAAGAGTGACAGTGCCAGACGCTGTGACATGCTGTATATTCAACACAAAAACACAGGAGACTTCCGTAGCTCTCCTGGGAACTTGAGCAGTGTTTCCCTCTAAAAACTCCAAGAGGAGGGCACAGCGTTGTATAGAAGCTGTTTACTACTTAAATAACGAAGAAGATCCCGCAAATAAGAAAGAATATTGTCAATGAATACTCTCCAAGTGCTATAATCCATTCCAAACCTGTTTCTTTTCTCTCTGAGACCAGTGGTCTTGCCAGTCAGACAGAAGCCTGTAATAATAGTTTTCTCATGACTCGACAGGCAACAGTTGAAAGGAAAAAAAATGTCCACACACTGGGCCTCATTCATGAAATGCATTTTTGTTCAGATTTGATCTAAATGTATGCCTATGCACACACCTTTGCAACAATCTTTGTACGACTTATAAATATTTTCTCAAATGACTGTTTTCCTAAGCCCCACTCTGCTACTGTTGCGCCTGTAAAGCTTTAAACTTTAGCACTCACATATGGAGTTTACAGTGATAACAGTAAATTTACCACAAATGCTTGCAGTAATTTTTGAAAGGCAAAGTCTTCAATCCTTAAAAGAAGTGTAAACAAAAGCAGCCTTCTGATGTCTGGCTGACACCTAGATTTGTTATATTGGTGACTCTGATGAGCAGACCTCATTAGAAAAGAGAACACAGTGGCAAGAAAAATGGAATAGGAAAGTGAAATTGTATAGGACCAGAATTGACTGCAGACTGTCAGATTTGGTTTAACTCGTGCTCCCTCCTGGGCCTTTAAATTTTCTTGTGGTTGACGCTTTGATCCTGAGCAATAAGTTATGACAAAGTTTTTCCACAAAAGTTTTTTTTTTAGATAGCTCAGAGCACTGAACACCTGCAGTTTTAGGGCTTTTTCATGTCAGCTATCTGTGGAGCTGAAGAGCATAATGAAAGGATGTTGAGGTACATGGGAACAAGGTGCCTTAAACTACCTATGATCATTCTTATCCTACTATAAAATGAAGAAAACTCCATCCCCTCGTCTGTCTGTCTGCATCTATTTTTCTCCTCCATGGGTTGCCCAGTCAATCTGAATTTACATATGGGCATTGAGAACTGACATAGACAGAGACTGATGAAGCCCTTTGTCTCATTTACCCATTGCCTGTGCCCATTTTGTATAAAAATACTTCATAGATGGCAATGTGCTTCCTCTTCTGCCTGTGGAGTCAATGAGCGAAAAAACATGGATGGACACCACTCTTGATGCCATCACAACCAACATTGTGGTCGTAGGTGGGATTTCTTTGGAACTGTTCACTGTTAGGGGAGCCCCTCTGCAGGGCTGCAGGTCATTGAGCTGTACAACCCTGCCATGGCAGAGGAGAGGACATGGCATCTCTTCTGTGCTCTTCATAATGTTAACAGTTTTGATTTTTAAAATACAAGACAGAGGGCGACCGAGCTGAGAGCACAAGTGGGTGACAGCAAGACAGCACTGGAAAGCTTGAATGACAGAAATACAGCGATATTTTTTGATTACTTCACTGTTGTTAAAAACCTATAATTCAATACTATGCTGCAAGTGGCAATACAGCGTGTCAAACAATCAGCCTGTTTCAAACAGATATGAATGATTGTTCAGTTGTTTAAAGACACTGCCAAAAAAGGCTACAGCCTATAGACTTTCTCTTTCGATGCCATCTTGTGTAAATGTAACAACAGTGAGAGAAATTTACACATATAAATCAGTCAGAAGACACACAACGTGAGAATTTTAGGAGGCGATCATGGGGACAGACGCTTACCAAATTCCAAAGTGATGTGATGCTGAATTTAAACTCCTTTGATGGCCTCCAGTAACAGAATCATAAACATTTATAAGAAGTGAATTTATGTTTCCTTGACAAAGTAAAATAATTACCGAATACTTGCAGATAAACAAGATACTTATTCAATTCTTTATTTCCTGTTTTATATTCATGAAATACATTTTCCAAAACTTTTACTTTTAAAGAGATCAAGAAAAACACTACTTGAGAGAAAAATAAGACTGTGTTGTGTCAGAGCTAAGCAGGAGCATCCAGTGTTTGTGTCCACTGGAGTTGTGCAATTAACTTAGAAGTGCTGTTGTGTTGAAATGTGTTGGAAGGAGTTTGCTGTGCACTTACGTTTTGTGCACCGCTGTGATCCCTCAGCTTTACTCCATCCATGACAGCACTGCCCTCCACACACATTCACCCTGACGACAGAGAAGGAACAGAGACTGATAAAATAACTGCACACATGCACTCAAATACAGTCATCGACACCAACAGAAGGCTTTCTCTCCCTTCGTTTTTCTTCCACTTCTTACTTCCAATGTTTAAAAATTAAGCAGTAACAGAAATTTAATTTTAAGTAGAGTACAATAGATGAGCGACAGTTATCTTTTTTACTAAGAATTACTCTAACTCTTCAAGTAGATGAATGCACCACACTGGGCTGTCAGCTGGAGGGTGTTTTTTTTAAATACATCTGAGGAAAGAAATAGGCAATGTCAAGTTTTGTTTGAGGTCTGTAACACCAAGTGAAAGACACTATTGGAGTTTTTAATACAAGAAACTTCATCATCTAAATGTTATTACTATTTTTATTACACCACACCAGAGTTATCAGATGTTTGGCACAGATCTGCTGGGCTCCACAAATTCTCACTGGATGTCTTAAAGACTTAAAAGCTGTCCAAAGCACAGAGCTCATTAGATGTGGGTTGGTCTTGTAATTCAAAATTTGACTGAAAAGGCAGGAATGATCTGTGATGCCGAGGTTGCTGAAGTGTGTTATTTATTTGGTGGAAATTGTTAGTCTTGCAAAACCAACCTTAGTCTCACAAGCTTAGTTTTACTACAAAACTTTGGAGAAGGTCAACAGAGACTTGACTGAATAAGACTGGACCAACCCAGGAACTCACAGCATACTCAAAGGCCGTTTTCAAAACCACATGCTACACCAGAAGTATGTACTGATTTGGCCAAAAAGTAGTATGTAGTTGCTGTATGTAAACACAAGCAAAATCTGCAGTATGCCACAAAACTCCTGGGTGTATAGTGATTCAGAGAAAATCCCCAGTATGCATCTGATCAGTCTACCTCGCCCACTGTTTCCCACAGTGCAATACACTATAGCATCACCATCAACACCCAGCCATGCATTTGTTGGTTAAGTTTAACGAAAAAAAATCTCACTTTTCTCACAATTTGTGCAAAATGCACTCTGGGTAACCTGCCTGTTTACTGCAGTAGTGTGAACAGACGGCATACTGATCATTAATTTAGTATGCAGTATGTAGTGGGTGGTTCCAAAAACAGCCAAAAAGACTGGCTTAAATGATGATGAGTCATGGCCTCTTGAACCGAAGCTTAGGTGGAGGCTGGTGCTATCCATCACACAGCCGACACATGAATGACAAAGATCTGTTAAACCTGACTGGACTCATTCACATGAGCCGGCTGTCACGTTATCCCCTGTTTGTCATTGTTAGCAGAGATTCCAGTCTGTAGTGTGGTTCCACTCACTGATGAAACACTAAACTAAGCTACACTGACATGCAAGTGCACCTTTATTTCCATCCTCTGCATAGCTTCATACTCAACCAGGAATGTTTCAGAAGCACACGAGAACAGGGGCTGATACCTGCTGTCATATTTTTAACCTATGGACTGCCAGTTATTTGTAACCTTATTGAATGTTTGCTGAAACCACTTCATACAAGGGTATGGATAATGTTGAGTGCACAGATGCGTCCTAAACCACAACAGCTAATGTTCAGCCCCCACTGTACTCTGTTTAAACTGTCTGCACAGTCTTGAGCCGTTAAGTGTTTCAGTGAGCCTTTCTTAAATTTCCTTCATGTTATCTTCACCATTATTAGGCACTTATAGGAGAAAAAAACAGGCAGCCCAAGCTGACAGTTAATGCAGTTCTTTGTCTGCACCTCTTAATACACAACCACCTCTCCATTTCTGTTTTCTTGATCTCAATCTTTCGTTTTCCTTTTTCCATTTTTTTTCTGGTTGGGAAAATTACAATTTATATCATTGTACCATGGTCTCAGTGAATACTCTTTTCTAATTGGCCGACAGCTATGAGTTAAAGCCGTTTAATGCATATGTAGCTCAGCTCAAGTTAAATCACCATTCAAAATTAATATGCCACCCAACTCATACCTAGCAACATGAAAGGTAGAGATGTTCCGATACCACTTTTTCCTTGCCCACATAAATTCCAAAACCCAAACCTGATTAGCGGCCAGTACTAGTCCAATACCAGTGCATAAAAAATAAAGGTGGTATCACAATTTAGTGAAATAAATGGATTTAAGTAAAACCATATAAAACAGTAGTGCAGCAACTTAAAAACCAAAATCTTGGACTTCTGGTTAGCTAATGATGTAATTAGATGTAATCTATGCTCCCAGAAAAGTTTTAGTTTTCCCACCAAATTACTCATTAACCTGACAATGAATGGTAAATCATTTGGATGAGTAGGAAGAGATACACAAAAGGCTGTAAGAAAGAAGTTAAGAATGCCTAGAAATCAAGATAAAAGCGACTCGGTGGCAAAAACTAGCATCTCCGAAGTGCAACATGCTAACAGTAACACAGAAGAAGCCCAGCAGAGTGGAAGGAGCGTAAATGCAATTGATTTAATGGCTTCTTTAAAGGAGCTTAAATCTGACTTGAAAGGGGGGCACAACTCCCTGAGACAGGAAATCAACACCCTGATTAAGAAATTAATGTCAAACTCGATAACTTTCAAACAGAGTGTTTGTCCAACCGAGTCAGCGAAGCAGAGTCCCAAGTGGGGCGTGTGGAGGAGTGGACAGCGGAGGAGACTGAGGTGCTCACTATCTGTGCCAAATAGCACAAAGCCCTGCAAGCTAAACTAACAGACCTTGAGTCCTGTTCTAGAAGAAATAATATCCACGTATTTGGAGTGACAGAGGGAGAGGATGGAAACAGAAAAGCACACTATGAGAATGAATATTGAAATTTTGAATAATGCAACAACTGTAAATGAAAAAAGAATGAAATTAGGGATTGTATTGAAGTTAACCAGAACAGCAAAGTAGAACCAACAATAATTTGGGATACCGTTAAAGCAATTATGAGAGGCAACCTTATTTCAGGAACAGCATACACAAATAAGAAGAAGAGGTCAAAATATCATAAATTACATAAGAATTATGAACTCTAGAGAAACAAAAACAGACAGTGATATAAGACTGACTGACCGTTAAAAGAAGTTCAAAACCAAACAAATGCTATTGTGACTGATGAATTAAAAAGGAAATTGAGAGTCACAAAACAAACTTTTTACAAATCTGACCCAAAAGCAACAAAGGTTTTAGCAAGACGTCTTAGAACACAACAAATTAAAAATTCTATATATAAGATTAGAGACCCGTCGAGTAATGTAAGTTTTTGAACCAGGAGAAATTGAAAACTGCTTCAAAGAATTATTATTATAACGTTATATTCACAGCAAGAACCAGTAAATGATGATATCATTGAAAAATACTTGTCATTATTAGATCTCCCTTCTATAGGGGAAGTACAAAACAATACACTATCTGCCCTTATTAAAAGAAGAACTGGATTTGGCTTTCAGTAAATTGAAAAATAATAAATGTCCAGGGAGCAATGGTTTTCTAAATGAGTGGCACAGGGCTTTTAAAAGAAGACCTTGCACCTGTGTTAATGCAATCTCTGAATTGGGCTCTTAGATACACTAAATTACCCCCCTCATGGAAGGAAACCTTAATATCAGTGATCCCAAAAGAAGGGAAAAATAAAGAGCTATGTGAAACTTATCAGCCAATCTCTATACTGAACGTAGATTAAAAATTATTCACATCCATAATTTCCAAAAGACTTGAAGATTTTCTTCCAGATTTAATAAACAAATATCAGATAGGATTTATAAAAGGCCGGCAAATGCATGACAATATTAGATGAACATTAGTTATAGAACAAATGAATAAACAATATCTTAGTGCAGCCCTGGTCAGTCTTGATGCAGAGCAGGCATTTAATAGAGTCAGCTGGCCTTTTTTCTATAAAGTACTGGAAAGATTCGGTTTTAAAAATTAATTCATTAGATGTATACAAGCTTTATATAGTGATCCAACTGCTACGTTGAAAATCAATGGCAGACTGACAAGCAGCTTTAAGCTTTATAGAGGTACATGCCAGGGATGTTGCATTAACCCCTCCCTTTTTGCATTATTTATTGAGCTGTTAGCTCAAAATATCAGACAAAATAATGAATTGGAAGGGATTACTGTGGCTAGAGAGGAGTGTGTAATAAGTCTCTTTGCAGATGATGTTATTACCAACCTTCAAAATCCAAACTTACCATTTCCTAAACTTTTGACTACCTGGAAAAAATTTAGACACGTCAGGGTACAAACTGAACATTACAAAAACACAGATACTTTTCCTTAACTACACACCAAGTTGTACTATCAGGGATAAATACAAATTGAAATGGGATGCAAATTATATAAAATGCCTTGGAGTGTTAATCACTCAGAATTTAAACAGACTGTATGAAATTAATTACAATGCCTTAAACAATAAGATTCAGAGAGACCTAACAAAATGGTCAACACAAACACTGGACTTCAGTATCACTTCCTGTTCGAATTCCAGATTCTCAGTTTGCATCATGGGACAAAGAGATATCTAGGTTTATTTTGGCAGGTGCAAGGCCAAGGGTGAAATTCAAAACACTTCAGATTGATAAAGGAATAGGAGGTCAAACCCTGCCAGACTTCAAACAATATTATTATGCGGCTCAAATGAGATGCATAGTATATCAGTGTTTCCCCACATATCAAGCCAAGTGGAAACATATCGAGTTTAATCTAGGTGAAGTGCAACCTCTGGCCAAACTGGGGGAAAAGATTATACAAACCAAAAGGAAAATAAAATTGTTTTAGGAGAATTTCTGAAAATATGGTATGAGATAGTCAAAAAATATAAATTAGAAAGTGACAGCAAACTATTAATATGGCCCTCCCATTCGTTCAGGTTTGGCCCTGGTGAGTCAGAAAATACTTTTGTTATGTGGAGAGAAAGGGAATCATAGCTATTTGTACACTCACAGATGGGAAAACCTTTAAAACTTCTAAAAAACTCAGATGAGAATATTATTTGGGAAAAAGAGATCAGTACAGATATTTACGGCTAAGACATATTTATGATAAAGAGATTAAGATGGATTTAGCTGTAGAGGATAATGAAGTAATTAAGATTTTGACAGGTGCATTCAAACAACCCTTCAAAGATTGTTTCTATATTATATAGCTGTTTTCAAAAATGCAATGGAAGAAATTCATTGTGTGTTAAAAAGAAACTGGAACAAGAATTTAATATTACACTGTCAGAAAGTAATTAGCATTCCATGTTCAACACACAACAATCTATAACTAGCTCTAAAAGGTGGTGAGAATGTGGTTGGAGAAATGCCATTCACTTTTTTTACCACACCGCATATAAAAAGTAAACAATTCCAAACACAACAGCAATGTTGAAGAATGTGTGGACGTGTGAACACCAATCACTCACATATCTTTTGGTCATGAGTAAAAATACTAATGTTTTGGGACAGTGTCATTCAGTCAACAGAGGAAATGTTAAATTGCAAAATTCCTAAGGACCCCCGGATTGTGTACTTTGGTCTAATACCTGGTGATGGAATAGATTAGATAGACATTTGTCTCTTTAAAATCTTGATTCTTGCAACTATAACTGCCATGACAAGGAACTGGTTGAAATGTGACCTCTTAAGGCCAAGACAATTGCTGGACATTGTTGCAATGACATATGCCATGGAAAAACTGACTTTTCACCTGAGAGTTAGAGCAGGGACCTTTGAACAAAAATGCAAGAAATGGACTTCACTCAACCACAAGTCTCAGCACTACCAGATTTGAAGGGAAAAGAAAAATGGATGAACATAGAGCAGCTCCCCCATTTGTTTTTGCATTTGTTTTGTGTTGTTTAGTTTGCAGCAGTTGTTCATTTGAAATGCATGTATAAAAACCTGCTTAAATAAAAAGTTTTTAAAAAAGCTAAAAAAAAAACCAACCCTAAAAACTAGGAAAATCTAATTCATTGCACATCATCTTTTTTCTGATGGGTGGTGTAAAATATTGTCAAATGCAGACATTGTGCTAGTTCTGTCAACTCTCTCCATTATTCTTCACCGCTCCTAAAAACAGTAGTTACCAGTTGCAGCACAGCACAACTTCCTGTGTACTGCTTAAAAGCAGCAAAGAAGAACTAATTTTAGGTATGAAAAATCAGAGAGAGGTAACTAAGCTAACTGGGAAGCAGCTGGGTACCATTTATCGCCCAAAAAAATCACATGGTATTGGATCAGTGCACAGACTGGCGGAATCGCCGAATAGCAATACCAGCATTTTTGACAGGCATTTTCCCACACTGGTATCAGTATCGGAACATGCCTACATAGCGGAAGGGGCAGGGCCCACATCCCAGCAGAGCAGGCTAGCTGTTTCTAAGTGTTACTGTAGGACAGTAAATAACACTTCAGTAAACTGAAATATTTTTTTACGTGTGAATGTAACCATGTAGATTAAATTATGCATATCTAACCTCTAGTGATCCAATTATTCTTTTATTAGATTTTCAGAAGGCTTCTGACACAGTTGACTCCTAAATTTATATTTGATACTCTGTCCTTAATTTTGGCAGTTTTTTATTACAGCTGTATAGCACTTTACAAAAAAAACACTAGCTCTGTCAAACTTATGTATGGAAAGTCCTAAAGATTTAATGTAAAAAAAAAAAAAAAAAAAAGGCACACTACAAGGATGTCCGGCTTCACCTTACATCTACTTGCTAGTTGCTCAAGTACTAAATAATATAATATCACAGAACCCTTTTAAAGGAATTCATGTTTGTTTGTTTTTTCAAAAGGAAATAAAAATATTACAGCTAGCAGATGATACTACTTTGTTTTTAGAAAGGTACAGAGAAGTCCCTTGAGCACATTCTGCTATTTCCTATCTGCTATTAGGTCTCAAGTGTATCAGGTTTAATACTTAATTTACAAAAATGTGAAATTTTACCCCTAAATAACACGAGTCTTACTGAAATATATAATATTCCTGTCAAAAAAACCTTTAACTTATCTCTAAATAAAAAAATTCCAAAGATTCCAAAGAAACTTTAGATATAAATGTGCCTCCTGTTACTGAGACAATCAAAAAGAAGTTTAACTGCTGGTCCACCAGAGATTTATCTATGTATGGTAGAGTTCTGTTAAGCAAAGCTGAAGAAATGTAAAGAGCTGCTTATATTTTGTCATCTCTGGATGTATTCAAATCTATTTCTTCTCAACTTGACAAAATACTTAAACTCATATAAAAGAATAAACCAAATAACTAACCAACTTGTTATCTGACACTGGGCTGACACTGTGGATTTAATCAAATTATAAAAATCAATTGAATTAAACAGTATCCGAAGTGTCCGTCTAGTCAGTGGAATATTTTCAAATTTAGCCAACTTTCATCAACAAACTGTACTGTGTTGGAATCTTTAACACAATCATCCTTTGGAACAATGCTTATATATTTCACGGAAACAAAACACTGTTCTTGCATAATTGGTTTGTTAATGACACTGTACACAATCTGTTGAACGCAAATTGTGATGTGTCTACATATGAGGATTTGATAGAAAGATACAGCATTCACACCTCTCGTCAGGAGTTTGGCATTGTTATCAAATCTATACCTAATAGCTTTGTGGCTTTAGCACGAACTATACAGCTTGATGCTTCTTTGTCTCTAAGAAATCCTCCTCTTACACTGAATGGGATCCAAATCTCTAATAAACAAGACTAGGTTAAAAGCTAGTATATGGCTGGTTCCATTTGATGAATGCATTTTTTTTATGGCCAACGTAAAGACCACACAGTGCTTTGGTATTTCTGGGTGCATTTCCAAATATTCTTAGATGAAGAGGTGCTGTCAATCGATTAAAATATGTGATCGTGATTAATTGCATGATTTCCATGGCTGACTAGCTAGCTAATGTACATTAGGTCTATCTCCAGTCAGTACTCTGACCAAGGTACTGGCTTAGAATTTGAAGTTGGTCCCCAGGCGCCGCACTGTGGCTGCCCACTGCTCAGGGATGGGTTAAATGCAGAGAACAAATTTCACTGTACATTGTGAATATGTGACCAATAAAGTACCTTTACATTACCTTACCTTAACTCACGATTGATAGCAAATTAATTGCATCTTTTTAAATTGTCAGCTCTAAATGTACCTTTAAGGGATATTTTTCAAATATTCAATATTCTTATAAACATTAGAGTGGAAAAATATGCTTGCTTCAAACGTGTTTATTATTATTGCTATTTTATTGTATTTTATTATCATTGCAATTCAAATCAATTTAAAAATACTGATATATATTTGATTGGGCACTCTGTGCTCAGAAACATTTAGTAGCTTATATGCAAATTCCATGCAAATTCCAGCCATGTGCTTTTTATGCAAATTAGCCATGCACTACATGAGGACTGCAGATAGAAACAGTGAAACACCTGTCAGAGATCATCATTACTGGATGGGAATATTAATGATGTTCATGAGCAAACAAACTGTTAAAATTATTTCGCTTGCTAACTGTTGTGTTGGTGAAGCTGAAGCTGCAGGACAAACTGTGACGGAGAGACCATGGAGAAAAAGCAATGTTAAGTAGGTCAAAGTGATTAAGTGGTGTCCTAGTTCGTAACATGATTTGAGCTGTTGACTCTATTTTTAGCTCACTGTAACTTAATCGCAAAAATCGCTGCTCATTCATAAGCTAGCAGGATTAGGGTTGGGGTTTTATTAGGAGAAAATTAATTGCAATGCATTGATGAATCAGTTTATTTTTTGCCTTGCCCTAGACAGAACGTGCGTGTGTTGATCGCGCGTTAAAAAAATAAACAGCATAAAAATTAATTTGCATTAACACATCATTAATGCGGAAACTCTGACAGAACTCAAATAAAGTCAATAATATGTCATTAGAAACAAATCTAAAATGGTGATACAGGTAATCATATTCCTGACATCAAACAATTCTGAGTGAAGTTTAGAAAGAAAGGTTCAGTATCTGTCCTCTTGCTGTGCTGCTGCTAGAGGAGGGGCTGGTTGAGTCATGGGGCTTTTCCACTGGCACTTTTCGCCAACCATACTGAGCCACACCGATTTGCTTTTCCCATTATCATTGTAGCGCAATGAGCCACGCCGGAGCCGCACCCAGGAAGGACCCTCTCTGGAGTGGGGCCAAGCGAGCCACAGTGACGTTAAGGGGCTTCGTCATCGATCAGCGACGATTCATCGTTATCAATCGTCATCATTCAGTGACCCTTTGACGACATGTTTAAATAGTCACCATTATGGCACACATAACATTTCTTTATTAGTCTTGGTTGATAACGTTAAAGACGATTGATAGACAATGGCAAGCAGCAGGAGTTACGAGGAAATTCAGGCTTTGCTCAATGTCTAAAGTGAGCAGACCGTCCAGGATGACTTGACTGGGTCGACATGGAACGAAACAGTTTACCAGGACATCACCAACAAGCTGGGGGAATATGGGTATCCAGCGCACCTATCACCAGCGCCACAATAAAATTAAAAAACTCTGGCAACAGTATAAGCCCATTGTCAACAACAACAGCACTAGCAGGGCCGACCGCAAGACATTCCGGTGGTTCAACACGATGGATGTGGTGCTTGGAGGGAGGCCGGCGACAACTGATGTATTTGGATAGAGTCAGCGACCTTCCTCTTGAGCACCATTTGTAACGATACAGAGACTGACGAGCCTTAAGTTTCATATCACTGACATGCTTTGAATGGCTTAGTGAAACTAAGTACGTTAAATACTGTTGTCGAAAAACATAGACTACCGTGTACTAGTAACTAGTAATTATTGTTAGCTGTCATAGCTACTGTTACAGTGTAGCCACTGTAAACCTGGCCCCAGATGCTTTCTTTTTTTAAACATTCCTTGACTGAAAAGTTTGATTATTTATTTATCTGCTGAAGTAAGTCTACTCTCCACCACAATTTAGACACAATGTAATGTAAGTACTACATTTACATGATAACCTTCCCTGCCGTCATGTACATGTTAACACCAAACTGTTGTAGAGGTCAGTTTACAAGAGAACCCTCCTACCATCACACCACAAGATATATCAATAAATTTGAGTGGCATATACCCTAGAGACTTTACTAGTGAATGAAATGGTGATGCAAAATATCTTGTGTTATTATCGGTATACTGTACACACTATATTACACTGTATATTATATATATATATATATATATATATATATATATATATATATATATATATATATTTCACACAATTTAACATTTTTACTTCTTAATTTGCAAAAAGAAAACAGTCTAAGGAAGTGATCAGAAATTCTTTATTTTTAGATTGTCGGCAGAATGTGACACTAAAATCAGACATCACTGTTGCAATGACACAAAATGTTGCAAGAGGGCATTTCTAACATCAGTTCCTTGAACTGTCCCACCCTGGTGTGCTTGCAGCATGGGTTCAAGGGGAGGTGGGCAGTACCATTCCTCTCTAAGTATCTCACCATGTGCCTCACACAAATTGTGCAGAACACAACAGGTAATAGTCATTTGGGTCACAAGGTCTACTTCACAGTCATTCTTTTTCATGAGACAGCGCCACCTCCCTTTCAGCCTCCCAAAGGCATTCTCCACCTTGCCTTGCTGACTTTATAATTAAAAGTTTGTTGAACTGGTGTCAGACGTCCCATGTCTGCAAATGGTTTCAGCAGCCATGGCTGTAAAGAGTATGCACCATCTCCAACAGCAGCCAATGTTCTGACCATCAATGGTCCTGTCCAGATGTGGCGAGAAGTGTCCATTTGTGCCACAATGCCAGATATGTGACTGCCTGAAGACTCTGGCATCATGAACACTGCCTGAGGATCCAGTTGACACATCCCAGAATAGTCCTTTGCCATCCACCACACCTTGCAGGACAATGGAGTGCCAACCCTTTCTGTTAAAGTAGTCAGCGGGAAACTCTCATGGAGCCTGAATTTGCATGTGTGACCCATCAAAGGTTCCAATGCAGTGTGGTAACCTCCACCTTTGTTCAAAATACTGCGCCATCTCTGTCATTTTTGCCTTGTCTGGAAAGCGCACCAAATCGGTGAGGAGCGATTCATTCACTGCAGCACAGAATTCAGTCACACACTGCCCAACAGTTGTTATGCCCACTCTGAAAAGGTGCGCTACACTTTGGCATTCTGACGCTGTCACCAGCTTCCGCAGAGCAATCGCTACATGTTTTGACACGGGCACACACATACGGAAAGAAGTGTCCCTTTGTTCCATCACTGGTCTGACTTTGTGGCAAAGAAAATCAAAAGTTCCTTTTGACAATCTGAAGTTGCCAAGCCACTCGTCCTCAGTGAATGTTGCTGCAATCATAACCCACCATTGAGTCGAGCGCACTCTGCTCCAGATGAGTGGTGCTTTACGGTGACTCACGAGGGCTTGCTAAAATAAAACAAAACAAAATATTAAACTTCTGTGGTGCAATTAATTAATCACAAATATTGAGGAAACGTTACCCTTGCCAGCTAACTTGTTAGCTAGCCACCATAGCTACATGTACACATTTATCTAGAGAGAACCCTACACAGCCTAAGTTATACAATTTAACACGCTGTGCACAGATAAAATAAAAGCACAAAAGTTACATAAAAGCATCCCAGGAATTTTGACAAAAAGAACTTGTTTTACGTACCATCTTTAAAAGCAGCTGTTGACGACGGAGGTTATACTTGTGCAATTTTGATTCTTCTCCTTCTTCTTTCTTTAAAATGCCGAATGACTTCCACATCTTCCTCAAGTTCATCATATCGTCTTTGTAGGTAAGTGGCACATGCTGTGCAAAATCAAAACAGCAGCCTGATAATCCATTAGAGACACCAGCAAACTTTGCACAAAACAAAAGTAGTGAGCAGGTCTGAAGGCACTGATTTTAAATGTCGTTCTCCAAGGGCGCCGCTTGTATACGTCATCATCTCAAGGCAGGTGCCTCATTGATTAAATACACACCCACAAGTGGGAAGCCCTGCTGTGACGGAAAAGCAAACCACTGCCGTGCCAGGCAGACATGCCAAGCTGAGCTGTGTCGTGCCGAGCCACAAATGTGTATGGAAAAACGGCATCAGTCAGCAGCAGGACACATGAGTTTGTGAGATTTTAGATTCGTGGAAAGCTAAGCTAAATGGTTAAACAGCACACAGACAGCTTCCTTTGTAAACTGGTTTGTAACAATGAGCTGTTGGCTGTGGAGCGAGCATGCTGTGCTTGTGACTGTCTGAAAACTGATCCACAGAGATCGTCTGCTCTCAAATATAAACGGACCTAATCAGATCGGTAAAACACAATACCGCTGTTCCACGTTAAAAATCAGCGTTCCTCGGTATCAGGAGGGAAAGAGAAGCAGACCGGCGTTTAGGAACAAACCTGCTTCCTCAAACTCCTGCTTCTCAATTCTGCTTGTGTTGAGTGAAATAACTGCAGTGTTGTGGCTGGGAGGCGTGGACACATGCTGCCAGCAAACCTGAGGAGCTACGGAGAGACCCGAACACACCAACCATGCTCACCAGCTGTGCTCAGTCAGTCAGGGACATGGTCATGTGTTGGGCTGGTCCCGGAATAAAAATGCTCAAACGCTTTCATTAGAAACCAGCTTACTATTACTCCTGTACACCGCTGAAGGTATTTAACAACAAACTATGAAACACCGTCTTTTTACTACCTCATAGGTATACAATTTCAAACAAATTTAAAGAATAATTATTGAAGATGATTCATAGATATTACCCTTACAAAGCAAACTGTACCATTTTTCCCCAAGTGTTTCTAATGGTTGTACATTTTGAGGGGGGAAACCACTGAACGTGTATTTGATTGTTTTCAAGTGACTTTTTTTTAATTTTATTTACAAAAACATATTTAAGAAAAAAATTAAAAGACATTTAGTTATGTAAAATAGATAACTGCTTATTGTTACTAATTCTAACTTATCAAATAATGACACATAGCTTAAAAATATAATTTAAAAATACATATTTAAATACTATTGAAAGCTTAAAATTTACAAATAAATTAACTAAAACAATTATTATTTAAGCGCTTCAATTTCATTTTTTAGCAGACTGTTTTTTTCTTTCTTCTCCTTATGATTTTCTTATCTAACATTCTGTTATTGTTTGGTAGATTTATTTATTTTTCTATTATATATTATTTTCTACATATTTCTTTTTATGACATTGTGACAATGAAATGCTAGTTTTTCTTTTTCAATGTTCTGTCATTGAAGGATATTTTAAATAAAGTTTTGAAAAAAAAACATGGAGCTTGGACTGTTTTTACCATTCAAAGAAATGAAGAAGAAGAAGAAGACGACGACGAAGAAGAAGAAACAGAAGAAACCAAAGTTTGGAATTGACCCTTCCGTAAGCGCCACCCTCAAATGCAAACGAGCCAATCAGAGCATTTGCCAGCTCTGACCGAGGTCTGACAGATCTTTTCAGATTTTCATCATTTTCAGGCTGGTTCTGTGGATTTCGAGCTCATCGTGGTTTAATGTTGAGTCTGGGGCACTTTTAAAAGTGATGCTCGTTATTTGGCGAGTTTTGAAGGAGATTTACATTCTTTACCTTTCCAAAATCAAACACAGAAAAGCATAACGTTATGCTCTGGGCTGAACTGTTCGCCCGTCCTCATTCCCCGTTGAACCCCTCACAGTTAAACAAGCACAACTAACATTACATGTGCTTCAGTAACCCTTCAAAAAACATTGAGGCCATGTTATGTTGTTATTAGGGGATATTAGCCGGTTAATTTGAGTTACTTATAGCTATTAAGAGCGCTGGCAAGCCTGGCCAGCTAAGCTAAAGTCTGTGGCGTTATGCTCTGTGCAAAACTGGGCATCCTCATTCCCTGTTGAACCTCTCACAGTTTAACAAGCACAGCTAACGTTATGTCTGCCTCTGTAACCCTTTGATAAATACTGAAGCCAAGTTACATTTTTATAAATTGATATTAGCTGCTTAATTTGAGTTACTTCTAGCTACTGAGAGCACTAGCAAGCCTGGGTCATGACTAATAGACTTTGCATGCCTCTACTTCTATGAATTGCACTACCGTTTTGATCAACAGATCACATATCTTACCTATAGACTGAGCTCCTGGACTCATGGACTTCACCTCCATCTATATCTATACACTCTCAGAATCCAAGATGCAGCAACTACATTGTGATTGTTCTGTTGTTGTGTTCTGTACATGTGACATCTGTTGCACGTCTGTCCGTCTGAGGCAGAGGGATCCCTCCTCTGAGGTTCTCTCACAGGTTTCTTATTTTCTCTGATTCTTTCCATTGATTCAGGGTTTTTAAGTTTTTCCTCACCTGGTCACAGGGTCTGAGGACAGAGGCTGTCACGTCTGTGCAGTTTGTGAAGCCCCCTGAGACAAATCGTAATTTGTGATTTTGGGCTATACAAAAATAAATTTGATTGATTGATTGATTGATTGATTGGCCAACTGAGATAAAGTCTATGGCTGCAGTCTGGAAATAGCAGCTCTCGACAGTTTGCAGCATTAAACACAAACTCGAACCCGACCAAAAAGTCCATCTTTACCTTTAACATTCATGTACAAAGAGACATGTCCTCCGCTTGTCCTAAACGGGTCCTGAATCGTTACGAGGGTCCTTGTTTGTTTTATGTATGAAGTGAAACACAAGTTGAAGCGGCTGCACTGTGATCTGTAGCTTTAGCATGTATCTTTATATTCATAATCATTCTAACCTGTTTTCACTGCTGAGTCACTTTGACTTCCTGTATTTATCATTCAAAGGCTCATTGCAGACCTTCTGTCTGCTTCTGTCTGAAATCACTTTTTTGTTTTTCCAAAAATCACAAAATATTTCTCCAGGGAGTGCAGTTAGTTACAGACATACAGACATAGCAACGGTAAGTAAGGGGGGCGGGGCTTCAGGAAGGGTCAGCTGTCATTTCTGGAAAAGACACAGCTGGTGTGCTAGATAGTACTACTGCGTTAAAATGAACACACTACGCAAGTAAGTACATGTGTACACGGTGTACTAACTTACATAACAGAAGAACGCGATTTGAGACATAGCTTGAGACTAACCACGTGATTGCAAAAGTGACTGTAATTAATAGTTGCCATGACAACGGTAAACTCACTTCGTAACCTTTGGATTTTGAGTGTGACTGACAAAAACTTGCAAATGCTTTTAAGCCCTTTGCATTGAGCAGTGTGGTTCGGTTTGGCACGATACGGGCTTTGCCTTTCCACTGTCAGAAGGGTACCAAAGGATACCAAATAACTGTGCCGTGCTGTACCTATTTTAGTCACCCTTTCTTTGGGGTACCAAGCATCCCAAGAGGTCCCAAGAGGTCGGAGCTTCACACACTGCAGTCTGTTGACTGCAAGCAGGCAAAAAGCTGTTTTTAAGTGTTGTCATAGAACTAATATATCACTTCAGTAGGTTTCATTTATTTTTTAGGTAAGAATGTTAACATGTAGATTTAAAATATAAAGTCAGTTTAGCCAAGTAACACTTGTTTGTATTTCAGTCACAAAGTTTTCAGACTTGTGAGTAGCCGCAGCTCACGGTGAGACCTGCCGGTCTGCTCGCTGCCGCAGCCCGGCTCATGTCACTCCAGGGAGAAAGTTAACTGATGAACCGATGATCAGTGCCAAGATTAAAAATTGGCCGTAACGTTTCCATAACATTTTTTAACATGGAACAAATACAAAAGGATCCTTTGCAGCTTTTTCACTTTGAATCTTTGTCATAAGTTTCATGCTACTGGTAGAAAAAAAAGATTTTATTCACTGTGCCGCTCAAATGCATCTTTTAAGGTGGAACGTTTTCTTACATGTTGGTCAATGCACAATTTACACCATGAATTAATCAGTCCACCTTTAATGTCAAATTGACAACTTGAAGAGGTTTTAAGAGGATTTGTCGCACATACATATTGTACATGTACAGTAGTTACATGTCTGAACATCATCTTTCATGATGACGTACAATTTAGGAACAATGGAATTTTCAAACACTTTATAAATTGAGCATGGATTTCTACTGATTTATTTTGGTGAAGTAGGCTTTTTTCACCTGGGGAAAAAAGTGACAGAGCGCCCTGTGTCCAGCGTAACACGGCAGCACAGCACTGCCCACCAAGTGAGGGTACAGTCGGCTGTGGAAACGCAAGCTGGATCTGGGGTTACCGTTCCTAAACGTACCATGCCGTACCAAACCGAACTGTACCGCTCAGTGGAAACAAGGCTTTATTTTCTATAGAAGAAAGAAACTTTATTGTCTGTTCTTCAGTAAAAAACAGAAATTTGTCTTTGACATGGCTTCCACAGAGATTAAAAACACACAAACAAACACATTCACACACAACAACAAACAGTGCAACCTATTTTGTGCTGTTTAGTACAGTTATTGCAGAGGGGATGAATGATTTCTGCTGTTTGCTAATGGCCATGGAGGCAACGTCATGCCTTAAAAGGGCTTAACACACGCTTGCTCGTTGATTATCCCTTCCATATCATTCATCTGTGATGCAAATATGTGATCACCAAAGCCTGGAAGAGGGTTGTGAAGGAGGACCAGCTAAAAAACACTGACCTTTTCACATGGGCCAACTCTGCTTTAACCTGCATCAACATGTCAATCAAATGCTTTTTTTCTACAGTTTATCTTCCCAATAAGAGGTGAAAATATAAAATGGTTAACATTCCAGAGTTTACAAATTATGTCTCACAGTAATTAAGACTGGCGTGAAGTGTTTTGGTGTCTGATAAGTCTTCAAGATAAGGGATTTAATCTGTTTCTCAAGAGTCTCCTAACTTCATGGTAACTCACCATTAAAAAGCTGGCTTATTCATGGTAAATAGTTACACATTAAGGATTGTCTCTCAGACAGGATCAGTAAAGTTTCAGATTATTTCCTATACTGAAATGAAAAATTACATTAATTATACTTGGGAAACAATGTTAACTGCGCTATCATTGTTACATTAGACAAACAGGTTATGGATGTGCCATATGTGTTGAAATGAACTGGAATCAAATAAACTAGTTAGCATATTTGGAGGGATACAGGCTTCTTTTCAAAGCCTTAGATCTGCATGAATGTGTAAAAACGCTGTTGTCACAGTAAATTAGTCACAGCAGCCAACCACTAGAAGGCTATCAGTCACAGTATGGACTGATTTGGACTCGTCAATAAAGAACACCAGTGTTCAGTCCAGACATGGAATGACAACAATCTGAATGACATTTTACGGGAGCCGTAACAAACTATTCTAAATTGTTCAGTCAAATATAAGAAAGTCTGTTTTAAGTGTCACTGCACTTCTAGACCAGGCTTTTATTTATTTTTTTATTTATGTTTGTTTTGTTTTTTTAAATTTATCTATTTATTTATTTATTTTTGTAGGGGGAGGGGGGGTGCTGGAGCCAATCTCAGTTGGCATTGGGCGAGGGCAGGGTTCATCTTGGACAAGTCACCAGTTCATTACCGGGCCAAGAGATAACAATCAGCCATTCACACATTCACACCTACAGGCATGTCTTTACACTGTGGGAGGAAACCCATGCACACACAGGAAGAACATATAAACTTCACACAGAAAGGCTGGATTTGAAACCAGAAACCAACCTTACTGTGATGCCACAGTGCCAATTACTGCATTGCTGCACCGCTCCCGGATGATCCTATAAAGGCCTATTCTCATTATCAAGGGAAAACTGCTTTAACTACTTTTAAGCCATCCACACAGAGAAATGTAGTGAGCTAAGCTACAAGAACATGGCCAACGTAGCTTGCTACTTGCAAAGCTACAAGTTTTTTTTTGTTTTTAATTCATGTCAAAACAGCGTTGTCTCAGTGACAGGAAAAACTGGCAGGCGAAAAAACAGGCCAAAAAAAATGTTCAGTTGAACTGTTTATTATAAAATAACAGACTTAAATTAAAACTATCTAGCAATGTCAGTCATTCAAAAACAAAATTCCAAAATATATTTTCAGTCAATAAAACCGTAATAAATAAAAATAATATAAACAATGAAAATAACAGACCTAATTTTAAAAACATTCTCTTTTTATGGAAAATTAGAACATAAATCTGCACTGCAAATAACATGTGCCATCAGGATGTCATTCTCTGTCTCCTCTCTACAAACTTAACACTGTTCTTTGTCTCTCTAGCTCTTTTCTTGGCCCTGAACAAGCACAGCAAGACACATGAGAGATGCGTCAAGAAGTGCAACGTAGCCAGTCAGAGTCAGAGTGGGGCGGATCTTGCCAAGAAAAGCCAATAGCGAAGCAGCAAGCACAACAAACTGCAGCATTAGTATATGATGCCATGTGGAAGTGCTTCCCTCGTCTACATGTCTCGGTGTGGAGCTGGCCTCAGTCACATGACTCATCCTCAGATTCATCCAGACCTCCACAGAAAAAAAACACCGCTGCACCCCCGAACATTTTCTGGGGAAATAGCTTGTAGCTTTTGTGGACGCTACCCCGCTACTTGGTCAATAAATCAACTTCGCTACTGAAAAGCTATTTGACTCAGAAAGTAGTGACGTCACCACCACGTTACTGAGAAATGTAGTTAAGTTAGTAGCGTCGCTACTTTTAGAGACGCTACTGCCCAACACTGCCCATGAGTATGTTGCCCATGAGTAAGTTTTCATGACAGAAATGTGCAAATATTACATTACAAATCTTTGTCATGCATTTAATCCTAAGATGACTGTGAGTTATAAACAAAACATTTTGTCAGACTCTCTTGGCTTACAAGGACCCTTGAATAGAACCCGGCCATCTTTGTTGTTATTAGTGACACCTGTGCTTGTCAAAATGTCTGCTGGAATATAGTCTTTTAACCCTTTGCCCAGGTTGAAGTTGTGTGGAGATATGACAGAACTGCATGATGTCGCCAAACTCATTAAACCATCAGAATGAAGAATGTGCGACTTCTCCACCCTTCCAGGTGCAGCACAGTAATGGAGGGGTCAGGGACACGTCAGTCAAGCCAATACACACACTCACAATCTTCAGGATTTCTGAGGTTGATTAAGACACCTGTCTGGGTGTGTTTAGGGCCTTTACAACTATTAACCAGGTGTTCTGAATGTCAGTTTGTTGTGTGACTTTGCATACTTTAGATCACTGTTTTACTTTCACTCACTTACTTTCACCCCCCTAAACACAGAAAACACGCTATGCGTAGGACCTCATGTTGCACTGGGACCTCATTTTATGCACAAAAGTGGCAGTTGACCGGGCCCCCCCCAGCTCTCAAGACTCCCGTGTCAAGTCAAGTCAGTAGAGTTTGAGAGGAGAGAAAGAACGGACATGCCAACACATTTACAGAACCTCCAGAGGCTGCCGTCAGCTCCTCTTTCATTAGAACCGAAGTGTTCAACTAAATGAACCAGTAAACTGTGTTTGTCTCCTTCATTTGGGAAAAGGCTGTATTGAGTTATATTTAGATGTGTTCAAGCGCTGTTCAGTAAAAATTACTATTTGGCTAAGATAACTTCATTGTGATTAGTTCAGTGTAATCTTGTAAAATGTAGTGTTAGGTCAGAAACTACAACAAATAGGGGACATCTGTTTGAGGAGGATAAACAGAAGATATCCATATAAAATAGGAGAAATATGTTTCATGTTGTGTTTCAACAGAAAGGACTTAAATTATTTCTGCTCTGAGCTTGTTGAGCTGCAGGTTAAGCCTCCCTTAGAGACATTTATTTTATTTAGGAGCATTCAGTTGTTCATTAATTTTATTATTTTAACATACATGTTTACTATTCCAAATATTTTATCTGTTGTTTAAAAAATCAGATTGTGTTCAATGGAAAAAAGTTGTTTTTTACACAAGCATTTCAAAATCCCACATATTCAAGCTGCAATCGCAACACTGCAACACTGAAACTGACATGTTTGCTTAAAGTTTTTATGCCATAAGAGCCTCAAACCGACCCATACTGGATCCAGTGCTGTGTCTTTGAGTGTAGGCCTGGGGCAGGGGCCTCAGGACAAAGTTTCACTTAGGGGCCTCAAGTTTACCAGGGGCAGCCCTGCTGTCACTGTGCAGCAGTGGTTTACCCTGTCAGGCACACAGTCCTAGTAATGCTGGGCCAGCCAGGAAAACACGTCTGAAAGTAAACAGAAATTCAATTACTAGGTATTAAAAGGCGACACTGACCTTGAGATGGGAATAATTTGTATTCCTTCAAAGTAATTATTCAGCTTCTGTGGCATTAACTGAACCCCGCACCACGGATAGTTCATTCAACAGGTAAGACAGTTTGACCAGGCAGGAAGTGTGGAAACAAACTGTCAAGTCAACACAATCAACTTCAATTACAGTTAGAAAATAAATAAATAAATAAATAAGCACCTACTAACACTAAAACGGTTAACGTTGCGCTGAAGGAAAAACAAAGACGGGTTTGCTCGCTTTAACCAGGCAGGATGAAACGCGGTGTGCGCCGTTAGGCTGCGACAGAGCTCCAGCAGCCTGGTGCCCAGCTGTTTAACAGGAGTTTTCACATATTTGCAGGAAGTTGAGGATGGTTAATGACCAAAGCTGACATGGAGTCCTCACTCCTGACACTAGTCATGTTCTTACCCCGACAGCTTCATGAGCTGCTTCTGCTGGCTCTGGTCACGTCCGCTCAGCCGGACGGCCGACTGCTGCTGCGGGGCTGAAGCCACTTGGTTCCCCATCCTGCGGGTGCGGACCTGGCCGCCGAAGTTGGCCGTAAGCCTCACGTTGTAGGTGTGCGGCTGCCCCGCCGCGCCGCGGCGCGTTGAGATGGAGCTGACTCGCACCCCAGCGTCCGCCCCGGCCGGCCCGGGCCCGGGCTGCAGCACGTACAGCCTCTGGAAGCCGCTGTGGCTTTGCTGCGGCTCCGCTGACTCAGTTACAGGGGAGAGAAACAGACCCAGCGAAAATAATAAAAGGCCCCATCTCGTCCAAGCCATATCCGCACCGAACATGAAGTGAAGGAAAAAAGTTTCGGGGGAAAATCGGTCGACGTTATGTTCAGTTCCGTGAAAAACTCCTTTTACTTTTTACGAGAGGGGAAAACGTTTGTCTCTCTGAGCATATTCCTGTTAGCGACCACCAGCCCGGTGTGGGAATGCACTAAGCTAACGTTACCCGAGGAAAAACGTTGGCTTCACTTTGGAAATTTAGAAATAAAAATGTTTCTCAGTTGTAGAAATACGAGTATATTCCCGCTCTCTGTCTCCCTGCCGCGCGGATGGCCTCCCGGCTGCTGCGGCTTCCTCTGGGCAGAGTTGGACCTGGTCCGCAGTCGGAAGAGCTCGAAAACTCCTGGAAAGTTTCTCTGTTGTAGGTGAACAGTGTCAGCAGCGCGAGCAGCCGGCCTCCAGACGTGACGTCAGTGAGGGGCTGCACACTAACCCCAAGACCGTTAGCTGAGAGTTTCTTGGGGCCCAAAGGTGTCAGGGGACCCAAACCAAAGCCCCCACCTACACACTTGCTCACTGATTGACCCACCCCAACACCCACACACTCATATCCAGACAGGTTTCTGAAAGTTGACACAGACTTCCAGTTTTGATGAGTAAATTAAACAACATGAGCTGACTGACTTCAGTCCCAGATATCTGACACAAGTATGCTGAATCATCCCTCAGCTGATGGTGGTAATCGCCATGGATACAGGAGGCCAGAGGAGCAAATATTTACTGATGTTGTATCTCTGAGTTCACAGAGGCCCCTTGTCTGAAGACATATACTGTCATGTTCATAACTTCATCATCTCATCAGGACAGCCCACCCCGTGGTGCTTATATTTAAGTCCAAGAGAACAGGCATAGTCATCGTTATTTTATCATTTTGGTTTGTGTCCACAGTGGAAGATGTTAACACATTTCCTTTTAATGTTGTCGGAGCAGTTCACACTAACACCTTGAACCTGAACCTGGTTCCTGAGGAAAAAAAACTGGGAGTGCTGAACTAGGTCTTAAAAGTCTTAGTGTTGGCTAAAATAGTTGAAAAAACAAAGAGGTGCTCTTCAAGGATGAGGCAAATACTGCAGAGAACATATCAAAAAGACAGTCCAAGGCACAAACAGGTCACATGAACACTTGACTCTGTTTTAAATAGCACATCTGTGTTCTTTCATGCCATTAGTCCCAACAGACTCTGAGTTGAAATGTGTTGGCAGAGGCATAGCCATGTTCCAATAAAGGACTTTTATTTTACAAGCAGAGTGGTATTGATATATTTTTATAACAGGTTCATTTACGTAAATTTGTGTCTTAAGTAGTTTATTTTACAGAGGAGAGGCAAGAAAAGACACAGTGTAATACACTGGGACACGAGACAGGATTCACGAAGGGCAACAACATGCCTGAGTACAAGAGCAACAGCTAGCAACAGATTCTGTTTATGTGTACTAGGGAGTGTTGGACAGTCTGTTGTGTAGAATTCCTTAGTGTGTGTGTGTGTGTGTGTGTGTGTGTGTGTGCAAAAGAGATTTTAAAACAAAAGAACAAAACAAAACAAAAGAAACAGGAAGGAAATAATAATAATTACTAGTAGTAGTAGTATAATGATAATAGAGAAATGGAAGAGGGAAAAAAGCAACATCTTCTCGTGGGGTTTTGTGGTCAGGAATGTCCCAGATCCCAGCCTGGTAGCTACAAAAGAATGTTTCCTCCTCATGTTTTTTGCAAATCATCAATGCATACAGTTTCTACAGTTCAGGTGTAACATATCAACATTTCAACAGTCCATATCAGCATGACGTTCTGACTTTGTATGTGAGCTGACTTTAGTCATCTGGAGGTCGGCACCTAGGCGAGACAGCTGCCAAACACCAGTCCACTGTTAAAGACCATGTCAAGGTCAAAAGGTTCAGCTGGGTAATTCTAGTGACTGTTTGGCTTTTTATAGTCAACCCAAACCAGGTGCTTTCACAAGACAATGAGGCTTTTAACAGCTTTTTGTTTGTTGACAGAACTGGGTGTTTTCTCAGGAGGCATTGTCAAAAATTCCACTCATGTTTCTGGTGACAGAGGACAAAAATAAAGAATCTAAACTAATCAGATGCCTTTGCCATGATGACAGCATTATTCACCTTGTCAGGAAGTTGCTGGGTCCGTGTACGTTTTGATCGTTTGATTTTTCCTTTAAACTGAGCTGTCAGAAAATGGGAGAAGGCTGGTAATTTGGTTTCCCGTTTCAAACCAAAAACCATAAAACGAGAATTCAGGCTCGTTTTTTCATTT
>JAPQLA010000003.1:2123948-2135875 GCA_029822935.1 Naso vlamingii | reverse complement strand
TATATATAAGGCTGCCGTTAAAAGCATTTTGCGTTAATGCGTTAATAACGTGTTAACTTTGACAGCCTTAATATATATATATTAAGGCTGTCAAAGTTAACGCGTTGACAGCCTTAATATATATATATATATAGGCTGGCAGGAGAGGTGACTGCTACTGTTATTGTTGTTATTACTCCTGCAATAGTGCTGGTCTCTCTCACTTCACTGCACCCTAGCCAAGGTGTGATGAATATGTCTATGTGTCTGTGTATTGTTGTTTCTGAAATGCCACGTGATTATGCTGCAAACCAATCTCCCCACGGGGACAAATAAATTCTACTACTACTACTACTACTACTAAAATGTTCCATGAAATCCCTTTAACAGTGTCTGGAATTAACACTCGCCACACACTAAATGCATGCTTATATTTTTACTTTTTCACACCATGCGCGAGCTTAGAGTAAACGACAGAGAGGAGAGAGAGAGCTGTGAAAAGTCTGAATGACTGAAACATTATTTTTTAACTGTTGCACAGTGGATTAAAGGCCTTTGCTCAAATACTGTGAAGACTCTTAGGGCACACTCACACTAGGTAATCCGTACCATGTCATGGCACAAGACCCCCAAAGTCAGGTTTGTTTTACTAGTGTGAGCACTTTGTACAGTGCCCTAGCATGGCATGCTTTGTTGGCCCTGGCACGGTTGGAAGATGTGAGCTTCACCACAGCATGAGTGAAACTTTAAATTGAGATTTTTTTGTCAGATGTGTTTAAGGTAAGATGGTTCTGTCAGGATGTTTGCTGATTTTTCAACTGCAGAATGACAGCCTAAAAGATATGAAAGCAAGCTAATTTTAAATTATATCCAGTTGAATTTAAGTCAATATTCTGGCTGGTCAATCACGGTTAAATGTTATTTAATCACATAGAAGCTCTGGCTGGTTGCAATTCGCTATTAAATATTTAAAGGAAGAAGCAGCCAAATTGTAATTGAAATTGTCATTTCCAATAACTGCAAAATAGCCATTTTAAAATTTGAAATGGCACTACTCTGTCAAAATTCACACATTAATCAAGTGAGCACAGAGTTTACTCAGCATACTACATGGAATTGTACTAAGGAAGTATCTGAAAGATGACACATAGTATGACTCAGGGACAATTGAGTACAGAAAAAGACTGCCGTTGTTCACGATTGTGTTTTGCTTATTAATATTGACTTTGAATTCTGTCTTGTAGAACTCTAAACAACTTAAATGACCACCAACACTCAAGAAAAAACTGTAAGTGTTACAAATGCTCAAATGTTATTTTAGGGTTAAATTACTAAAACTCCCTAAAAACTCCCTGTGGTTGCGCCATAACTACAGAATACCTGGAGGCTGTCCATCTGGGCTGAGCACTTGGTGAGAATAACCCTGGCCAGCAGGAGGAGGAAGGGGTTGGCAACCAGGTTGTACACAGACTCCCCATCCAGCAGCAGGTTGGAGTGGATCGCCTCAACTATGGTCTGGGGCTGCAAGTCAAACATATGCACAATTAAAAGTCATCTCAAGTGAATAAGTTCTGTAACTACAGCATTCTAAGATAAGGACAAGTTGCATGTGATATGTTGGAGCTTTAGTTACAGTAGCAATAAAAATGAACTACTATGAAACTAGTTTTCACTTTTGAGTGTTTTTGTTTTCTTTACATAAACATAATCTTGATAAGTATATCTTAGATTTGCTTATTTTCAACAGTTGTAACCAAAAAAAGAACTAAGCATGACAGTTTGTAGCTGAAAGTCCAAAGTTTAGGTCAAGGACAGACAAATTACTTTAACTTAAAATCATTTTTGCTTTTCTGTACCAGTTTGACATTTACAACCACACTGATTAGCAGCAAGCTAAAATCAACACATTATTTCACTTGGTCATTATTTCTGTCTGGCCTTTTCTCTATGCCAAGGAAGGACCATCATAATTATTTTTACAATTTTCCAGTTTTTATCATCTCATTAATGTCACAAGCACATCAACAAATGAGGCAATGGGTTTGCAAATTTGCTTTGACACCAAATCCTTCGCTATCATCTTATTGGTCAACTTTCCACATGCATTGTGTGAAAGGGGAAATCTAACTCCTGCTTCTCTGTGCTGCAGCTCTGTTGTTGCTGCTTTACGGTGAAGGTACCAGATGTGCTCGACCTGCCAGAACGGCTCAGGGTTCTGTGCATACAGAGGACATTAACCCACAAATGATCTCTAAAGAATAATTTATTTTAACTCAAACCATGGTCTTTCTTGAACCCTGACTACGTGTTTTTGTCCATAAAGTTAGCAGATCTTTAGCACATCGTTGTCACATTGTTATTAACATTATAAGGTTGTATCAACTGCACAATGAAGAAACAAGATGTACAAGTGTCGCGAGAGTTTTACAGATCAAGGATTATTATCACACACACTTGTGTACTTTACATCGGAGAGTGTGTGCTGTGCTCAAAAAACAGACTATTGTTACCCAATGTGATTCTGTTATTGTGTGGACAAAATATGGACGTTAAGGTTACAAAGTGTTTCATAATAAGAGGCAGTAGGGCATGTTCAGACACGCACAGCCTTGGCTCCAGTAGTAACAATAGCAAAGAAAACTTGAAGTTTAAAAGTGTTATTACGCTTTATTCAAGTAGTTGCTGACAACAGTCATCACAAGTGCAACACCTTGTTTGCGTGTGAGAGCATAAACAAGAGCAATCTGTCAGAGCGTCCTGAAAAATTGCGCTTAGCTTCGTGCACGTTTTGCTCATCACATGGCTACGTGAATGGGTCCCACCCACAGACTGTATAAAAGATGGACAGAGCCTCCCGCTATGAAAAATGAAGCCAATGCGGAAGTGCAATGAAGCAATGAGGCAGGGGTCACCCCTGCTGGTTGCAAAAAGAAGTCTATTGTCATTAACACCCATTGTAAAATGCCGAACTTTACAGCAGAAACTAACATATTTACAACCCGTTTCAAAAAACGATTTCGGTCTCCATTGCTAATTTCCTATACCTTGTTGACTGGATCGGACTTGAATTTTTATATAAGTCATCCGTTTATTTTATATTAAGGCTTAAAGCTGTGAATTATTAGGGGCATGGCTACTTTGAGTGACAGGTGGTCTCGGTTCCCTCTGCCTCCCAAACCTGTTACCATTCGGTTCCATGGCAGTGTGATTTAAACAGCCACCATGAACTTGTTTATACAGTCTAAAGTTTTGCTTGTGCAGCGTTCGGATGTGCAAACCGATACTCTAAGGAGTCAGCTCTGCAGTTTTTCCCGTAAGTGGCCTAGGTAAGTTTATTTCAATTCTGTTTTTCGCTTGGCAAAATTAGCTATCATCCCTATTAATAGCCTAGTTACGTGACATTAACGCTAGCCAAGCTAACGTTAGCTAGCGAGTGCTAGCATTGGATACTGTCCGCTATCTAAGACGGCTAGCACAAACTGATGAATGAATTTATTTAACTCTAACTATATGAAAGGTACTTGGTCCCGCCAGGGCTTGTAAGCTGTGTTAAGAATACTGTCCGTGAGAATGTTGTTATAGTTCAGGTGTATGTTATGTTAAAGTAATCCAGTGCGATTAAAACAGCAACGTTAATTTGCATTACTGTCGCTTCTGAGCAAACGATGCAAATACTACATCCTCTCTACAAATTACTGCATTTTGTCAGCAGACACTCACTTCATAAGCAGCGCAGGCAGAGACAGCAGAATGAGAGCTTTGAATGTGTCCTTCTAATTGACACAAACCTGTTAAAGCCACTTATGCAGTTACAGTCAGGCTCAGGAAGTAACGGATTACATGTAACAGGATTACGTAATCGGGATATGAAAAAGAGGTAACTGTTTTATGTTATAGTAACAGACAAAAATTTGTAGTTAGATTACAGGTGCATTTACTAAAAAAAGGGATTATTAACAGGATTATATTCATAGATAAAAAGAATGATATACTAGTCTGTAACCACCCACAAGTGTGTTTTGTTACAAAAAATTGTTACAAATTATATATTACTTTGTAAGTTTAATGTAATTTTTAAAAAATCACATTGTAAGAATCAAATTGTGTAATGTAGTTTGGAAAATTTATCACCAAGAAGATGATCCAAGTAGTAACTAATAGTACAGTTTCATATAAAATTGATACAGCATGAAGATAAGCTTGAGAAATTCACTCAGATAAAAATGTGAACTGGCTACAGATCATTCTTAAAACTACAGGTAAACCTTAAACATTAAACTTCTTCCATTGTGTTTCTTTAATAACTGTTATTTATCATATTACAATTTGACTGTCTTTCACTGTGGTCCACCTTGTCTCAAAATGTCTTTTACTGTAATTTGAAAGGCATCCACACTGAAAACTGAATGACTGAGAGAAGGAAGACCTCGAGTATGGAGCAGTGAATTTGGTGCTTTTATTTGGTTGTGAGAACTGAGCGGACGACATCCTTGTTTCTCAAATGGGTTGAAGTGATGATGCCTAAAAACCACTTTACAATCCAGCTTCCTCAGATTAAATGAAAGACCAACTTTAGCTACTTTATTATTATCTCGCCTCTGTATTCAGAGGCTCAATTTTGTTTTTGCTGTCATTAGATGCATGTCTTTGAACTGTGGGAGGAAGCTGGAGAACCCAAAGAGAACCCACGTAGATGCAGGGAGAACATGTTAACTCCACACAGAAAGACCCCACCCCAGCTGGGTATCGAACCCAGGACCTTCTTGCTATGAGGCAACAGTGCTATCCACTATTCCACTATGCTAGGTCAGTACACCTACAGTCTATTTGCACCTTTATATGCAGGGTGGTCAGTCAAGTGACTGCTAGCTAGCAATGCTTGTTTGTTAACTAAAACTGAAATGGTTCAAACTGCGCAGGCTCGTGAGCAGGAGGCAGATGAGCGCACTCTTGATGAATATACTGGTGTTCATCAGAAGAGTCGCAATCAATGGGTAAGTGTAAGGGCCACCGCGCCAAATGATTTTTATTAGGGCAGGCGCTGTTTTTAGCCTAGCATGACATGTCTGCCATGCTAATTAGACAGTCAGAACCACAAACATGAACATGTGTAATGTTCTGTTACATCTGGCTCACTAAATGCCAGGTCTGTTTACTTACCTCATCTGCCTTTCTTTTCCTGCTAAATACTTAAGTAAGCTCATCTTTGCTTTTTCTCTTTCTTAACCGATGAATGAAATCAGTGCACTGCGTGGGAGCAGAGCAGGCTTCACCAGAGCGGAACTCCTTAAAAACGTAATGATTCATTTCAGTTTTTTCCTTCTTTTTGTAGGCGTGGCAGCAAAGATTCAGCCATGAAGGGCTGCCACTCCTGAATAAACCAGTGGAAACCCTGTTAAGCTGAGTCTAGACTACGCAATTTTTTTGCCTGATTTCATCCACGATTCACAATCAGACCGAGTCTGTCCTTGGCTGCACCAGTCAGTACTAGTTGGGGACAGTCAGCATGGCATGTTGGCACAGAAATCTGGGAGTGTATGAAGGGGTACAGACTCAAATCGGCAAGTGTGTGAGGAGAACAGACCCCTCCCAACTTCAGTCAGAGCAAATCAAACGTTTGACTTTTTAGAGCCAACTCTGGATGTGATCGAGTAGTGTGTACTGGTTACCAACCCAACTGCAAATACATGTTGCCAATAGCCAATGAAAACAGAGGAGGCAGAATGGGTCCGCTAAATATAAACGTTCATTTATGTTAAAACCATTATATGTCATGAGCCTGTTTTAATTAACGTTATTGTAGACCATCATATGTGTCGGACCTAGGTAGTGTGTAGCCAACATAGCCTAGCCTTGGCATGTACTAACGTTACCAAAAGGTATTTGATTCACTCACTTCCAATACGCTCTGCAGTACGTAGCGTCCACATTGCCCATGTCTACTCCTCCAAGCCTGTCTCCTTTTTGTGTTTTTTGTTTTGTTTTTGTTTATTTTTCGGCACCGATGGCTGCACAAACAAGTGCAGCAGCTAGCCATCTGTCATCCATGTTTGTTTACTCTTCAAACTTTCACTCTCAGGAGTGTTTTCCTGAGAGTTTGGTGTACTCAGTTGGCTTCATTTGGATTGACACATCGTGTAGTCTGTGATCCCTCATCTGGCACAGTCATTAAATGTATGATCCCCAGTCTTTCAGTTGTCATGAAAAAATCTGCTGAAGCCCGTCGGTCAGTGTACACTCCAAGTCTTTTCATAATCATTAAGGCCTGTGAAAGACGTGTAGTCTAGCCTCAGCATTAGATGAGCTGTGTTCAAAAATGTCTGAGACTCTCCAGTTGTGCATGAGCAGAACTCTGCGCAGTCATGTGGATGTAGCAGTTGCACACAATCACTTTTGTGAGCAAGAGTTCCAAGTTAAATCACTTTGATCAGCAGCCCTTGAGTTACACACTTTTTTTTTTATAACCACTGGTGTGTGCAAATTTGTGATATGCGACTAAAACTCGGACCTGGGGTTGCAACCCAGAGATCAGACCTGGGTAACAGAGAAGAGTCCCTGCGAGCCAAATCTGACACACACATCTGTGATTTGCTCTCTTTTGAGCGGAAGCAGCACCGTTTTGGAATCTGGAGGGACGACCTAAAATTTATGTGGAGGATCTTCACAGGTGGCCCACAGACCACACAGCAGTCTTCGTAGTGAAAGAGCCTGCACTCTCCTACACCGAAGAAGGTGCATTAGGTCAGAAATGCAGTAAGACAGTCATCGCACCCCCACTACCTGCCTGATTTCACTACCTGGGACTTTTTCTGGCAACCTTTGATGTCCCCTCATTTATCTCCTCATACAATTTCACACTGCAGTCTCCCCAAACCACCAAAAACTAAGAAATAAAGCTATTTATATTAATTACCAAACATTTTTCAACTGTTTCCATGCATCTTCAATATTTCTCATTATATATCACCAGATTTTTAACTATGTGCACACACTTGTTTTGCATGTCTGGCTAATGTGTATAGGAGCACATTTTTATACAATTTATGTTTTTCAAGTCGTTGCATTTCTGATTTGCATTTCATTGTTACTGCATATACAGCGCCAGCAGTATGAGCAGCAGTAGGGGTTCGGAAAATGGTGTGTTGTCCCCGGGAGAGCACCACGTCTCAAAAGGAGTATAAAGTCCAACAGGCGGGTGGAGAAGAAGTCACGGAGCATGAAAGTTTTCTTCGCCAGGGAGCGAACGTTAATCAGGGCCATCCGAATGGTTAGCTCGGTGCTAACGGGGGCTTGTTCTGGGCTGGAGCACTTCAGCAGACGAAGGATAGAGTGGTCAACGCCACGGCTACACATACGCCGAGAGCGCCAGGATACTGAGCCAGGGATGGAGACTTGAGAACGTTGTGGTCCAGTCGACGCCGTTGGAATTGCGACTGGAAGAGCAGGAGTCGCCAGATGGAGAATCCGTGGAGCAGTGCCGGGGTCAAGGGTGGCTTCGACAGGATTTGCTGGGGAGTAGGAGATCTTAAACTTTACAAGCAGACCTACCCTCTTTCCCTTATGTTTGGAGCGCTTCTTACGGAGAGGAGCTGCCGGCGTACGGCGCAGGTAAGCGGGTACACCTGACAGAACGGGAGGTGGTGGTGGTGGAATCCAATTTCCTGACTCAGGTCTGATTGTACGAGCTTCCCAGGGAGTAAAATCACGAATGTTAAGCAAAGCTAAGCGGTCGTAGCAAAGCAATGCAGAAACATCCAGCAGAACACATAGAAATAGGGCTGTAGCAAGCACAATACAGAGCGCCCGTGGCAGATAAGTCGCCGAACAGCCTTGCGCCATCTTGCCATCATCTGCATGGTCAGCTTTCACTTAATTTGGGAAAAGTCCATATGAATTAGATCCTCAGGTTCACTGATAAATTAAATCCACATAACAACGGCTGTGCCATGTTTGTCCTCCCTTTCACCTGTGCTGTCATGCATGTGTGGACAGCCTGCTTTATAATGCAAGATCCTTGGTGTGACAGCCCAGATATTTATTGATAAAAGAAATGGCCTTCTCTTCTGGTGTAATAGCAGTGTAAAATGCACTATTCTGCTCTCAGCACTGCAGTGACTAGAGAAAGCAATCTCCTCAACTCAGTGTAATTGGGACCCTAGAGATGCTTCATTACTGGGCACTCCTGCACCTTGCGGGTCTACAGCTCTCTGCGTTTCTGCTGTAGCTCACCTCACTTTTTATATCAACTACATCTTAAGCTTCATCTTGCTCAGCAAACACCAATGCTGGCAATGGTTTTAATACAATAAGATCCAGTCCATACACTTAAGCAAGTTTACATCGTCAGTGTTTCTCTTTTATATATATCTTGCAGCAGCCACCCTCAGCCCCAACACTGATTTTTTTTTTACTCAGTTAAGTGCAGAGTTTGTTTTTTAAATTGAGAATTATATTCATATGTAGAATGCATACATTTTCTTTAGTCAAAATAAGCTTGGCCTGTGGATATCTTCATCTACATGACTCATTAAGTTAATTTTGGACACCAAACAAAAACAAAACAAAAAGCCTAACATGTAATGCATTGTTAGATTTATCATCAATATTTTGTGCCAGTTAAAAATTAATTACAATTAAAATGAAATAGCTTTTTCACATTTGGACACTCAGGAAAAAAAAATTACTCACACTTTCATCAGCACTAAATTCCTCCCATGAAGGTAATCACTTTTGGAGTAATGCTCACATTGTGTTTTAGTTGGCAACTGAAACGCATTTGGAGCTCCAGTGTTTCAAATATGTTTTTAGTCATTCATTCATTATTATATTCATCATCATATGAGCACGCCCGGAGTGAATATGAAGCCTTATAAATTTACGTCTTGCAACTTTTTCATAGCAACAAAAAACGGTTGAAACAATTTACTTAATCATCTTGCTTTATGTCCTGTGGTGGTTTATGTATTTTCATTTAGAATGCTATAAAAGTAATTCTGGTCTTGAGAAAAACGTATTGAGTGAACTAGCTATTATGAAATCAATGCAAAGGATGATACAAGACACAAAAGCAGGACAGAAAGATGAGATGGTATCATACCTGAGCTGAGAGCAGGGCCGGGGGCAGCAGGTCAGACATAATGATGGAGACTGGAGGACCAGTCCAGTTACTCTGTGCAAACATGTGGAGGCACGAGACAGCCAGGGCCATTACTGTCAGCTGCCTGCAGCAGAAAGCACACACCCACAACAGACTTAGTGGACAGAGCAACTGGAAAGAAGAGCTGATTGAGATATTTTAAGGTTTTTAGAATTCAGAAAAAAACACTCTCTGGTTTTGGCATGCGCTCACACAAGTTTCTAGAAAGGCACAGTGACAGAAGCCTTTTCTAACTGCCACCTCACTCTGTGAGCAATTAGAGGGTTTAAAAAACAGGCAGCGACCAGCAACATGCTTTGCTGACTTTCCATTAGGCTGAGATTGTGATGGAAGGTGATAAAAGAGAGGATGAGAATTCAATCATGATGAGGGGAGAAGAGGAGCAATATGTGCTGCATTCAGAATTTACTCACGGACGGTTCGCCCCTGAGAGCCAGAAGGGAGATGTTAAGTGGTCCATATTAAAAATTAATATTTCATGACAAAAGGACAAGTGGCCGTGAAAGGAGAATGAACAAACACTCTTGAGAAAAGCTTTGAGCTTCACTGAACTTCTCCCATCTCCAAACCCACCTCATCAGGTTAACACGAGGATTTTAACTGGCAGGCTCACTTTAGAAACTCATTATTATAAACTGTTATTCACAATTTTTTATTATTATTATTATTATTATTATTATTATTATTATTATTACTACGAACAGGATATTACTGAATCACAATTTTAATTTTCTTTATGTTTGAAGGAAAAAAAGAGATGCTCCTTCACACTTCCAGTCTCTCAGAGGGTGTGCCTGTGTGGGTCTGGTAGTTTCAGTGGTTTATCCAGCATCACTGAGATGTCATCAGCCCTTTACGGAGCTTTTCAGCCAATTTAGCGTGTTAAATTGACGGCAGAGCCAGTCAGTGTGAAGAAACACTTTGATTGGCTGGTCCCCTTGGGACATACAATCCCAGTAGTTTGCCTCTGCACGACTGGACAATGAGTTCCATCAACATGCAGAGCTTAACAGGAAAGAGCCAGGCAAGGTTTTTAAAATCTGATGGTTTCAATTAATCATTTTACTTCTCCAGACAGGTTCAGGAAAGCTCCTTCAGCTTTTGCTGCAACACTCATGATTCCACTCAAGTATAGTTTCTCTTAATTTTTGTCCTTTCTCTTCCTTTCTTCTTTCAAAACCAAAAGAGGAAGGGCTGACAAAGCCAGGTTCAGTTGCAACCACTTATCATTCATATTCTTAATTAGGAGCATTTACATTACGAAACCCAGAGTGTGGAAATAGAAAGGTTTCCTTTTTGAATGATGAAAACAGTCTACCTCCACCTGCTGGTCTGGGGTCTCATTTGTAAACGCCGTGTACACACAAAACATAGCCTGAAAGTGGCGTACACTGTTTCCAGCACAAAGCACCTGTAGGTAAACTCTGACCCAAGCGTATGCACACTTTGGAGACAAGGGGAATTGGCGACAGTGAGGTGGGGGTAAAACGCACACCACCACATAAAATTCACAGCGTTAAAGCTTACCTGTAATTGCAGATACATTGTAGCCTATATGTTTTTGTTAGAGCCTAAATATTAAAACAGGCTATATTGATTTATTTAATACAATATAGGCTATTGTTGACATGCAGTTATGATGTGGGCCGAATTATCTATTAAATATATTTTCAATTGAATAACACTGCAAAGATAGATCCTGAGGTGCACAGCGGAGCGGGCTGTTTGGTAACTGATGAAAAGATTGTCTCTTGGGGAATTTTGTTAGTCACCGGTCCAGGAAGGAAATTTTGAACATTATGCTACTGTAGGTAGTAAGGATTTGATTAAATTGAAAACAAGTTTGGCCTTCCAAAGCATCACTTCTTCCACTACTTGCAAATAAGAAAATTTATATGATGTCCGTTTTCTCAGTTTCCTTTCCTGCCACTCAAAATTCCTCTTGATGCAAACTTAGAAATCAAGCAAGAGCTTGGAGGCACAATCAAGGCTTTATACCGCCATATTTGATTTGGAAGATTCATCCCTTTCAGTTATCGAGGAAAACTGGGGAGAGGACTTGGGAGGCAAACACATGTGATGATCAGTGGTCTAACTACTTAAAAACATTTAGACATCATCTATTTGTTTGAGACATGCTCTTCTTTAATTTAGGATTGCACATCGACTTCATATGTCAAAGATCAGGCTCTCAAAAATTTTTCCTGGGGTTAGTTTGACCTGTGATAAATGCAAGCGAGCCCCTGCCAGCCTCTATCCCACATTTTGGTCTTGTCCAAAACAAACTACATTCTGGTCCGCAATATTTATTGCATAATCAGAGGTGGTAGGTCAGATTACTGAACGCTGCCCTTTTATTGGTCTTCTTGGTGTACCGTCAAATGACTTTACTCGGATAAAAGCACAACTAAGCAACAAGGCTTACTCAGCCCTTCTGGCGAGGCATCTCATTCTTTTGAATTGGAAGAGTGACCGCCCGCCCTCTTTTGGCAGGTGGATTTGTGAGGTCATGCATTTTCTCAAAATAGTAAAGATAAGATATACACCACAGGGGACCACTGGGAAATTTGATGTAGTCTGGCAGGCAGCCTTTAATTTACTCTGTGGAGAATCTCACTGGGCTTCTTAACACAAGAAAATGAAGTTGCTGTGTATGCACCTGTGAAAAGGCTTTTTTTTCTTTTTCCACTCTTTTTCGCTTTTTGTTGTCTCTTCACTCAAAAAAGTGAAATCTGTGAGTTGTTGAATCTAATAACTGTACTTATATTCAATTTAATTAACATTTCTGTGT
>JAPQLA010000003.1:2058081-2077517 GCA_029822935.1 Naso vlamingii | reverse complement strand
GTGAAAGTATTTATCAGTATTTATCAGTTATACAGTGAAAATGAGAGGAAAACTTTGCAAGTCGATTTACAGTGTGCATCCCTAAATTTCTGCTTGCGCCCCTAAAATTTTAAGTTAGGGGCCACTGTGCTCCTAGTAAAAAAAAGTTAGTCTGGAGCCCTGCAAAGACCTGTGAATATCTATTTTTGAATCTAACAATTTATAGTCATGAATACTTTGACATTTATGAAATAATAACACTGGCACATTTTGCTATAACTTGCACAATGGCCATCGAAACCCACAAGCAATGCCTGAGTTGTGTGGATTCACACCATCTGAAAGGTGCGTATGGTGGTTCAAACCCTCACCCCCAAACACAGATGACAAAAAGTAGAAGTAGTACTTTACCTTCATGATGTCCAGTCTCTCCTCATCACAGCGGACAAAGACACTGGAAGAGGATGACAGGGGCAAAGAGGTGGACAGGGTAACAGCTTCCTGGGCGAGGCGACGGGATCGCGCTGCACTGTTTGTATCGCTGGCATTCTTCACCTGAGACATGTAGTGGTAGTTGACCTTGAACATCACTTTTCCATCCTCATCCTCTGAGACCATTTCAAAGGTGTCTGAGAAAATAAAAGACCACAGTGAGAAAGTTGTCAGAAGATTCAGTGTCACTGTCCTGTACGCCTTCACATGTAAATCTCCTTTGAGTTATATTCTATTTTCCATGAATCTAAGCTTTATTCGAATCCTAGCAGGATCTAGAACTCAAGTCTTTAACGGTTCCAACATTAAGTTATAGTTTAGTTAACAGAAAATACAATGCTACTTCTGCTTGGTTTAGGATTGCTCACTGGACATCTTCTTTTTTTCAGTAGAAGAGCATTGTAGTACTGGCAAGTCATTCTATTTCACCTTTACTACTACACTTGTGGATGATTGTTCTATAAATGCCAAAATGCAATACAACATGTCTTGTTATGGTAAATGTTGGTCCAGCCGGCACACTGATGTGAGTTTTTTATCTGCATACTGACACAACACTGTTTAGAGTCAAGTCACTTGAAATCAGGGCCGGCTCCTGGCATAGGCGACATAGGCGGTCGCCTAGGGTGCCATCTGCTGGAGGGGCGCCGCCAGTCACCCTTGGCCTCGAGGAAAAAATAAATAAATAAATAATAATAATAATTTATGCCCGCTGGCTCCCTCACTTATTGTTTTCTGTGTAGAAAAAAAAAAAAAAATTAACAAATAAATAAACAATGACAAACATGTTCCTAAATTGTGTGTGGTCACGACGCGTGTGGTTATTGGGTGCGGATCTTGTGCGGATCAGAGGTCAGGTCAGATCAGGTCACTGTTGAGTTTGTTGTTGCCTTTGCTGCCTGGAAATCCAGATGTGTAAAATTTTAGCTGAACCTTAGTTGAAAGATATGCTGGACAGAGTAACTGTTGTTACTATTGAGTTTGTTGTTGCTCAAATTAAACTGTTGTGATTGCTCAGTTGGGGGGGGCACCAGGGTGTAATCTTGCCTAGGGCACCAAATTGGGTAGAGCCGGCCCTGCTTGAAATTACTTCAGACATCAAGCGCTTAACAAAATCAATTGCAGTGCAGCAAAACTGGTGTAATTAATCATGACATGGCTGAATGGAGAGTGATGGACAAGACAAAAGGGATGAGCAGGACGGGAACGTAGCCTGAGTCTGCTTCCCATTCAGTGCTCTTGCATGAAGACTTTTTGGATTTTACGATAACGACGACCAGACAGAGGAGGGTATGTATTTGGGGAAGAGAGAAATTCTAGATAACAATGTTGGATTATGGGGTAGTTTTTGCTGTCATCATATGAACAAAGCAAAACGAACAGGCACTGATGTTACAAGGCATTAACAAAACATGCACAATGTGTGAAGGAAAAAAACATAAATATATGTAAATACAAATATCCAGAAGAAAACACTTTAACACACCAAACTGCAGCTTCTTCATGGCAGCAACATATTTTTCCTCAAGAGAGCGTAGAACGGACAGTGGTTTGGGCCGGCTTGACACCTTCCGTGAAGACTCCACCAGCTTTCTCTCTAGTAAAGAGTTAGGGTGTGGGGTGGGGGCAAAAATCATTCAGATGAGTAAAAAACAGCATGAAGAAGCATTCAGAGATTACCCGTGTGCCATGGCAGAGAAGAATCCGCTTCACAACGTCTTCCCTTGTACAACTTTGGCAAGGCCAGTCTGCCACAGGGCTATTTATCATAAAAGTTGGCTTAGCAATCAAGTGGCTGCAGTCATGCACTAAGTTTGGACAAACACACACACAGAGGCAGGCACATCAAGAGGAGGGTAATGTAAAACCACTCTCTCATAACACTCACAATTATATTCTGAAAGAATAACTAAAATGTATTACATTTTGGGTATTTTGTTTTGTAGCTCTAGCTCTTGGGTTTTTTTTGCTTACACTACATCCACCAGCCATAGCAGAAATATAAAATAGGTAAAATTTTGCAGTTTATTTACAGCATGTACATCGTTGTTAGGGGGGCTGGAGCTACCCCCTTTGTTGTTTGTTGGTTTTGTTTTTATTTTTTAAAATATATTTATTTTTTACAAACAGACAGACAGACACTCAATAAAAAGAAGCAAGACTATGAGTTTAAATAAATGATAATATAATGTCATTATTGGCTTAAATGATCATAGTTCCAGTTTCTTCCCTTCACTTCACAGTGTTAAGCCCGGGGATATATAGAGAGCTCTGTCACTGCTCATTCACTGGCTTGTTATCATTATCATCAATGCAAAAGAATAATACACAAAATAAAAATCACTTCACGCCCCTCTTGACATCAAGGAGTCAGGGCCAGAATACAGGGAGAGTGAGAGGGGAGAGACTTCTACTGCTGAGGTGAGTCAAAAGGATCTGACAGTATAGGGTCATTTGTGATGCAGACAATCTTATCAGAAATTTATGGGATTCAGTAGGGATATTAAATAGAAAACTTTTCAAGGTGCACCATGTAAGACTTATTTTTAAATTACTGAATTTTAAATTCTGGATCTTGTATCTTGATCTTGAGACGTCATCAGTTATCAGGGAAGTTTCTTGCTAAACTGAGAGTGTCCTCATATGTTTACTTTGTTGCTGGTCTGACAAAGGTGTTGACTGAGCTGCTGTTCTGGATTTTTTAAGGGTCTGAGCTTCCATTAACATGTTGCATGAGTACACACTTAGAACAGCTGACCGTGGTAATGAACAGAAACATCATAAAAATGATACTTATGCTTATCTAGTAGCCTGTGGGCGGGCCCTCCAGATTGCATTAATGGGTTAGCAGCATTGTGCTTGCATGTTCTCTTTCTGTCTGGTTCCCTCCAGATGTTGCAATTTCCTCCCACAGTCAAAACAATTTTCCGTAGGTGTGAATGCAAGTGAGAATGGTTGTTTGATCTATACATGTCCGCCCTGTGAAAGAAGAGCAACCTCTGCAAGGTGTAATCTGTTGCTTGCCCAAAGACAGGTAGCATCAACTACATGCGCGACAATTCTTCAAAATTCCCCGTAAAGGTCAAGCGGTTGCAGGTAATGGATGGATTTATGGATGGATCTGACTGCTATTGTTGCTGCAGCGTTTCACTTTGTCACAGTAATCAGTGTTTCTCCTACCATCCATATGGAGAAACGAAACTGAAGTAACCTGCAGACAGATGGGTCACTGTCTACCACTTAACATCTGTGTTCCCTATTTGAAGGGTGCTGAAGTGTGCAAATGCCAATACAGCTACCTACTTCAACTTTATCCACTAACCTGTAGCATATGATACAGGCTGATGCTACATACCTTCGCTAATCTCATTGTGTTGCCAAATACAGTGGGTCAAACTACTATTTCCAACATACAGATTGAACTTTTACACTTTTTTCATGAAACCATATTTAAAAACAGTTAATCAACCTTGGAAATGCAAGAGTTAAATAGAAAAATGCAATGGCCATTGATATCATCATATATTTGGCCTATTCAGTTAGCAAATGCACATCAATGCTTCAGAGGAATACTTCCTTTCCTCAGTCAATACTGTCCTGCTCCTGTCTATCTACGGTTTCTCCCAGAGATGATATTTTAAAACCACTGTACAAATTCAATGATTACACATCTGTCAAGGCCCTCATGTTCTAATCATTCCACGCCACATCTGTGTAAGATGAGATTCACAAGGCCTCTCTCGTGTTTTCTTTTTATGTGAAGTGACATGACATTTATCTTTATCCATAGCCCCTACCTCATACACACATATCAAAAGGACAGTAAATCATCACAAATGTAATGGTTGATCGGTAAATTAAGCTAAATTGATATGACCTGTTACCTGAGCCTTTATCCATATGGGGGCCTTGCCCTACAGCCTGCCTGCACACTTCCACCACATCTAATGGCTTCCCCTCCCCCTAAGTGATCAGTAAGCCGGCTTTTTATGTCGATGGAACATAAAAATTCTCTAGAGGGAGATGTAAGAAATGGGCTGGCAGAGGAAAATTAATATTGTGTACAGTGTACCAATGAGGTAATGGAGGAGGTGTAATGTTTCATTATGCAGCAGACATTTTATTGATGGCACAGCTCTCTTATGGTAACTAAAGGCTAGCTAGAGGAATCTCATTTCTTTCTTTATTTAACCATGTACAAAACAAGTTAAGATATGTATGTTATTCTTTACAATACAAAGTCTTAATGTTGTGACAACAGCTTGAGCAGAGAGTACATCTTCTCCATGGTCTTAAGAGTGATTTTTGAGCCTCATAAAAAAGGGCAAGTGATTGTGAATCAACTTTTAAGGTAAGAACTAAGGAGTGCACAGTCCATTATGAACTTCAGGAGCCTCAGATTTCACATTAGATGATGTTTCAGAGAAAGCCTCAGGTTATTATGACCTCTAGCTTGAAATGGATCAAGTTCAAAAACAGGCCAATAGCCTTCTTGATTAAGATTAAATTGTGGAGCTGCAGTCAATCATAGCTGAGGGAATTCAGACTTTTTGGTAGGCTAAACTTGGAGTACCATTTTTTTGTCCTTGCACCAAGAGGGCAGGACGCAGACAACAGATGAGGGTGTGAGAGAAAAATGGAGAGAGAAAGATAGGAGAGCTGGGACCTGCTGTAATAACTCAGATCAAGTTGAGAGAATGGAAATGAAAAGTACTGGAAACCAGCCAGCAAAGGTTTTAAGGCAGAGAAAGAGTGGAGACACAAAACGTTGTCAGGACTTGCTTGAATGTTAAAGTTTAACACTTCTGCTTAATGTCCTAAAATGTCCTAAACTTAAAAACATTTTACTTGAAACTGGGTTTGTGTTAGATCATCTACTTACATATCACCCAAGAGTCTTCAGGCTGTTAAACTGGCGCCATACTGTTTGCAATGAAGCCACATTAGTGTTGCATACATACCCTGGTTGGCCTGCCGTAGGCTGGTAGTAGCAGCATAGACTATCTCAGCTGTCCTCTGGATGTCAGGCACCAGCAGAGTCAAACCCTCAGGCTCTGGATCTGAGCTATCTGTCTTCATCACACCTTTACTTTTATCTTTCTTTGACCTGCAACACACGCAGATATACATTCAGCCACAATGTAGCACCGGATGCTGTATGATGACTTGATTTCAGAGACCCAACTTTGGGTTATTTAAAGAAGTAAATCTAAACTTTTCCCCTTCAATAGTTTGTCTACAACTACTATAGAAAACATCTAAACATGTGTAGTAAGCTTATTATCCTTTAGTGGTAGTAACTGAGCTACTTATTTATAGTTATTTGTAAACATTTATTCGAAGAATAACCCCTGGAGATGAACCATCTTGTTTGCAATTGGGCCCTTACACATACATATAGACAAAAACATTACAAGACAAACAATTAGGGCATTCTTGAATACTGGATTTTAGTATTCTACGAATACTGCCTATTAATAGTTGAATATTTGCGGGAAATATTGATTTTTTTTTTTAACCAATAACAATGAAATATTTTTGTCAAAAAGGTCTCTGTAGTATAATGGAGTGCTATTACCATTCCGTGCCACCAGAGGGCCTCAAGTAAACATAACCAGCAATTGAAGGCTCACTAACTTGCTAACAATGTGGGCGGGACCAACCTGGTGGTATGTGTGTTCTGGCTCGAAAAAGCTGTTTACTAATGATGACCCGCTATCTGATTGGCTATCAGTACGTTTAGCAGCAGCTTCTGATTCAGCCATGTTGTTTTTCTCTGCCATGCTCTTGCTTTATTAACAAATTATTTGACAAGTTACATGTTTACAAAATGCTTGTCATCACTTTCATATCATTTTCAACCACACAAACACTCTTAATGCACATTGCACAACATTTTTTTTAATGTCGTCATGGTAATGATAGTAATGAAGCTAACACAGTTTCTATTTTAAATACCCCAGTATGCCTTATTACCACCCAACACTACTCAGCAAAGTAAATTTTCTATAGACGTTAACATTCAGAGTTCAGCAGTATTGTAAAGGGGAGCAGAGTGGATGACACTGGACTACATTTTTCTATAATGGCACGGTCATGACTGGATCAAAGTATTAAAAAGTGTTACTCACATGTAAATTCCATTTAGGCTACGAAGTTATGTATAGATATGTAACTATACCCACATAAGTACTGTCTTAGTTTGGATGTATATTTAAAGATCAAAAATAACTTAAATTATTTATTTATTGACCACATAGATATGTGTAAAGTCTTCTCACCTGAGGCGATTGGTGTATGTGTCCACACATGTCTTCATCTTGGCCAGCAGCATCCCAACAGAGGCCTGACCCTCAGAGTGTTCTTCATCCTCCCCCTCCTCGTCCTGCCCAGGATCGCCAGAAAGAGGAAGCAGCAAAGGAACCAGGGCTGTGCAGGTGGAAATGGCCCTCAGCAGTTCCAATAGTGCTCGATATAGCGGCACGTGGCGGGCCATATCCAGAACTGCAGAAAGACGAGACAGATACAAAGTGATGACAAAAGGATAAAGAAACGGAAGGGAGAGATGTCTTTTTTTGAGAACCCTATGGCACTGATAATAACATGTTTACATTTATTTATGTTTATAAATCTGATCTATTACTCTTACTATAGGATATTTCCAAGAATTTCAGTTTTTTAGAGTCACAGAAGAGCTAATAAACAAAATGATAAAACAAATACTGGAAACACACTTGCTGAAAGAGAAAGAAATATCCTTGGTGAATTTAATTGAGAGGGAAAAACGACATTAACTTCATGCAAAGGACAAAACTCATTTTGTCTCTGGAGATTTTTCATGGCCTAAACGCTGTCACTGGCAACTGAAGACATTATGAAAGAGGAAACTGATCAGCAAGCAAGGAAGACATCCAATGTTGACCTTGATTTGGTATGTCTTTTATTGATTTCAATGAATAAAAAATTTCCTGTACACAGTGAATCATGTAATAACATGTTACTTTGCACATGCTTGACACTTTCCCCCAGGCTAAGGGTCTAAAAGTACATAATCCACGAGTTTGTCATTGTCAATACTCTGCATATGATCATAAAATGACATCTCTGGCCTTGGATTGCATGACAATGCTATGTTCTACCACTGCAAACAACATCAACACAATAAAGACAAGAACAATGGAAGCTGTAAGAAATTTCCAAGCTTGTGATAAAATATTGCAATAAGCATTTCTCTTGCAGCCTGAAGTGTTGCTGTGGGGTGTATTCCTCTGCTTAGACATCAGAGAGAGATGAGAGAGAGAAAAAACTCCAGACTGCTTTAAGATTACAGCTATTGTGGAGAGAACAAGTGTCATTACAGCATGATACATAGGACTATTGAGGTTGTAATCTTGTGAAAGGAGAAACTGAAAACGATCAGATTTCCTGCAAAGGATAAAAAAACATTTGACATGCCAAACGGCAACCCCGACATTTCGAAGCAGCTGCAGAGTATTGATTCTTTCTAAAATGGGATATAGCAATAATGCTGGAGTGGCTAGCCTCTCCACTGCTGACCAAACCCTTACTTGGTAGGCGGGGCAAATGCTGGATGGTGATAGCTGCGTCAGCTTCGAAAGCATGTTACCTGACAAAATAATACCAACTCAGTTCTTCACTTAACTATGGAGCGCAGGAGGTGACATGGATGCGTTTATTCTTTTAAAAAAACGCATGCACGTTTCCAACTTTGTGCGTATGTTTTATAAATCGCACGTGTTTTGATAAATCAAGCGTATACCTCCATGCGTTTTTTGATTTTTCGTGCATGTTTTTTAAAAAAATTAACACATCATGCCAGCCCCCAAGCTCCTTACTTGAAATATTTTCCTTATAAAAATAACATAATTAACAGATATTTAGTAAATTATGTTGCTTAGTCTGTAATGTAGCTATAATAAAAATCCAGGCTGTTCTGTAGCTTGGTAAAATATAATGAAATCAGACTGATACATTCATAACAATACATCTATTTACTGAAACATGGTGACAGACATTCATACAGAGCCTCAGAGGCAGCGGCCTCGTTCTGTTTCAGTTGTACATTCAGACAAACTAATGTAGCAGCTACAATTACAGATTTTACCTCAGATTTATTTCTTAAAAAAGAAATTGTAACATGTTTAAGTATTCTACAGAAACATTATGGCCAGCGTATAATCTCTGTAAAGCTGCACAGACCATCGGTTCATTGGTTAATTTTGTTGGCAGGTTGACAGTGCAAAGGGTTGGGCTGCTTCTGCCAGCTGACAAGCTGGTCTCACCCAGTGTTACAGTATTTGGATAAACTGACCATATATTTGGAATCTATATGGTAACACTCCAGCCCTGCCCAACATACAGAGGAATGATGAACCTTGACCCTTTAGAGGTAGAGAAAAAAATGACTCCCAATTCCACCTTCTTTACTTTTATACAGAGGGGTGAGGCGCAATAAAGCTGTGCTGTTTCTGCCTTGAAAAGATGGTGCAAAAGGGGCTTTGTCAATTGTATCAAGCAACACTTGAACCAGTGTTTCCCATACGTTCATTTATTTGTGGCGGTGCGCCACGAATATATTCTCACCGCCACGTCCCCCCTGCTCCACAGCTCCGCTCACCCCCGCAGCTCCGCTCGACCCCAGTCGTTACAATTACGGTGCAGTAGGTGGCGGTATGCACGCCGCCTATAAAAGAAGAAGACGCAGAAGAAGGAGTCGTGGTAGCAGAAGCGTGGTGGATCGAAAAACGAAGGTAAGACGTCTCAGTACAAATGTGAGCAAAAAAGTCCCAAAGTGGTCCGGACAACTCTAACTCATAATGTTATATCAGCCTGTGTCTGTATCAAACCTGGAAGCTCAAAATGTGCAGAGACATTAACGTTAACTCGCGCTGTTAGTAGAACCGTGATAACCGGACCACAGCACAGTACCGCTCCCCCCCCCCGGACCTCACCACCACAAACAGATTCCAGGTCTGTGGGAAACACTGCTTGAACCAAAGCCAATCAAACACAAGGGCCTGTTGAGATAGCGCAGTACGCAGGAAGCAGTAAGCTGAGTATGTCAGCCATATCATTTCCTGAGAGGAGCAGTCTGTTGCGTGTGGAGGCACTTGTGCATCCATGTGCTTACCTTCAAGTGTCAGCCTCAAAATAAATACAACAGCTCTTGTTGGTGGTTCCTGACCTGTTTTACATTTATATTGAAATTCCCAGCTCCTACTGTCCTCTCTGCATCTGCACAACACTGACCTCCCAGGGCTTTAATCTGCCCTCCAACTCTCTAACCAGAGTCTCTGGGTGACAACTAGCATGGAATCCCAATCGCTTCTATATACATCTATGTAATTACCCAGAGGCATTTGTGTGAAACTCATAGGAATTCCTCCTTTAGCTCTATGCCAGTGTCAGCCTGTTTTTCCCTGCAAGCTGACTCTACTGAAAAAGAAGGAAATAAAACCACAGGTGCAACACAATAGCAAACCCTTTTTTAGATACAGGCCTTTTTAAAATAGATTTTAAATAGAAATTATGCTGCTGCCAGTCATGGACGATGGAATGCACTTGAGTCTCCTGATCATCGTGCAGCCTTTATTAAGTGTGCCTGAAGCACATCAACTATAATCCACCATACTTATTACTGGGTGCCTGCTATGCAGCGCAAAGGACCCTATTACATACTTACATACTTATTTATTTTTCCGTCCAAATTTTGGCACATAACTAACATGCACCGTGATCACGACATGCATGGTATGTGAACCACCTTAATTTTCTTATTTTATCATCACCCATTTTTTGCAATGTCAGGTTTATGTTAATCAAGCATGTTTCTGTATAGAGGGAATTGTGTGAGCAGCCAAAAAACTACATAAAACAAGGAATCAGTGTATGTGTAAAAGTAAGTGAACCCCCAGCTGCATTGGTAAGGTCAAGTAGGTCATTTATTCAGGTGAAACACATTTGGGTGACCAATCAAAAGAGACATTCCTCGGAAAAGGTTTGGGCAACACTGATTAAAAGAGTGAGGAAACAACGAAACCACTGTGGTGCCAAGGTGTACCCACACAGATCAACAATGCCAAGAGGAAAGGAGATATCGGAGGACATCAGGAAGAAGGTAGTAACAGCCCATCAGTCTGGGGAAAACTATAAGACCATCTCCAAAAGATTCCAGCTCCATTCACACATGGAGGGCATTCAACATGACTGCAACTCTGCCTTAAAGTGGACGCCCATCAAAACTATCACCAAGAGGCATCAGAAAAACAATAAATGAAGTAAAGGCCTACCCACACATTACTTCTAGAGAGTTGCAGACCTCTCTGGCAGCATATGGGGTAAATGTACATGCATTTACAATCAGTCAAAAAATTGAATGGACATGACATTCATGGAAGGGTTGATAGAAAGAAGCCTCATCTCTCCAGAAAGAATAAAGCTGCCCATTTCAACTTTGCCAGAGAGCACTTGGACAAACCAGAGGCCTTCTGGAGGTCCATTTTGTCGACAGATGAGTCCAAAATAGAATAATGTGGTCGCAATGAAAACCAACAACAGTGCATACCAAGAAAAACACCTCTTCCCAGCAGTGAAGCATGGTGGTGGAAATCTAAAGCCTGGGGCTGCTATCTCTGGACCTGGACCACTCCATATTATCCAGGGAAACATGAATGCTCAGGCCTATCAACAAATTCTTGATCAGAATTTCCTGCCATCAGTCAGTGAGTTGAAGCTGTTTTGAGTTAAAGCCTAAAATGGGTTATGCAACAAGACCCAAAGCATTCCAGTCGATCTTCCAAGAAATGGCTCAAAAGACGATTCATTCTCTGGATTGGCTGTGTCAAAGTTTGGACCTCAATCTAATAGAAATGTTCTAACTAGACCTGAAGCAGGTGGTACATGTAACATGTCCCTCCAACAGTGGGCAAAAAATCCTAAACAGCAGATGCGAGAGACTGGTTAGTGGTTATAGAAGATGTTTGGTTGAAGTCTGACTGCAAAAGAAGGTGCCACAAGCTACTAACTAGAAGGCTTCATGTGCTTTTGCAAATGTCAAATTTTCAGTTTTTGTGAGATAAACCATTTTTGTTAAAAAAAATAAATAAATAAATTCATTTTTTGTGAGTCCATTATTACAAATTTTTACAAATTGGTTTTTGAAAGTACGTTTATTGAGGTTAATGTAATTTACCTTTTTTCTTTTGACAAAAACTATGATTATGTCTGAAGGGTTCACAAACTTTCAAGCAGCACTGTAGCATCTTAAAATGAACGCAGACACCACCTCTTGGTAGTTGTTTTACAGTCTGTTGACCATATATGGTGTCTGTCATTCATGTCTTTTGTGAGGTGAAACGGAAATCGGAAAAAAATGTGTCAGAGAGAGAGTGAGTCTCAGTTTGGCTTTCAGCCACTTTGGAGCACTGGAGGAGAGGCTGGGAGGAGCGATGCAGAGTTGGGCTGCTTTGTGATGGACAGGTCGGTGTTAAACACTGGCGGTTAGCTTGTTAGCTTGCTAAATTAGTGACTTCTCCATTAAACAAATGGAACATTTCAAACTAACTTGCTGAGTAAGGTTAGTTAAGCAGTATAATGGTACAATGGTACACGTAGTACATGCTAAGTTGTGATACTTTTGGTGCGTTGAGCTGAGTTTGAATGTTGTGTTTACAAACGGCAGAGAACGAATGCTACTGACTCTACCTCTAACATATACAGGCTAAATAATAGCAGCCAATTTAGCATTTATATTATAAATCCAAGACAAAAGTGACAAAAGGACTAAGGCAAAAAGGCAAAATTACAAATTTGTCTCATACTTCAGCACAATAGACAGCACCATGGATTAATCAATACACAGCGCAGTTATGCTAAGGACATTTCAGAGCCATGATCCTGGGCATAGATTCTAACTTACACAAACCTCAGTCAAATAAACAATCAATGAGTCAGGCAAAGTAGACTAACATGTTTAACTGCACTCTCTCTGCTACCAAAAGATGGACAGAGGGGATGATAGGTTAATAAGCAGGATACATTTTGTTATTTTGCCAACAAAGTGGATTACTACCATCTAATAAAAAAATCCAATATCAAAAAACAAAACGAAAAACAAACACCCCCCCCCTCCAAGAAAAACAAACAAAAAACAAACAAACAAACAAAAAAATCAAGGTAGATTGCATTCTCTCTTATCCCCCAGTTGTTTCAAGGCCTATTCACCAACCATTGATTTACAACAAAATGCAGACAGTTACCATTCCGATTTGACAATATAGTTTTTACTGTTTTATTACAGTTTTACCATTTAGCAGAATGTCCTCTACCAACAGTGTTACCCAGTATCTGACTAGCGTACGCTGTCTATCCTGCCAATTGTAGACATGCATTCTGATTGGTTGAGGGAATTTTGGACTGTTAACTGTCTGTGATCTGGGTTAGACAAACAAATGACTAGCTGAAATAAAAAATGTAATTCAAATTTCATCCTCTTGGGTGTTCTCACTCTGCCTGGACACATTGCTGAAGTACAGCCTATCAGTGGAAAACTCAGTTAAAACTAATGTCATATAAACTGATGAACTTTAACTCTAATGTAACATGACTTTTCTTCGAACAATCATCCAGGTGTATTTTCTAATTAAACATTTGTGCCTTCATTGGTGATTTTTAGATTTTTCCTTAACATATTCAGTATAATTTGTAAACACTTTTCAATTTTTTTTGCATTATCCATCAACAATTTTTTTTTCAAATAACCCATTTTATTTATGTAGTGTGATCAAGTAAAAAAATGTGATGGCTGTGGGTTTCACAGAAAACTCGTTATCCCTCCAAGAAAGCAGCTGCATCGTTACTGCAGTCAAACAGCATTTCCAGCTCAGACAAACTTGCTGGGTGTTTCGTCTACACAGATCACAGCTCAACTGCAAACAGTCTCTCAAAGCCAATTGAGGATTCTTACTATTTCACACCCCAGCTGGTACTGCCTGTGTTCATTAACCCTTTACTGGTTGTGTTTTTAAAATTTTTAAAGAGAATTGATCATTGTTAATGGGTGAAAAAAAATCTTCTGCAATTATCGGATTAGTCAACTACTTATTGAGAACATTCAGTGACTACTAAAATGCAGTAGTCATGAACGCCCCAGTGTCTGTAGAGACAAACGAACAATAATTCCATTAAAAAACTTCACGGCTTAAAACTTTGGGGTCGAAGGAGGGTGGCTTTACGTTACTAAATGACAACACATTTCTCTTAAAGGTGGAAGGCCAAGTATTTGACGAAGCCTTTGGTTTTGCAAAGACAGCAGTGATGTTGACAGGTTTTCAATGTAGTGAGTCACAATGACCTACAAGTCATAATTTGAGTGGATCCCTGAGAAATTTAATGGGTCGCCAATAAAATTTTATATTTCTTGACAAAGTGTAGTGCTTAACTCCTTTGATGTTGGCATGATATGGTTCTAATTAACATATATATTTATGTATGTTCAAAATGTATTTGAAATTAAAAAAATAAAATTTCAAATCTGAAAGGTTCATAACAAAACTGTCACATCAACATGACGTAAAAAATTCAAATAAAATAGCCTTTTTGTAGCAGTATAAAACAATACAAAAATAGGTTTCATCTTATTCTTCAGTGGCATTTTACATCTTTCTTACTCAAGAAAAATCGTGATCTCATTTAGCGTAGGATCGATGCAGACGGCATCTGAGCAAAACAAAATGGTGGCTGCTATTGAAAGTTTTTCTTTATTTTTTTAACCACAGCCACCGGAGGATGTATCTTCGTTTCAGTACAGCACATCTCCCAGACGTTAAAACATCGTTGACATGAATGAAAACAGCACTGAACACTGGAAACGGGAGTTTATTTACTATGAAGTTCATTTCCTTAATTTTTTTTTAAATGAAATTTGTGGTGACTGGTCAGTTGTTGCAGTAGTGGCGAGTCTAGCTTGTCGTGAGACTCATCTGCACTGACCAGATGCACAGAGGGTTTAAACAGTGCTTGCCTTTTTACTGCTGACAGCAGGGTTTCTTTTACTAGTTACTGTGATTTTCAACATGAATTTGTTGTTCACAATGTATCGTTCTTCATGGGAAAAATGAGGTGCATCCCTAGGACGCATGGATAGAGTGTTCACTGCATCCCCTCAGATTCTGATGCATCAGAGTTGCAGAACACCTACCAAGCAACATCATTGAGACAGAACACGTGATATAGACAACAGAAGTTGATTAAATGAAGCATGTTGTAATCAAATAAACTTCTGATAAACTACATTTTGAAATAAAAAAAAAGTAAATTTGCTGATTAATTAAACATCATAAAATGTATTACCAATTAACAAGTTGAAAATCACAATGAAGGTACATTTGTTAATTCTTTGATCTATTTTTCTTTTCCCTGTACACATTATCATGTAACCAAGTGTTTAATCTGCTCTAATATCCAGCCTGATAAAACAATAAACTGGTCATAAAGTTTTGAAAGTGCCATAGATACATTGTTTATGAATTTCAAAACTACGGCACCCACTTTGACGAAAAAATTTTTAACTTATTTTTACCTTATGATACAAATAATTGCGTTACAACTGCAGTTACTGTAATGTCAAAAACTTACAGGTATACAACAAAAACATTTGCAGTCGCTTTCCCCGTCCTGTAAATACACTCTCATTTCCGTTGATTTCAAGAAACTCCATTAACAAACAGTGACGGGGAGAAGAGAGTAAGGATACAAATCAGAGCCTGCTCTCCTCTCAGCCACAGGACAAGTGGCAGCCCAAGAGTCCGGACATCCATCACAGTCATCGCAGTGCTACGAACAGTAAGACTCCACTTTTTGTGCTTTAGGGCCTTCAGGGGGCCGTTCAGAGGCGGGTGCTGTGTGTAGCCATGTTTTCTATTTGGGCTGATTAATAGTTAACAGGCCTTGACCTGAACAGGAGTGCTCGCAATAAGTTAGCATGGCTTATGTGAGGGCAAGTTGAAAAAAGGTGCTGCTGTTGGATTCTAACATCTCTTTGTTGTAATGTAGCCTCACATTCTGTTAAACAAAATGGGGGGTCAGTCTTGGACTGTCTAAGACTGAATACTGCTTCACTCAAAAAGATGCATTCCAGATTCCAATACAGCCCTAACACGAATGACAACATTAAGCATTTCACAGGTAAACATCCTAGTTCAACATAATATCTTCTGTTGTGTGCACAGGAAGGGTAATTGCTGGGCCTTTTCTAACCTGTTAACCTAAGCTTTCATTACCATCCACTCAGTTGCTCGTGGTGCTCATTGACCAAGGTTTACTGGGTGACATTTATCTAAAAAACATGCTGATTGTGAATTAATTCTTCACTTGTTGGGTCCAAAATGGTTATTATTATTATTTTTTTAATCTCTGTCTAAGATGGGCAAAGCCCTGTGAGCCAATAGTACGATGTTGGTACCACAGGGTATCTCTGAGTCTTCGGTCATTAAGATTTTCCGTTGTGGTGGTTTGAAGTTGTCTGCAAGATCTTTAACTGGTACTGAAGTTAAAATCTGAAAAAAGACCTGATATTCGGCTACAGAAAATCTTTCACTGTGATGAAATGCCAAATACAGAAATTCAAATTAACCTCCAAGCCCCGTTGTCCACTCTTGATTTGTGCCTTACTTTTCATCCAATTTAGTGCCTATTCTGCCCTGTAGTTAGTTATAAAGGAGGGAAAAAACCCTGTGATTACAGTTGACAGACTGACATTCGGATTTTTATCGGGCGTGTAAGATGGAGGAGAGGGCAAACACATAAGGATCAAAGACAGGTGTAAATAAAGAAACTTGTTTATAGATGAACATCTCTGTGGTTTTAATTATTCAAGATAATCCCAGAGCAGGACTAAAATGTGAGAAAATATCAATTATAAATATCAATGTTTCAGGGACAGTAAAAGACAATTTTGGATCGCAGAGTAGTAAAGGGAGGTGGGATCCCTGCAGTGTCACCTGATTGCAGTAAGCGTACTACCTCACTACTACCTCACTTCCTGTTGCTGTTGCTGTTTGTACTCTGAGCTACTGTAGGATATTGTTTAATTCTGTTATTTCTACTAATTACCTGCCACATTTAAATTTTTCCTGTTTGATCAAAGCTCTAAACGGTTCATTCGCTGCTTAGCAACATACTTTCGCTAAGACTAGTTTAAGCACTTTCTTATCTCCATTCTTTCCCCGTAGCTTAGCATTTAGCAATGGCTTCCCCCGTGTCCCTCTCCTGCTCTCTCTTGCTCAGTGGGTCAGATGTTCAGTTATTCCTCTGCCTACTTTAGTGATACTAAAGGAGGCAGTGGAAGTGGTACATGTAACAAGTGTAGCTTATTTACAGCGTTGGAGGTGAGGCTGAGTTATTTGGAATCGTGGCTCAGCATCAACAAAAACAAACCAAGCTAAGGTAGCTAGCCAGCCCCCCATAGCTGGTGCGGACCGACCTAGCGTAGCTCCTCCCAGCCGCCCCTGGACAGTTCCCGAGCAGCCGGGAAACCTGGGCAGCTAGGTGACTGTCTGAAAGAAGCGTAGTAGTAACACACCAAAGGCCACAGTACACCACCCACCCCTTCACGTTTCTAACAGATTCTCCTCACTCAGCGACACACCCGCTGAGAAACAAACTCTGGTGACTGGAAGCTCAATCCTCAGACACATGAAACTAGAGACACCAACGACCATAGTTAGGTGCATCCCAGGGGCCAGAGCGAGCGGCGTGGAATCAAATTTTAAACTGCTGGCAAAAAGTAATCGTAAATACATTAAGATCGCAATTCACGTCAGCAGTAATGACACCTGACTGTGCCAGTCGGAGGTCACAAAAATTAATATTGAGTCGGTGTGTTCGTATGCCAAAACAATGTCAGACACTGTAATTTTCTCTGGACCCCTCCCCAATTCAATGTCATCAATCAATCGCTGGCTGTCGAGGTGGTGTCCAGAAAACGATGTGGTCTTTGTAGACAACTGGCAGACATTTTGGGGAAGACCTGGTCTGATCAGGAGAGATGGTATCCATCCCATTTTGGATGGAGCTGCTCTCATTTCAAAAAACCTGGTTAAGTGCATTCTTGACCCAAAACCCTGACATGCCAGAGTTGAGGCCAGGAGACAGAGCTGCAGTCCTACGCGCTTCTCTGTGCTTCCATTAGGATGGTTACCTGCCAAAAACCCCATTGAGACTGTGTCTGTCCCCCGACCACCTAATCTAGTTAAATACAGTGCTATGAAGAGAGGAGTTTCTTATAAAAACTACATTGAAATTAATACGACCAGCGACATAATGATAAATAACAGGAAAATTTAAGGTGGGCTCCCGAATATCAGATCTCTTTCATCTAAAGCTGTGTTAGTAAATGAGCTGATATCAGATCATCATATTGATTCGTTCTGTCTAACAGAAACCTGGCTGTCTAATGATGACTGTGTCAGCCTAAATAAATCTCCTCCCCCCAGTCATATCAATTCTCATATTCCTCAAGACACTGGCAGAGGAGGGGGAGTGGCAGCTGTCCTTGATTCAGGTCTATTAATCAGTCCTAAACCTAAACTCAACTACAACTCATTTGAAAGCCTTATTCTTAGTCTTTCTCACCCAGCCTGGAAAACAGTACAGCCTATTCAGTTCGTTACAGTGTACTGCCCTCCTGGTCCTTACTCTGAAATCTTAAGTGAATTTAGAGAGTTCCTGTCAAATTTAGTTCTTAAGACAGACGAAGTAATTATTGTAGGTGATTTTAATATCCATGTTGATGTTAATAATGATAGCCTTAGTTCTGCATTTATTTCACTCTTAGATTCAATAGGTTTCTGTCAGTGTGTACATAAACCTACTCACTGCTTTAATCATACCTTGGATCTCGTCCTAACTTATGGTATTGAAATTGATTATTTAGTGGTTTTTCCACATAATCCTCTTCTGTCTGACCATAACATGATAACTTCTGAATTTCCAGTATGTGATTTTACTCCACTGGGCAAGCATTTCGACTCCAGATGCTTATCAGAAGATACTGTAACTAAATTTAAAGAACTGATTCCATCAGCCTTGGATTCAGTGCCACGCCTTAACAGATCTGATGACTCTTCAGCTGATCTTAGTTACTCCCAAATTAATCAAATTGTGGACAGTGCTGCTGACTCAATGCGAAGAACTTTAGACTTTATTGCCTCTCTGAAAAGGAAGACTGTCATATAAAGAAAGTCAGCCCTGTGGTACAATTTTTAAACCCGCTCACTGAACTCAACCTGTAAACTAGAAAGGAACTGGCACTCCACCAAATTAGAGGAATCACGTTTAGCCTGGCAAGATAGCCTTAAATCATATAGGAAGGCTCTCCATAATGCTAGAGCAGCCTATTACTCAGCATTAATAGAAGACAATAAGAACAATCCCTGGTTTCTTTTCAGCACTGTAGCCAGGCTGACACAGAGCCAGAGCTCGTCTTCAACTTTACCTAACTGTTTTTTGATGAGGAGGGAATGATTTATCTGTGTCAGCTTCTTGAATCATATGCCGTAGAGAATGGATGAAGCACTAACGCATTTTTAGACTTGTAAAATATAAAAGAGTAAAGACTACTTACCTACTTGAATTCTGTTTTTTATTTATTTTCTATTTCCTCCAAAGTCCATTTAATATCACCAGGCCTGCAGCTAAAAGAATGAAGTCTAAAACTGTTTTACATGGCACATCAATTGGCCTTCATCTACGCAACACATTAAATTAATGCCTTTGAGTGTCTTTAATTTAATGTGAAGTACTGTATTTTCTTTTTGCGCAAAATGCTTTACCAGACTTCTTCTGGAACACGACCTGAAGCTATCTATCAATTTCATGACAATTGGACAAACAGTCATGGAGTTATGGCCAATTTCCTGATAAGCCCCGCCTTTACGAATAGTTTT
>JAPQLA010000003.1:2032107-2057981 GCA_029822935.1 Naso vlamingii | reverse complement strand
TGTGGTTGGTTTGGGTTCTCCTTGTGTTAGCCTTTAGCCTTTTGTTTACCACACCTCACACACACACACACACATACGTGCATGCACACATGCAATACACAACTGATCTACAGGTTTACACCATTTATACTGCCTTAGTTGATTTAAACATTCTTTAAATAAATATTTGGTTTCAACTCATGTGTTGTCCTCTCCTCTTTGTCATTCCATTGCTTCGGGCTGTGACAGTATTGACTCAGGGGCAACCGAAAGACGCGCACCGGGTGCAATGAGACAAGACAACGCACTCAGTGCCAGCACTACACGAGTTTGCCACTCGCATGCACAGCCCACACATTACTTCATATACCATTACAGTACTTCATATACCATTGCTGCACAAGCCAAGTGGACAAACGAGTGCAAATGCTGACCTACATTTGATGGAATATTACCTTAACAGACCTTAAGGGATTAGTGTTAGTTGTCAAAGTGAAATGCAAGAGCACCTACTTCACAGCATGCAGGTGCTAGAAGAAAACTTGAATAAAACAGGAGTTTGTGAGCTCACCAGTTAGCCTCAGTTCTTTGTCCAACATCACCCTACCATTCCATTGTTACCTTCAAAGATGGTAGAACTACACCTACACATATTTACATTGATCCGCCGTCATTCATAAATGCTGAGAAAAACATTCTATGCTCTGTAAACACATTTTTTATGATCGATAGCGATCAGCAAGCCAAACCACTGAACACATACATTTCCTGTAAGTAGCCAACTTCAAAATGAAAGTTAATTCGCACTTTTCCAATTATATACTTTTAATGAAAAGCTGCAGAAGATGCTCAGCTTGCATTGACGGTAACTTAGTTTCATATTGCCCTCTGCAAATAGTATTTTCACATAGAAAGCCTGTATACCATAGATTACCAGCTTTTTCACAAGTTAATTAGTTAATTGAAAATTTCGGCACCATGGCAACCTTCTAACACAATGAGCGGCAGATTAAGATAAAGTGCATCGAGTTGAGAGCCAGAATCTGATGAGGAAGTGCCTGCAAAGTGGCTTGCTGAGGAAGCAGCAGAATAAACAAGGCTACAGGAGTTTGAGTAATTTTGGAAACACACTGGACGTGGTAGCGACGCGTAGTGGAGCCCGCTTCCATGTTATCCAATCTGACTGTTCACACCGGAGTGGAGCGCCACGGCCGCCTTGCACTCTGCGCCAATCATTTCGATGTCTGTTCTATATTTTCTGCAAGCTGCGAGCAACATTTGTCAGGCTGAATAGAACACATTTACCAGACAGGACGTCAGACACAGTAAAGCATAGAGATTCTGGCCAATTTTGAAAATAAAACAAATACAAAAATAAAACAGTAGTAACGGTGTTGGTTGTCCTGTCAATTAGATAGCCGGATGGGTGGACGGATGAATAGATAGATAGATAGATAGATAGAGACAGAGATAGAGACAGAGGGGCGTGGCTAAATGAGGCAATTCACACATCTATACAGAAGGGGGGAAAGAGGGAGGGGGAGAGAGAGATGTGGGACTGGTGACCAAACACACATGCAAACAGACCGAGAGATACAGAAAGAGAAAGAGGCAGGCCTGTGGATTAAAATTCACAAAACCAGCAGAGAAATCAAGGGAGATGGACGACGAAAAGTTGATTCATGAGGCGAAGAAGTGGCCTACAAGGAGTTGTACAACTCTCAGAATAAATTCTACAAAGACAGCAACAAAAAAGAACTGCTTTGGCATGCTGCTGCCACGTTGGAGCAACAACAGGTACACATATGTCATGTTTAACCACTGAGTAAATAAGTCTCAATACATGGTCTCTGTAGCATAGATTTAAAAAAAATCAGCACTGTGATCAATACACTGTTTCAGCACAGGGGCCAACAGGGGCCTTCAGCTACGTATTCCCCCTCCCTCATCTTCATTAGCAGTTTCCCAGCAAAGTTGTCTTCACCTAAAAACACGCTGTTCAAATCCCCAGATAAAATGTCTTTGCTGTTCTGTGTACGCTCTTAACACCAAAAACATATTTTTTCATTCGTATTTTTCTATTGTGAGAACATATTAGCTGACTTTTTTTTTTTTTAATTTTCAGTTATTAAATTTAACACAGGTATGATGTACTGGTGTGATGGTAATTATTTTTTGGAGGCCTCTACTGACATCAAGCGTATTTTGAACTGGCATTATAGACGTATTTCACATATATGACGTATTAAGGTTAATGTAAAGATGTTTTAAAAACATAGAATTTATTTGCTTTCATTGATAATCAAGTTAGCAGACTTGTGGCTGACAACCTTCCTTTTATAGTGTGTAACATAGTGTAATATTGCAGCAAATGTCAACCAGACTGAATCTTTACTTCAGTTCATGCAATTCCAACTTCAGTAACATGTTTGATATTTTATTTGAAATAATGGGAAATAAGAGGATTTCTGTTCAAATTTATTTAAAGCACACAATGTAGTACACAATTTATAGAAGAGAAAATGAAATGTATAATTTGTTTTTTTTAAATTTTTTTAAAAATTCTGTTTTTTATTTGCAACCAAGAAATTGACAAAACACCAATGGTAATACAAAGTTGCTATGACATGCCTGTTTTCTCCATGCACGTCAAAACAGGAACAGGTGCTTGGACGAAATAACGATGGACTAGTGAGCAGAATAGAAAACATACACGTTCAGATCCATTTCCACTAAACACGTTGACAGCACAACTATCCTTATCATCAAAAAGAGTCCATCACTTTCCTTGTCCTCAGCAGTTTCAAGAATACATCACAAGGGGGAAAATGCTTTGAGAAAAATAGAGAAAAAATAAATAGACAAACAAAATAAAACACCAAAAATTTGAAATTTTATCCCTTGCTGGTTGCTTGTTGCATCTTAAGAATGGATAAGGCCACATCAGCCATGTGAAACAAAACTTCTGAATGAAGATTTATCAATACCTGTCCGTTTAGGTTGATTCGACAGATGTCAATTTCTGGTACCAACACAACATATAAACAACACAGCAGAGAGGAATGGCAGTACTTAAATTGTACACATACATCTCAAGTCTTAGGGGCCTAATAAAGTATAACCACCTTGACCATATACTAGTAAATTTACACTGTTCAAAAAAAAAAAAAAACCCAACAAAAAAACAAACAGAAATTTACTGTGGGAAAAAAAACAGAATATTTCTGTCTTTTTCAGAATACAGCAAAATACCTTTAAATTACAAGGAAGTCAGCTTTTTTGATAAATTTCCTGTAAAATTATGGTAGTAGTCTAAAAATGCTAAATTATAACAAACCACCGTTACATTACATAATTTTTTACTCTTTTAATGGTATCTAAAGTTAATTTAGTACTTATCAATGTAAGTAAAAAGTTATCAGTGTAAAAACAAAGTCCAGTAATGTGTTTAACATTTTTGCTGCATGGTGTGCATTTATTTAAAATCACAATTTTTTATTTATTTTTTTTATTTTTTAAACAAATTTCTGTTGTAAGTTTTAAGTAATGTTAATGTTATATGACCCAATTTCTGATTAAACAGACTCTTCTGTAAAATTACGTTCAATACAGAGTAGTAAAATGTAATGCCCATTCTAATTTTACAGTAATTTTCCATTTTTAAACAGTAAAAGAAAAGTTGTTTCAACCAACGATTTTTACCAAAGAGTTTCAACTTAAAGAAATATCTGCATTTGACCAATCCCAGGGCTATAGTTAAATATTAATGATTTAAAGTTGGAATATATTACATTTCCCCTTTCTTACTCCCCAAACATACATTTACGACCCTGTTACTGAAGCAGTTAAACCAGAAACAGTTCAGTAAATTGAGTAAAATCAAATATAAAAACCACTGAACACCAGTTGGTACAAAACTTGCCATGTATTCTAAACCATGTAGAAACTAGGCTTGGACAACAGGACAAATATATCTCCATTTGGCGACTGGATGAACCACTGACAATGTTTTGTTTTTTCTGGTCAATATTTCGTGTTAATATTGCCTTATATGTATTTTTTGTATTTTTACTTTGCATTTGTAATGATATGCCTCTTCGAGAGTAAAAATCTGCAAATAGCCTAATTGAAAATACCGTCATTCTCCAAAAAATTGTATTTTGGCAAGTGTATATTGTTGATTGAGTGAATAATTTTGTGAAATAACACAACATTGCTGTTTTTTAAAAAGTATCAAACCATCAGATGGTAGACTTTAACTGTAAGTATGTGGTATTTCTTTATTTAATTAGATTTTGTGGATGTTTTCAAACAACAAATAATCGTAATTCTACTAAATTTTGCTGTAAAATTACAAAAAACACATATACAAGGAAAAACTGTAACTTTACAATAATTCACAGTTGAATTAGGTATAATATTTCACCGTTATTTTACAGTGATTTTACGGTGTCTGGCAACTTTTGCTGCCAGACATTTTACCGTTTTTTAAAACTTTTTCTTTCTTTTCTTTTTTTTTTTCAAACAGTGTACCCTGTCGTATTCTGAGGGAAGAAATGTATAATTCAAAGTTCTCAGATTATTTTTGGTAACATGTTACATGCTACATATATACAAAAACTACAAACATAATGTGTCCACGGCACATTCATGTACTCATCGAGCTACATGTTGCTACAGCTGGCATATGACCCTAGACCATGTAGTCCTGCCAGGGCACTCTTCCCTCAGGGGAACTGAAGAAGGCACAGAATTTCTCCCGCACTTCATCGACTTCTCTCCCTCCTCTGTTTCCACCCATGTTTTGTGCATCATCGAAACATTTCCCTCTTTCTTCTGCCTCATCCAACCACCTCTGATTCTGTGCTGCATTCAGGAGGAAGTTGTGGAGAATACAAACGGTGATCACAATTGAGTCCACATTTTCTGGCTTTAAGTTGATCTGTGTGAGCAGCACCCTCCACCTCATAGCCAGAACTTCAAATGCACTCTCAATAACCATTCTAGCCCTGGACAGACGGTAATTAAAGATTTTCCTCCATCTTGAAAGGCACTGTCCTTAGAATGGCCACATCAGATAAAGGTTTTAAAGGGAATGCAGCATCCCCACCATGGTGAAAGGAACTACACCTTGTTGGCCAGACCCTGGCAGAGGACAGTCTGCAGGAACCTGCAGAGTTTTGGCCTCCATGCCTTTTCCAAGATCCGACGCACTGTAAGCACCTCCATCACTTGATCGTCCAAAGTCTCCGACTTGAACACTTATGAAGCAGTACTCTGCGTCTACCAGTGCTAGCAGAATGATGGAGAACATCTTTTTATAGTTGAAATAAAGACTGCCGGATTTGGGTGGTGCTGTTATGGTTACGTGTTTTCGATCAATTGCCCTTATGCAGTTGGGAAAGTTCCACATGCTCCAAAATCTGGCAGCTATGTCCCTCCACATTTGCTCCGTTGGCCTAGGGAACTGTGTTGCCATCATATTCTTCTCAATGGCCTTGCACGTCTTTTGCACAGCCTGGACAACAGTGCTCTTTTCAAGTTGATACCGGAAGGCCAGGTTGCCAAAGATTTCCCCTTGCAAGAGGAGGTGGAAGCAATTACGAGATTATTATGTCAAGTACAAGAATAAAAGACTCCCAAGTGGTCCCACGGGTTTTAGCCAAAAAGAATGGAGATATGCCAGTATTATGGTCTTTTTGGATCCCTACCTGCTGCCCAGAAGGTTAACAGTTCTTTTTCTGAATGAAATAGTAACTTTCTCTTACATAATGTAACATATATATATATATATATATATATATATATATATTCTCTTGTAACCCAGGTGACAACTCCAGACCTTACAGAGATCTCATTCTCATCCACATTTCTTCATCTTGCGTTATTTCGTGGCAAATCCTGTTGTACGTCTGGTCATCTCGCGAGATCGACACCTGGGCCGATTGGCCAATCAATATTAATCTTTGCGGTGACGTCATGTGGTCACGTGGGTCAGCGCCGCCAATCGCATACGAGTATTATGCCGCTGTAGTTCAGTCTGTGTGAGGAGCAGTGGGGAAGCTACAGGAGAGACGAGCTACAGGTCGGTTTTAACTTAATTTCGCCACTTTTCCCACTAAAACCAATGTTCAACTTTATGACTCGTGTGTGTTAACTTGTAGGAGCCCTCTACTGAGCCCAAAATTTCGACGAGCAAGTTAATTGCTAGATCTAAGCTGCGAACTGGTGAGTCGATTTGTTTGTGTGTTAGCTTAGCCACCTCCATCCATTTGAATGGATGTGGTTAGCCTGCTGATTGACAAACAATATGCCAATATGTCTGGTTCTCTAAAATGTAATTTGTTGACATGACATGAAAAGCTAATTGTCCTAATGCATGAATTATGTGAAGATGAGGGTTGAACTTGTTGTAAGCATTTTGCTAAGCACTTAAGTCATGAATTGAATGTATTGAATGTAATGAATGTACCTATCATGTCTGCTGAATAATATTGCAAATGTTATTTATTATGACTTATGATAAGTGGTATTTATTTATTCTACTGTGAATTATGACAATGTGGAAACGAATTATAGTGCAAGTAGTGCTATGAATGAAGTATGTGCACACAGGAATTTCTATTTATTAAACAATGTACATTGTGATTCATGTGAACTTTGGCCCTGTTTTCCAGGCCAGGTTCTCGATCGATGGCGAGCTAAAGGAGCAGGCCTAAAGCCTACAGACTGGTAAATCGAGTCGCACCCCTCCTGCCAGGCCGGTAGGGGGCTCTCTGTAGCCCACATCACACTCTCACCCCACTGCACAGCCCATTGACCACCATACATTCACACACACCACAACCCCTATCTCACCCAAATTTCCCCTGGACTCAAATCTCAAACCCAGACGTGGGTTTCCAATGAACTGTGGGTGGGCAGCTGGGCTAAGATCGTGTCATTGAACTGATTGACTTCTACTGATTATTTACTGATCCTACTGATCTGTTTCACATGGCCATTTCTATTCAATGTATGTCTCTTGTTCACTGTATATAATTGCACTGTATTTTCTTGTGTCATTTACTATTACCAAATATATGGTACCATCTAAAAGCAACCTCAGTCTCTTGTCCACTCTCTCCCTGAGTGTACTCTAGACTTCTGATAACTAGCTTATTCACCCAATACTTATAAATTTTTACATCTTATGTCAACATAGTTGCTACATGTAGGTTTATAAAGTACTAAATGGACTGAAATACATTTCTGATCTTCCACAAAATTACGAACGGTCCAGATCATCTGCGACAGGTCTACTGTCTGTCCCCAGAGTTAGAAATAAACATAGTGAAGCAGTGTTTAGTTTCTATGCAAAAAATATTTGGATAAAACTTCCACAAAACTGCACATCTCCTGAAACCCTCAATGCTTTTGAATAATGACTGAGGACTTTTATGTTTGCTGCTGCCTTTTATTAATTTATTAATTCTACACTGCACTTAAACTTTTATTCTGGTATTTCATACCTCTTTTATTCTGTTTCAGCCGCTTTAATTTTCTTTTCTCCTGGTTTTCATTGACTTGTTTTAGTATTGTCTGTTTAAATGTCCTTATATTGTGTGTTTCTTCTGCATGTGTATGCTTGATGTGAAGAACTTTGAGTAACTTTGTTGCTGAAATTTGCTATATAAATAAACTTGCATTGCCTAGTCTGGCTGGTGCTGTGTTTGTGCGTGGGTGTGTGATAATACATGAGAGAAGCTACCCTTCATCACTAATAAAAGTCTGTTGATATAGCGCATCAATGTTTCTGAATACACTGCTGAAATCAATCTAGGAAACTGAAGGAACTGCCAAATTTTTGGTCCTCTCTACTAAAGAAAGAAAAAAAAAAAAAAAAAAAGGTGTCCCTGTTCCCCACTTCCTGTTGGCCTGTGTTCATATTGCTTCAGCCTGACCTAGCTTGTGCTGAGGCCCACTTCTTCCAAACATGTCTGGGCCTGGTACAAAGAGATTTCGCCAGTCAAACAAACTGGATTTTGGGGTCAAACATGTTTGGGCACGGTATGGATTGCCCAGTGGAGAGCTCCCTTGGAGTGTCCCATATGGAGGTTCCTATTTACCTCATATCCTCCCATGGTTCATTTACTCTGGCCTCAGGGTCTTTATTAAATGTACATGCCTTTCTTTCTTTCAGATTTTTGGAATAAAAGGACAAAATTGTTGAACAGGCACCACCACATCCTATACACCCTGACTTTTAAGACCAGCACCCCTCAGGGCTGCATGCTTGGTTCTCTCCTGTACTCAGTACTAGTTCATGCGCCACTGAATGGCCAGCCACAGCTCAGAAACCATTATCAAGTTTGTTGACAACTGTCATCAGCCTGATCACAAGGGATGACGAGATGTCCTACAGAAAGAAGGTCAGTGTGCTGACACCTTGGTGCCTAGAGAAAAACCTCATTTTCAGCTTCTGGGGGGGGATTAAATGAGCCAACAGGATATGACATGTCACTAGCCTCATAAACCCACATGCTCCACACATATACTTGTTTATCGTAATGGTCAATAAAGCAAAGCTATGAAACATTAAAGAAATTACAAATGAGTCTCATTCCAAGGGTAAACAGAAGAATGTGAGTGGGGGCTGGTTGCTGCCCAAAGAAATGGGTGTCTGTTGACTTCCTGAGAGAAAGAAGGCATTGAGCATGTGGGTTACACCGAGTGGGTGGCTAATACTCTGACTCAAGCTCGTAGCTGGACAGTGTCAGGTCTTTCTGACCCCTGCAGGGCAACAGAGCAGAAGAGAGAAGCTGAAATAGTAAAACTGTGACATGTCTCCGCCAACACACAGTCTGCCTCAGTGGACACTGTAGATAATGTGCATCAAAGCAAGACTATGTGGAACAACCAGAAAAAGTGCCTCAAGCTCTGTGCCATTTCAAAGGACAGAAGTAACAGTGGCTGCATTTTTGTGCACAAAAAGTCCCTTTAAAGCAAGCCACTAAAGTAACTTAGTTTTGGGCTGACATACTCTGTGTTGACATTTTAACTGGGTTAGAATAAAGAGGAAATCTTCAGCTCTAAGAAAAACTGTTAATGTGACCTAGAAAAAGTTCACTTTTGTCATTTTAGTTTTTAATCGTCTCCACAAAACACCTACTTGAATTGCATTATTGATTCTTGAGTAGATTAGAAACCATTCTATTTGGTCTGTTAATTTTGTCATTTGAGAAGGAGAGGTTTAAGTGTGACAACAGCACAACTTTTCATTTTCATTTTCAAGATGTTAGCGCGTATGATGCTATGGCATCAGTTATATGAGAGATGGGGGGAATTTCCTCACTGACAGAAAAGCAAAGAATGGTGATAAAGGTATTTCTTGATGTAAAAGATGTATTCTCTTTTTCTAGACAGGCCTCAGCAAGAGTTTTGCTCTCCTATTACTTCATATGGCCCCTCGGGATCCCAGAGCTCGGCTGACATGGCCAGGGAAAGGGAAGTCTGTGGCCCCCTGGTGAAACCGTCACCTCTGCGACTCAACTCCAGATAAGCAGTTGACAATGGATGGATGGAAGGAGGGAGGGATGGATGAATGGATGGATGGTTGGTTTTATTGTTTAAAATTAGCCTAGACGGTGAATGACTGGGGGCTGATACAATCATGTGCTAAGTATTTTTTGAAGGTCCCTGTCCTTTTCAAAACAGTTTCCCTTGATGACTTTTTGGATGGTTCTGTGTACCATCTTTAACCATCTGGCACAAAGGGTCAAGTTTGTCGAGGTGGGTTAAGGGATCATTCAGGCTCTATGGGTTTGGTAAGACTGTCTCTCGATCTGTTACAAGGCTACAAATTAATAGGGAGCTTAATATTAGAAATAGCAGGTGTAAGTTGTAATTTAGCTAAAAGTATATGTAATTCTCAAAATCCCAGCTACTGAAGGCTCATCCCTTCTTCAGCTGTTGCAGTATCATTGTTTTACTGTTGTCCTACAATTCAGCTGCAGCGCTCATTTACCTCCGAAGGCAAACTGACTGCAACACTCACTTCGTTTAGATGCACAGTAAAGTGAAACTATGCTATAACTTGATTAGGCCATATAGTTGGACTACTGTCCTTGGCCCAGTATGCAAGCATGATAGGAGGCGATATGCCCACAAATATTTAACCAGCACTGGTTACAGGCCAGTGGTTTCCACAAGTAATTAATTAATTAATTTTTATTTTATTTTATTTATTTATTTATTTATATTATTATTATTATTATTATTATTAGTGTTATTTATTTATTTATTTTTTAAGTGTCTTCACCTTTTAGGGAACCAATCTTTTTTTTTCTTTCTTTTTTTTGTGGTGGCCATATGCAAGTGGGAACTTTACAAGAGAGTGGTGGGTTTTACATATACACACTGTACTAACTATTAATTAAATCTGTCAAAGACCGGTTCTTGATTTTTGAATAATACTACACGAGGCTTGGCTCTGATCTGAGGAGTTTTATCAGCTTACCTGTACCTCTTAAATAGCAACTAAATCCTTCTATGATGTTTGTGAGAGACTCATTGCTGTGACAATAAGAATATGCAGAATAGAAAGGACATGAAGGGCATCCAGTAGGTGCAACCCTGTTAATTACTAAAAGGTAAAAAAAAACAAAAAACAAATAAACAAACAAACAAACAAAAAAAAACAAGTATATACTAGTATTATCCTGACCTTTTGGTTAAAGGAGCATAGCTGCCCACCTGAACAGAGATTAAACACAATGATGTAAGGATAGGAAGGAAAAGGGAGAGAGGAATGAGAATGAGTCATAATTTGAGGAGAAATGGGACGACTCAGTCAGAGGCATGTCGACAATAGGAACGGGCACTGATAGCATTTTTTTGATACTAATGCCATTAATGAGTCTTTTTATCATACCAATTCTTTATAAATTCCCATATCGATTCCTGATCAAACATTAGTGAATGGAGCTGCTTGTAGCCTAACAGCTCTGTCATAACCTAGAAGAGATTAGAAAAGGGAGTACTGTACAACATTCATTTGCATTTAGGTTTTCGGAGTAGAAGAAAAAAAATCTGCTGCCTGCGCCACTGACGTTATTTGAACAAGATATATATCTAAGGATTGTTGTCATCTTTCTTTATAAAATGAAGCAAAACTTTCTTCCTCTGGGCTGTGACTCCTTGTTTCAAATTTCCATCAGTAAAGCTGCATAAAGTCATTGTTTTACAATGTGTAACTATCACAAACACATGTTGGCGGCAACTGAAAGAACTGGAGTTATATGGTTCTGATGGACTGCACGATTTGCCACAGATTTTCAACTGGAACCTGTCCAGTAAGCAAGTGCACTTGGTACTAATGCAAACAGTAATGTAGTATTCACTAAGCAGAGATGGTGACAGCACAGAGAAGTATTATAAGGAAATTAAAAGCAGGGGGAATGTAAGGGGAAATTAGCCTGAAAAAAAAAAAAGAAAAGCACAGAAAGCTCAGCAGACACGATATGTATGTATCTTTTCAGAAGTCACACTTTTCGAATAATTATCTAACTGCATGCACATCTTTACACTGTCTCCCTCTTTGTGCTCAAACCAGCCTCAAACATTGTTTATTTTCCTGCCACCTCCTATTGTTGCCCCCTCCTCCACTCCTCCCCTCTTAACAGGTCTGCCAGAATAACAGCAGCTCATGATGGGCTCGACTAAACTCAGAGCAGAATATGGCACAGTGGGGCTGAATCACATCTTTTTTTTCTACCTCTCTTTTTGCTTTTTGTTGTTTAATTGGTAGCTCTGCGGGTGTGTGCATGTGTGTGTGTGCTCAACCAGCCGCCACAGCAGTGGAAGAGGAGGAGACAACAGAAAGCCTGAGCATGCCCCCCCCAATCCCCCTCCTCTCTCTACCTCTCTCATTCTCATGCTCCTTTTCCTTCGTAGCTACAGCCATCAAGATTCGTCCTCCCTCTCTCGCCATCATTCTGCTTGGTTATGCAATGCACAGTCCTCCTACGGTGACTAACTGGTGTTGGAGACGTACCCCTACACTGCCGTCACTGGCGGTAGGTGCTGATCCACAAGCCATAGCGACTGTCTCGCTCTGGCTGCCTCTGCCTCTCCACAGACTTCTACTCCATGGGATTTCACAGATTTTACTCTTCTTCTGGAATATCACCTGCCTGCCTGGACTTCTACAGGGACCTGTCTGTTCTCTCCTAGCTCAACGGAGGCTGTCTGTCACCAGGACAATATCAGCTGATCCTACAGACATTATCATGCAAAGTGATGGCACTGCTGGCTTTGGAGCTTCAATGATGGGCGAGAGGTTTTTCTAAAACGCATCAATTACACTGTTACCCAGAGGAGTCCATGCAAGCGGAAGGCACGCTACAGAACAAGGGGGTGTGTAGATTTACTGATAAGCTGGGGAGGGAGATCGAGGAGTTGTGTGCAGGAGTTTAAGCAAAGCAGTGATGGAACAGAGGGAGCAGGCGGGGAGGATGAGAGGAGCAGTGGAGAGGCTGGAGGGGGCAAATGGAGAGTGTGTTCCTCCTTGCCCCCTAAACAGTGGCTGCTAGTACTTTAGCAGCTTATGCTAATGAAAACAACCTGATTGTACAGATTTGAAAGGACAACTTCATTGAAAGGGAAGTTAAGGGGCTGTTGAACTTGACAGGTGGCATATAGACTGGGAGAGTGTAAAAGTGATAAAAGGATGTTTTAACGGAAACGAAGCTGAGCACCTAGAGGCTGTACTGAAGACGCTGCCTTCCACCCTTTTCTCTGTCACTTTGTTTGTACTCACAGGCACTGGAACTGCGGCTACATAGCCATTCCTACCCCTTCTCCCCTGGGTCGCCACACGTAGCATGCCCTTAATGCCATGGTTTTCCAGTGAGGGTCCAAAAAGCATGACGGACGATGATGATACCTTATACCTTAGACACTTTAGGGTAAGCAATTTCTTCTTTATGCCCTTGTTACCATCTGTAAAATCTTTGTCTTAAATTTCAGTGATTTCACTGGATTTAATAAGGCTATAAATGCATGAGAGTTGAAGAGGAAGGGTTAATTGTAGTTCCATTCACATATGAGATATGAGCCCACACATTTCCACTGGGATTACACTATTTCTACTCGTTTTCCTTGTTTTTAGGAGCACTCCGGGGGTTGGGGGGTCAGCATGCTTATTTGGACTTCGGGGTCAGCCATTGGGCAATTAGTTGTGGCAGCTTCAAGCTGTCATAAAACCTTGGATTCATGACTGATTTTTTTTTCTGATGAGGTGATTATACTCGTAAGCCTCCTTGAATCCAAGGATGAAAAGGATTTTTTTTTTTCATTCCCAGATCTACATCTGTTTTTGCTTTCTAATGATGTGTGACATGGTCTTTTATCATTTCTTTTTATTCCAGATAAGTGTTCCCTTGCCAGGTTAGGTGAGCATCAGGATCAGGATCATGGGCACTACAGTCATTACCTTTGAGGACGTGCACGCACTGGAGGTCAAGGAGGAGCAAGAGGAGTCCATCTTGGCTTTATTAGGCATCATTGGCACATTCCTTAACCTCTTTGTAATTGTTTTTGTATACATCTACACAACGCTGTGAAGTGCCAAAGCAAGAGTAAAGGAATTCTAAAAACTGTATTAAAAAAAACAAACAACAACAACAAAAAACTTCAACAAGAAACATTTAAGGTAGCAGTAGGCAAAGACAGGTTAATCACAAAGTGACACATGTCGGAGAAAGAAGTTTGACATGAACGACCTCAACAGAAAGAGGGGGAAGACACTGTACCAACCAGCTAAGAATGAGGATGAAGAAACCATATTACTCTGTCACAGCCACAAGCCAGGAAGATAACAGGGCTGGAAGACATGGCAGGAACAGAGCTATACTAGGACTTCTTTGACAAATGCCACATGGACATTGGCCAGCACGTGCCAGGACTGAACCCCCTGTAGCCTGAGAGGAAATACAAACTTCCCTTGGACAGCTGGACTCAGTGTAAACATGAGTCTCAAAATTTCCACTAATTCCTATTAACAATAAACACATTTATTTTTGAGAAAATAAGTGCTACAATTTTGGGGGATAGCTTTCTAAAAATGCTACTCTAAAAAAAGTTTTTTTTTGTTTTTTTTTAAAACAAAATTTTGCCACATTTGCAGAAAATTAAAAGAAATCAAATTGTAACCAACACAAGCAGCTGATTTACACATGAAATGAAAGTAAGTGGGTCAGGGGTTGGCATATTCTCTTAATTTACTTGTTCATGTTGATTTCAGGATACTTTCATTAATTGTTTTCCTGTATTAAAAAAGGCTTTTTCATAAATATTTGAATAAAGTGAAGATGTATTCTCCAAAAGGGGACATCTGAACAGTAAACATCTAAGCACATACATAAATACAGCCTCTAGCCTTGTGGGATAGCTTTGAGTCTATGAAAAACCCCAAACAGGATGTGTGAAAGGACCACTGTGGGAGAAAATATAAGTTTTCAAGCAACTGATATGGTAACAATAAAGCTTCTAAGAACTGGGTTACAATAAATTAGGCATTTTTTAAGGGTGCAAGCTCATTGTCTTAGATGCACTGTGATGGAACATAGAGGATTCAACAATAATCCAAAAATGCTACAGATCAATTTTCTGAATATCAGTTAGGTATCAGGTCAGCATTCACCCATTCACACCCCCATTCACAGGCAAGATGTCTTCCCTACAGGGAGCCAGCCTGCTCATACTTACACATTCACAGCCATCAGGAGCAGTTTGAGGTTCAGTGTCTTGTCCAAGGGCACTTGGACACATTAGACCAGAGGAGCCGGGGATCAAACCACCTACTTTGTGCTCTACCTACTGAGCTACAGCTGCGCAGCTTGTTGCATTTTCTTTTGCACTTCAAAAACCATGAGCCCACTCAACATCTTGTACAATGATGGCCTCCCCTGGAGCTAACTGACAGACATTGATACCAGCAAAGTGGAGCGCCACCTCCCTCTCCTTTAGTTATTCTCATACAAACAGGGGATGGTAAAACACTTTCAAAATAAGTTCATTCAATCACTAAATCAGTTAACTTTTTAACACTAAATATTTTCTTCTCACAATTCAAAATCATGAATAAAAATATTTTTTATTTGCATTGGTAGAAGTTATTTAAGGTTTTAACATACTTAAATTACATATTATAGTGCAAGAAAAGAAATTAAACGCACGCACACACACACATATATATATATATATATATATATATATATATATATATATATATATACATAAGGTTAAAAGAATACCTGATCAGAAAGATATATATTTATGGGTGCGACAGATGTCTGATGAATTAAGGTCAGAGGATACATTATACCAATATGAGAATTAATGACTGGGGCCATAAGTATTCGTATACCAACTCACATACAGACGTCAAAAATTTGGTTACTGAGGTGCATCAAGATGCTTCTATAATCCTAATAGAATTAAATATTTTCCTTTACGAGCAGCAAAGAATTGAAAAATTCACAATTCTGTAAGATAAAAGGTGGTAATAAATGAAGTTGACATTGGTGGCTTTAATAGCTTTAACCTTACACTGACTCTCAAAATATTATTTTATAATGGGGGTTTTAAGCAAATGAATGTAAGTTTGTATGTTGGACTCCTTGTCTGCGCACAAGGTGAAGGACTTTTGTCAAAAATATCTTTTCTTACAAGGCTAAAACCTCTGAAATTGAAAATAAAACAATCAAACATTAAAACTTATGCTGATGAAAGCCCACTGTATACACCAACTATCCTTAGTGGTGTTGCTTGCTGTAGTCTAGATTAAAATCATGTCTGTATATGAGTCAAAAGGGTAACTGAGGTGTAGAATAGAAGGAATGTAATGCTAAATATTATAAAAACACAAAAAATCCGATCCAGAAACCATTTAGTGTCAAACTTGAAAACCATTCTTCAATAAGGTTCAATTACTATTGCTGTGACATTCAAAGGTATTACCTCTCACTAATGGCTAAGCTTCCTGAGATTGAGTGCCAGGCAATGTCAGGAAACTGTAATGTATCCCAAAAGGCTTTGCCAAGAAACAGATGACTAATGTGGAGCAATGCGCTAGGCTGACGAGACTGAAGAGATCTGAGGCCGTCGGAAGAATAGCACCTAGAAATAACGGCCTGCTTGGTAGGAGGCAGGGTAAGACCAAGGGTCAAATAAAAGGTGTTCAGTGTAGTCAGGGGAAATGAGGCTTCATTTGTAAAGAATATAATTCTCTAGGGGAGGTAGGGTGCTTTTGAAATTGCAGTGAATTTAGTCCCATTGAGTGCATTCAAGTGTGTGATCTCCCACACCTACAGGTATATCATTGTGAAATACAATTCAAAGTAATATGAATCGTCAGTCTCCTTGGTTCTCTTGTATTTTGAGCTAGGTCAGAGTAATTTTGAGCAGAGAACTCTGTTTCCTTCATTCTCTTTCAGTCAATTCACTCAGTACAAAACATATGCTGCGTAACAATTGGTGTATCTGCACTGAAAGGTGTATCTGCGCTGCGAGGAAGGCTGTCCCAATTTGTCAGCTCCTTCAAATGTGACTGACGAATCCCCCACTGTGAAGGATCCAACCGGTGGATCCTTCCCAGCCAAACATATCCCAAGATTAATTGTGTGATTTTTTTTCTAGCAAACATAATGGCCGACGTACAAGCAGTTAGAGGATGCATTTTTAAATGAAAAGTATTAAAATAACAAAAAATAAATTCTGGCTTTTATTTACATGCACATAAATTAACTGCCATGTCATGGTCACTAAGCAACAGGAGCTGTATGTTGTGACGCGAGGAGCCAATGGTGACAAAAAACAGGAAATGTACCATAGGCTAGACCGTCTCATTTAACAGAAGTTTTGGTTTGTTGTGGCTGACAGAGGAATGTGAAAGAGGAGCCTCTTTCACGTTCTGAAGAGGGGGATGTTAACATGGCTGTGCACTTACAGGCCTACACAAACACAGCTGGAGTCTTTCTATATTTCTATTAATATATGTTTCTATATTTATACTTTATTGTTGTTTAAGTTAAGATGGTACTTGGAACTGAAACTTTGCCTCCTATTTAAAAAATGAAAATAGAATCAAATGTGATAGAGGAAAAAGAAAAAAAAAATAGGCTTCTGCACTTTATGTTTTCCACTTCTCTTCAGCCCTTCATCTTATAATATCGGGCCCACTGTCGAATAGATATAAAAAATAATGAAAAAACAAAAAAACAAACAAAAATCTGCCTTTCTCTGAAAATGTTCTCCAGCCTTTTAGTCATCTTCCTCATCTATTTGCCACTCGTCCTCCTCCCCTCCATCATCATCCATACCTTTCATACATACATTTTCAAACGTTTTTAAATAAACTCAATAATATTTCACTGGAAACAAGTCTATTATGTCAATAAATTAAATCATATTTCTGACATCAAAATACTGAGCGAACTTTAGAAAGAATAAAGATCATCATTCAGTTGGCTGTCAGATTCTTCCTCCTCTCCTCTTCTCTGTCTGAGCCTGCCTGCATGTAACGTTCTGGCTTTTGTCTTGTTGAGTTTGCAAGATTTAAGATTTGTGGCAAGCTAAGCTAAACGTTCAGTCAACACACAGACAGCTTTCTTTTTAGCTTGTTTGTATCAATTAGCATTAGCTGTTAGCTGCTGGGCTAGTGTGCTGTGCTTATGTCTGTGGACAGACACAACAGATTAAAATATTGCACTCTACATGTTCATGTTTCTGCATTTTGAACAGGTGTAAAGGTTCAGTTTTGGCTTTTTACTTGTGCAGGTTTAATTTTTACTTTATTTAAGGTTTCTACAAGCGTAGTGTTAGTTCACGTCAACTTCATTAACGTTAATCTTCAGGCTACCCTTAACTTCACCACTCTGCTGTGACAGGTGTGCGTGTGTGTAGCACTGACACACACACAGACAGAGTGTGTGTGAGTGAGTGTGACAAAGAGGGGACAGAGAGATTCTGCATACTAGATGAGGAGTTAGGGGAAAATGTCTTTTTTTTTTATTTTTTGAAAACTGATTCGTAGAGATCTGCTCCTCTCAAAATTACACGGACCCGATTAACACAGCAAAAACACAATAGCGCAGTTTCATGTAAAATCTGCATTTCTCTGACAGACACAGGACTCTGACAGACACAGGACTTTAGGAGGGGAAAAGTAGTCAGCTGTCCAGCCGATTTGGCCGGCAGCCGGCAATTAGGGAAAGCACTGCTAGCTGCTGCTAGTTGTCTCTGTTTTTGTTTTCAATGAACATTAATAGGCTTCTGCCTGCCTGAAGTTAGCTAAACTGCCCCATTTGGTGTTATACCTCTTCAGTGGGTATGGCTACCCGCAGAGAGCTTGTTTCAAGTGTGCATCCTCCAAGAGCTTCATGTTTCAGGATTAACAACCATCTTAAACAAGCTAAAAAGAAGTTACTGTTCATTCATGTCCTCAGTCTGTCTGAGGACTGTCCATGCCAGGAGAGCATTGACAGTGCCCAAGGCCTGTGTGTTTTGCCGCCAGCTTTGGCTCTTGACCAAGTGCCGAATGGAGAGGTGAGTCACATTTGTGGGGAGAGTGCTGGTAACCCTAACCTCTAATCCTAACCCTGCTAACCCATGACCATATCCAGATAAATGTTAATAATCATGCCATCTTTAAGTATGCTTTGTGTCTGTGTGTTGCCGTATCTATGTGGTGTGGAGCTCGGCAACCATTTGGCTAAATGTTTCTGAGGAACCACATTGCTTGACAACAGAAAGATTATTTGCAATCAATAAATTATGGCATTTTTTGTTGCTGCATGTCTGCTTCCCATCATGCCTAACAACACCCCTAAGCTGTTCTAAAATCACTGTAAATCACGGCCTCTTGAGGATTATTGCTTTCGTTTACACACAGTCAGCTCTTCTGACTAGGGTGTGTGTGTGTGTGTTTCTACCAACTCCTAGTTTTTGACTATAGCCAACTCTTAATGACATTTACTGACTGCTCACACTACGCTCAATGGCTAGTTAGCACAGTACATTGTCATTTGTTATTAAATCGAGTATTAAATGCATAGATTTTATAGGATAATGTGTCATTTACGAGGCTATGCTTTGGTAGGATGTGGCGATGCATAATCAAACATGGGGTCCATAAACATTACATTTCTCACAAACACACACACACACACACACACACACACATACACACACACACACACACATACACACACAAAAGCTGGTGTTAGAGGCATTTACCAGATAATGTCGATAATGAGGTGCGTTACAACACTCAAAATCCGTTCTGGCTCATGTTCTATCCAAACACTGCATGGGCATGATCCAACAAAAGGCTGTAACCATTTTACAGTAAAAGCAAAGGAAACTTCCATGTTCAAGATCCTTTTGACAACATAATGAAAGACTAGGGTTTGATTTTCTCTAAAACAAGCAAAAAAGATAAACTCAGAAAATAAAACCTGACTCAATAATATAGTAAAATTACTGTACTTTTTTCTTGATTTAGTTTTAAGTTACTTTTAAGCTGTGATATGAATGTGTTTATATACTGTCCTTTAGACTGTTGTAATCAACATAGCTTGTCACTATGTGGAAGCGATCATGTGTGAGAGGGAACAAGACTAGCCAATAATGTGAGTCCCTGGATATGAAATAACTCATCATTTATGTGACTGTCTCAATGACATGTGTTCCCTCACAGGGCTCCAGGCTAACTTTTTCACTGGTGCTACCAACTTTCTCAGTTGGTCACACCTTTTTTTTTTTTTTTTTTTTAAACAGCATGGTATTGATCAATGAGCCTGCATGCTGGGGAATGGCTGTAGTAATTTACACGCCCCAGTTGGCCGTCATGTCAAGATTGACAGAGACTTGAAACTTGGTATTTACAAAATACTTTAAAATGAATATTAAGTTTCTCTGTCACAAGCAGCGGTTAACAAAATAAGTCATCTTTTATTTAACACCAAAAGAAAACATAAGAAAAATGTTGTCAAATGAAGGTGATGCATAACAACTGCATGTGTGTTTTTACATGCACTCTGCTCTTTCCTTTTGCTGCCTGACCAGGAGTCTGACTGAGAAAGCAGACTGAGAAAATCATGAATTTCCTAAGCATGTTCAAAATAAAGCTGATTATTTACTCCATGACATACTATACTGCACCAGAGACAGGTTTTTATCAGATCCCCAAGGGACTTGACTAACTACATGACAAAAACAGATCAAAGTAGAAGGACCAGTCTTTCCATTCTTGAGTATGAAAAGAAGTTCTGAATGGATCGCGCCTCTGACAAGTGTAGACTAATTACACTCATACTACTGGGGCGTTTGTGTGGTTTAACAGTAAAACATCCACAGCCACACTGCAGCTTCATTCAAAGACGCTTTGGCTCCATCTGCTGTTTCATTTTGCAAAGATCCATCATATCCATGAAACGTGCCAAGAAGCACACAAGAACAAACACTACACACACACAGCTTCCCCCACAGAACTTGACAGAAGCTACACTGCAGCGACACAGCTTGCAGTTTTCACTGAGATCAAAACCAGATTCATCCAAACCAACTAATGTAGCATCCAAGGCCACCAGATGTTGGCAGCACTTCACACATGTGCAGACATCTACACACACTGAAAATTCATCAACAGATGGACATCAGCTGGTTCAATCATTTAACAGGATGCTCTGTTTGAGACACACAGGGATCAAAGGATAATGGTCACATGACCACAGAAAAAAGCTTAAGGCCCTACATTTACCTCAAACCTACAGTATGCAGCACCCCACATACAGACGCTGTGTCCTCACTGCAGCGGCCTGGGTTCAATTCCACCCTGCGGCTCTTTGCTGCGTCTCATTCCCTCTCTGTCCCATTTCCTGTGCACTCTTGAGCTGTCCCATCTAAAAATAAAGGAACAAAAGCCTCCCAAAAAATGTCAAAAAAAAAAAAAAAAGGTTCATCCACTTAAATCAACTGTCATAATGACACTTCTCAACAGTCTTTGCTCAAAGGCATTTATTGTGCTGCAAGCATTCAGTCACACAAAAACTCAACAGTATTTTTATGAAGGCCAGTAAAAGCATGAACAAAAACTGTCTGCAAACTTTTGAACTTTCACAAACCTGGAGTATCACTGCATGAAATGCTGACTGTTTGTTTTAGAAGTTTACAATAAATGCAGACATCTTTGGTAATCTGTTAGTTTTGTGACCCGAGTCATTTTGGTCACCTCAGTTCTGTTTTAGGCCGACAGTCAAGGTCCTACTCCAGTCTTGCACCGATTAAACCCTTTTGAGCAGAGAAACACAAGCTGCCTGAAGTTACTGAAAGGATTTTGCAATGGAGGCAGTGAAATGTAATTTGTATTCAATGGACACGTGGTCACTCATTTTTTGTCCATTGCATTTTGACAGGTGATACAACTTACACCTTTTTCATCATGCTCAGTTCTATTAACATACTGTATACTCAGTTTCAAAGCATTTCTCCAAAGCAAACCAGTGGCACCCGGTGTAAAATGCAGCATACAAACTAGTTGCAGTTGCCTGTGTTCTCTGATTTGCTGGTTTCCACAATGTCACCTCTTTTAATGTTTGTGTCATACCCTTCATATGCAAAATCAGGGACCCTACCTGAGTCGTTGCGCAGGTAGGAGGACATGGCAGGAATGAGGCAGGACTGGCTCAGCAGCTCCTGCAGCACCACCGGCAGCGCTGAGCTGTTGTGGGTTCTGCTGTCTGCTGAGGAAGCATCAGCACTGTGGCAACTGCTGGAGCCTGCTGGGTTGATGTAGCTTGCCAAGACCTAATGACCAAAACAATCAAGACACACTGTTAAACAAATTGCTTATAAAACTTCAATCGACACATAGTTTGGAGCAGGGCCAAACTCTTTGCTTGACCATGCCCTGTTATCATGGTACACCTGGCTACAAATCCACTAAGAAAGTAACTTCAGACATTTTAAGTGTTTTCAGGAGAATCAATTCTTACAATTGTAAAAAAAGAAATTTGAATCCTTTTAAAATAGTTTGAAAGATGCAGCCAAAACGTCTTTTTATATTGCCATTTCATTCCGCAATATTTTCGCCTCTGTAACGTCTCGCCCTCAATATAATCGTCCCCATCACGGGATCGGGGGACAAAATGATCCCACCTCTGTACCGCCTTGGGATGTAGTTACAGGCGTTACAGCATATGACGTGTGATGACAGAATGCCGAGATCAATATAAAAATCACACACGGTCACCCCAATTTTACGCTGTCACGAGATCAATATAAAAATCCAAAGGTGTGCTGATTGCGGGACTTCATCACACCTTTACCGCGGAATCCCAATATAAAAAGGCCCAAAGTCACATATGGAATTGACTTTGACTGCACCCTTAACTTAACCCTGACCCAATACAGTTTCTTGAAAGTGCAGCACAAAGGCAGAGCGTTTTCTCACGTTGCCTTTTCCTTGCAACACTCTAAAATTCTGGAAGAAAGCACTGACTGAGAGGCATTGTTCAGGGAATCAAAGTCTGTTGTAGTTATGTGCTTTGGTAACCAGAGAGCCCCAAAAAGCAGGACAGCTGCTGAGCAAGATAAGAAGGTAAATACAGACAAAATAATCTTTTTAATTTAACACCACGTGTTGATGTTTTAAATTCCACAGTGTTTGGGAGATATCAAAGGATACCACTGCAGAACAACTGCGTTTTTTAAATCTCAGTTTAAAAGTTAGGCGACTCTGATGTGTAGACTGACCTGAAGTAGACAGGTAACATGTTCCTCTTCTAGCCGTTGTTTGGTGAGGGCCTGTTCGACGTCCCAGCCAGAAGCCGTGGATCCAGTACCAAAACCAGTTCCTTTAGCCCAGTACAGCTGCTGCTCTTCACTGGTCCCCCCACCATGACAGCTGGATATTTGAGGCTGCAACACAGATGGAAGATAAAAAAGGGTTAGAGAAATGGCACTGGGTTGGGATTTTTTTGTGTCATGTTTTTCTAACTGTTCAATTACTCAAAGAGCTTTAACTTTTAAAGTCAGCTTTCACCAATTTTTAAATTAATGGCAGAGTCCTCTATGGTACCAACCCGAGTATGAGGAATACATACACACACATTCACACAGCAACTCAAGAGCCATCAGGAGCAATATGGAGTTCAATATCTTGCCCAAGGACACTTCACATGCGGGCTGCAGGAGCCTCTACAACTACTGACCTTCTTAAAGTGGATGACCTGCTCTACCTCATCAGCCACAGCCAAACACATTTAAACATACACATGTTAACAATGATTAAATTCACACTGACAACTTCCCCTTCTGACATTCTCAGTATTTCCCCTCTACGTTTTGAAGGAAAGTATTTGTCAGTGTTAAACTGGTGGCTGTGTAAATTGCAAACGTTGCATTTGACTGATCAGTGAAATCCAACACTGCACACTGTCAGCTACAGGAGCAGTGAAAAAAGCTGTATCTTCTCAGTTCTTGAATAACAGTCATCAGCAGAGTGAGTCTAAAAATATCAATAATGTCCTTCAAAAGGCCAAAGCTTGCTCTGTCCTCTAATGTGCTGAAAAATTAGCAGTGTTCGGACTGTGTTGATCAGAATCTGAAGGAGCCAAAATGGATAAAAACCAACAGTGTAATTTACATCAACGCATATGATGTTTTCTGAAATATGCAGGCCTTTGTATCCTTATTAAAACAGTGTGTGACAATGTCTTATCTAACATCTATGCCTCTACTGCACTATATGGACTAGGAGGCTCAAGGACAGCTACTGCCACAGTAACAAGTCTTTGGCTCGTATTCAATTCCCAAGATCTGTCCTCAGCTTTGACAACTCCATAAATCCACATACACTGAGGGAACAGGGAGCAAACATGGGACTTGATATGTCACCACAACAACAAAACAAGCAAGAAAGGTCTGGTTTAGAATCTAAAGCAGGCTCCAGAAAATGGTTTAACCTTTTTAAGCAACCAAGGCAGCAGAGCTGGGAAAAAAAATGATTCTTGTACGTAATGCGACTTTTTATGCAATGACACAACATCGTATCCCATTTCCGGAAAAATAGTCAAGGTGAGCTGAGAGCAGTTGAGAGCAGCTGAAAGCAGAACATGGCATTCAACCCCAGACCATCAGAGGTAAGACCCGCCCCCTTACATTTTAAATCCCAATTATGGACACACTTCGGGTTTCACACACTTCAAGGAAAGACTAAGCTAGATATGACCAAAGCTGTATGCAACAGTAATTGAAATCCCCATAATCAACAGAACTGAATCACAATAAATCAGAATCACAAAACAAATCGAATTGGCACCCAAGCATCGTGATACAATTGAATCGGGACAAAAACATTTCCTCCCAGCCATACAAGGCAACAAAGATTCATTCTAATTTTGTAGATAATTTTGGCAGCTAAACAACAGAGACAGCTGATGGTTTTTGACACTTTCCTTTTTTTCATTTTGGGGGTTGTTTCTCCTCTCTGTCAAAAAAAAGATTATCTGTGCTGCTGGATAAACTGAAAATCACTAAATTTATTTTGAATTTTCCAGCATTCAATTGTCCCTAAATATACAGTTAGATCTGTAAGTATTTAAAAAATGACAGTTTTTGTAAAAACAGGGCACTCCGCACATCTTTCAACCAAATCTACCTGATACAGGTGCTTCTCAGTTTAGGACGGCAATTTGCACAAAGAGGAAGAGGAACTGGAGCACATGGGTAGATTTTCAGCCACTGAAAATTAATTCTGACACTGTTGGGAATACAAGTGGTCCTATCTGCAATTACAGTGTCACCTTACGTCCTTCAACAGCTGTGGACTCACATTATCTCTCTCTCAAAGCAGTGTTTCCTACTGCATTTGGTCCAGAGTATTTCAGCTGAATATTCAAATGAATATTGTGATGTTTTGATAAGGATCAAGGCTGTAGTTTTATTACCCTTAGACCTCTTTTTTTATGCTGAGCTTGTCCAGCGAAATTTCATCTCATCTGTGCTGTTCACAAAGTCAGTCTGAAAACAGAACGTGCTTTTAACACCACCCCCCCACCACCACCCCCGCCTAACACCTAAAGTTAAACTGTTCTTTGAAATAATATTTGAATGATTCAGCTGGTAACATCTGGCACCTTCTACCACCGTAGTAACAGTAACATTTATTTAGTCACCTACAGCTGAACTTTTCTGATTATTTCAGCTTCATGTAATTACATTTTCTTAAGCTAGGTGCTGCTGACACCCAGCAAATCTTTGCAGTCAGTTAAGAAGCAGGACAGTGAAGAGGAGTTTTAGAGCAATCTACATTCAGTATAATCCCATCCAATGCTTCTCAGCCTAAAGGTGTCAATAATACAAAGGACATGTCTCTGACACCTGCCTTTTTCTCTCCAAAGCCTCTTGTCACTTAGACCGAACAAATAAAGCTATTTGACTGGGCCTCACTGGGAGAAATGAAAAGAGACCTTGAGTAAAGGTCAGCAAGGCAGAGAACCATTATGGCAATGATTTTGCATTGTTTCTCTCCAAATGTGAACAATAAAACAATCATTTCAGTAAAATGCAAAGGTAGCTCCTGGTGAGGAGCTAGAACAGTCTGAAAAAAAGAGCCTGAAAATTTGAGACGGTCAGTGTTTTGTCTTGTTTTCGTAACTCTCAGGCTGAGTGAAAGGTTTAAGGCAGTGGTTTTCAACCAGGGCATCGTGACCCCTAGGGGGTCCGTGGAGGTGCTGCAGGGGGGTCCCCCAAAATACAGGGCTCCAGACTGCAACCAAATGGTCGCATTTTGCGACTAAAATTAGAGCCAGTGCAAGTAAATTTTTCATCTACTTGCACATGCGCGACCA
>JAPQLA010000003.1:2019084-2029994 GCA_029822935.1 Naso vlamingii | reverse complement strand
CCCTCTTAAGTAAGATGTTTCCTACAAACGTAATAGTAGTTGGCAAGTGGAATAATAAATTTAGATTTGTTATGCTTGTGGGAAGGTGAAAATCTTCAGCTTTCAGAATTGTAATAACTTCCCATAAATGTGATATCAAAATGAAAAATGATATTTTTGGGTGTTGTGGTTTGCTTATTGGGGACAAAGCAGCAAAGCCCCAATTGTGTTTTATCTTTTCTTATCATTATTACTATTTACTCTACCATTGAAGTCTGGGCAGCCCATAGAAGTACGATCAAAAGTTCTGAAATTTGGCTCACTGGTAGAGGGTCTTGCCAAAAGGCCATGGCCCAAATCTTACATAGACTGGTCAAAGGGGGCACTATAGCAAGCAGTTGAAAATTTCAAATTTGAATAGGTGTATCTCATGTTCTGTTTCATCTAGAGTTATGAAACTCTGCACAGATGTACATCTCCTCACTCAAAACAAGTTTCCAATGATGACCTATAAGCACCACCCATAATAACATTTTCTGCAAATTACACTTTTCTGAAACAAACAAACAAACAAACAAACAAAAAAACCTCTCTGGCCTTCTGTTGGTCTTTTAGTGCCACACACAGTTGTTTCAATCATTTATTAAGTGGATAGTTCCAGTCCTTGATTATGATTGGCTAAGCTGCATTCAAACCTGTTGTAAAATGCTCTACAAACACACAGCTGTGACCACATCACAACAGTATTACTGAGCCAGACAAGTTTTCTGAAATGTGATGTGTTGTCTTTCATTTTTACTTTTTATTTAAACTTTATTGGGTAGGCTAAGCCTGGATGAGTGGTGGAGAGAGATGACAGGGGAATTATTAAAAAAAATAAATAAATAAGGAAAGGAGATGTGCGGAAATTAATGAGAGAGAAACTGAAGACTGGTTTGTTGACAGTTAAACAAACCATGAGGTCCGTTGATTGTTTTCAGCAGCAGCAATCTGCATCAGCAGCAGTCTGATGTCTGAGATTTGTCTGCCTTGTTTCATCAGATTTTAAGCTGTTTGCACATGTAAGAAGTTTGCATTCAGAGCTTTCCAACAGAAAGTCACTGTTTGTGTCCTGTGTAAAACCCTCAGTAAACTTTGACTAATTATTTTAACCCAAACCGTGGTCTTTTCCTAAAACTAATTAAAAAGGTTTTTTTTTTTTGTCTAAACCTGACCAAACTGACTGAAAACTGAAAATAATACATCCAGTAACTTTTGGGACACAAAAGCTGGCCTCCTGTGTGAACATCCTGTTTTTGTACCACTAACCTGAGCTGACCTCCTTCCTTCGTGAAATTAGTCCCTCCTTGTACGACATCTACAGACCTGAGCTGATTGAAATGTGCTTCTATGAGACACTCTCATAACAAGGGATACATCTACACGAGCCACACAGTGTAGTCACAGTGAATGTCATCTCTCCGCTGTGCTTTCAGACTTACTGCCCTCTCCATCATCTGTGACACCCAGCACCAGACGCAGGAGACACTGAGCGTGCTTTCTCTCCTTCAGCAGCACCTCCGCGTACCCCGGCAGGCGTAGGAACAGGCCAAACGCTGCCAGTGAGTGGGCGGGGATGGGTGACATGGTCTGCACCGACGATGACGATGATGAGGACGACTGGGACTGCTGCTTGTTGATTGGCGGTGGCTCAGTGGCGATGGACTCTGGTGCCTCATACACTAGCTCACCCGACTGCTCGATGGTGACCCACTCGAACTGGTCGCTGTCCTTGGCCTTCTCTTGTGTGGCTGAGGGCACAACTGGGGCACTGACCTGTGAACAACCATTCAGGAGAGCAGAGACACTTCAGCAAAGGTGAAACAAGTGAATATGGGACAATGCTGACAGGTGAGTTTCGAAGGGCAGGAACTTTGCAGTGTCGTGATGTGGCAAACTGAAATCCGCGGGAGAGGAGAGACTGCTTGCTTCTCAACACACTGTGAATGTAAAATACAAAACCACTTCCCTGAACACCAACATGTCATGGTCAAAGCGAAAGCACCTTTTTCATCCTCATTCAATCAAGGAGAAAGACATTAGACTTTATAGCCATTTCACCATAAAATACTAGAGTTCAGTATCAAAGTTCATTCTTGACATTGGAATGAGAAGTTTGAGAAAATAATTCTAACTCATGGTTTACTTTCTGGCTTTTCTAGAGCTTTAAACCACAATTCACAGTCTTCATCTGCTCAGATGTTCAGGAGCAGGATCTGTTGTCAGATCACCTGTCGTGCAATTTCATCCTTTGACGTTTTTGACTCATCCTCCATGTTAGTTTTTAAAAGAAAACTATCTACTGATGAAGGCCACGTGATACAGCTAAAAGCAAGGCTGTAACCAAAATTTACTATTATCAGTTAATTTGACAATTATATTTACAATCAAACACTGGTCTAAAATTGTCTGAAAATAGTGAAACATACCCATAATATTTTTCTAGAGCCCAGGTTCAGTTTACAACCACAGATGACTGCGCTCACTACAAAATATTTACAAAATGACAGGCTCACTTGTGTGTTTAATAGAAACAAAAAAATGAATTAATACAAAATTTGATTTATATTTGTAGAAAAAAAGGCTGGACAGAGTATGAACAAAAACACAAAATTATTATTATATTTTAGTCTAGTCAGTAACAGGTGTGGGTTGATACCAGGCCATGCAAGATAAAAGGCATTGCCATCTAAAGAATTTCTGAGAACGGATTAGGTTTTACAATCTATATTAACAGGTTTCAGGTGGAGACCTGACATGAGTTTTGTAATTTGATAGTTCTTGATGGTCCATATGTGTGTATGTCTGTGGCAGGCTTAGAGACTCACCTGCTGAATGACATCTGGATAGAGCATGGGCAGCCTCTCTGCAATGAGGGCCAGGCCCCCCATGCCTGCAAAGACCTGCAGTGGTGACTGGATGGGGTTGGTCTCCAGCAGGGACTCGTCAGCGGCAGCGTCCAGACATTCTTCGCTTGGGGTCATTGGTTCATCCTCAGGACAACTGTTCAGCATGTCACAGTGATCCACTGCAAGCAGAGCAAACAGAGGGCCTGTTGTATGTTCATGAACTGTCTGGCATCCGGGACACTTTAGCATTGTATTCATTTTAAACTTGTTTAAAACCTGACAAGGAGAATCTCATCACTGCAATGACAATTCAACATTCTTCCTTCAATGGAAAGTGTAGTTACCTCTGCCAAGGAGGTAATGTTTTCGCAAGGGTTTGTTTGTCTGTCTGTCCTTCTGTCTGTCCGCCTGTCTGTTAGCAACATAACTCGAAAAGTTATGGACGGATTTGGATGAGATTTTCAGAAAATGTCCGCAATGGGACCAGGAGCAATTGATTAAATTTTGGGGGTGATTTGGATCTCCGTGCAGTAGTTATGTCCATATTCATGACTGTAATAATAACGAAGCAGTAAGACTTGTGCAGTCTCAGTGCAGTTGTGTTGCAGTGCATCACGGAGCGTTTGCTGTCAGCTGCTGTCTGTCATCAGAGGAGTGCACGGCTCACAAGCGTCACGCATTGAGCGTGACAGTCACTCTTTACGGTCTTTTGTCACGCACTCCCGCCACACACTGTATTTCTCACGCTGAGAAAATATAGACTATAATATATTGTGTAGCTGCAGAACGACTGGCCGAATCCGCTGTGTCCCACTGTCTCACTTTGACCCTGAACACACCTGTAGCTCTCTCAGCAGCACCCGCTAGCATAACACAGACAAGCTAACAGTGATAACAGGGCTCTCTCTCTCACATTTGACTGTCTTCACACGCTCTCACGCCACACCTCCAAGTTTATGTAGCACCCCCTGTCCTCCCTTACTCACGTTACTCCGTTATGCTCCGGGTACTGGATCAGCGTCTGGATTTATGTAAAACATGTGGTTCATGTCATGACATACACTTTAGTGGACATTTACTGGCCACATTTTATAAGACGAACTGATAAGCTTGAAGGCAAAAGATACTGATTCCAATTTGTTCTCAACTGCAAGCAATTCTCAAGTCCCATCTCTAGTGGTCAATGTACTTTGAGTTTGCTGGTGTTTGTCTTTTTTCAATGTAGATGACAAACCTTCTCATGTTACAGCTGAACACACTAAAATATGTTTCTGTGTGTAAAATACACAATCAAGTAACAGAATCTTAATGTTCATCAGCACTGCTCAGTTTAACAGTTGCTTCTTAAGCACAGAGTCTCGTAGGAGTGACCCGGACAAATGAAACTACACTTTCACAATGGAAACTAGGGACCCAGGACAAGACATGGTGAGCAGATCAAAGGAATCTGAGCGCTTCTGCAAATTAACCACTGATGAGTGCATCAGTGCAAGACATTGCTGTTAAAAATAAATCTGACCTGGTGCTGACTCTCAAGCCAGCAGAGCAGCTAGCTAAATATAACCAGTCTCAGAGCAACCACCTCTATGAACCGCCATCGTTGCGCTCTGGCTGCAGGATGGTCAGCAGTTTGAATGCAGCAACAACATGTCCTTCACTAACTCTGCATTCTTTTACACTATCAAGCTCAGTATCCCTGGTGTGACACTGTCTGTCTATATGCCATTGTACATACTGTATATGAATGCTGCATTAACAGCTAATAATTATATATTTATATATATGTATATATTTTATCTGCTGAATGTAGTAATCAGATACTTAACCATTTTAAATCACTAGTCAAACCTTTTTTTCCCAGTTTTAATTTTTTTTTAATATCTGTGTATATCGGAAAACATATACGCTGAAGCTGATATTATTTGCGATAGTCCAATACTGGCTGATAATATCTGCAAACCGATATATCAGTTAGGCCCCAATAAAAATTCTATGAATACTGTCTGAAAGTGACTTCTGAGGATGAAAAAGCTTTAATTCCCTGAGGGCTCCACAAGTAAAAACAGTATAGGAGTGACTGTGACTGTTTGTGCTTAAAAGCACTCCACAAGCTTTTAGACTTCGAAGAGTTCCTTTCAAAGGAGCCCAGGTAATGGAAGCTGAGCAGTGACCAAAGAACATCTCCATTAAATTCTGGCACAGGAGGAGAAAACAGCCATTTGACATGACTGTCACTGCAGCCCAACAGACTGTGTTTAGAATGTACCTGCAATATAGGTCTTAAAGCCCTTTCTATTTACAAATTTCCTTAAGTTGTCTGTCCCTGCAATAACCTATTTTCTATTCAGAATTTTTTACATTGGAATAAGGACAGGGAGGGCCAGCAGTATTATCCTTTTGAGTGTAAATTTTAAAATTTTAAAATCAGAGGGTGTACACATGGGCTCTATGCCGACATTCAGGTACAACCAGAAGAACTTGTTGAGGCAGCCGCTACACACCAGTCCTGTGTACACAGACAGCTGTGGAAATGTCACAATATAAACAGAACACCGACACTGATATATACATATGAGATAAAACAACTGCAGTGCACATGGCTGTCTTTGTATTTGTCTGGGTGGGATTATAATCCAACATTCCACCACTGGTGAGGGGAGCACCAGCAGGTGGTCCAATGATGGATGTGGGAATGGTGGCAGAATAACGGCCAGAACACTGAATTTATATGAACTATGTTCACACAGTTGAGTGTTATATCTTTTTTATACCAAATAAAACCAAAATCAGATAAAATCTTGTCGGATTCCTGTTTGGCTCAGGTCCACTGCCAAGGAAAGTCTGCTGTGGTCAAATACATGACAGTGTGATGTTGGAGATGTGGTCCTGATGAAGCTCTGCAGACTTGAGAGGAGTCAGGCAATAATTCTCTTTGGGTTTCTAATTATGAGCTACTCCTGAGAAACAGACTTGGACTAAAAAGACACAAATCTTTTTTTTTTTTTTTCCATGAACTGCACTACAGGTGTGAAAGTGAAGAAAAGTCTGTTTGATAATCTTTAATAAATCCCCTGGTGAATATGAGTGGAGCAGAAGACCTGTTAGAAAATGTTCAAGATCTGAGCTAGAATCTTGAGTAAGACTCTTTGACAAAAAGGTACAGTTAGACTATTAGCATAAAAGAACATCCTGAAGGAAATGGAGTTGTTCATAAAATTAGCCATGTTTGCTGAATTATACTGTGGATACGTATTTTGGAAAATTAAGAAACAGTTTACTATCCCGTGTCGAGGAATAATGACACTTTTTGTGGACTGTAATATTGTTCCAACATGTGAGAATTCCTCCTGAAGTAGTGCTGAGTTTTAGAGTTCGGTACCTTTCTCAGTGCGTAGCCTCTTGAAGGAGTCTGTCTTGGAAAGGCCAGGGTCAGAGATGACCTTGGAGCCAAGTTTGACGGTCAGGTTGATGGACTGGTAGCCCTGCGGCAGCTTGCGGTCATACAGGAGTGTCAGCAGCTGGGCCAGAGTCATCTCAGGAGGGAGGGGTTGACCTTGCGGGGGGAGGGAAAGGAAACATAAACAACCACTTCACTAATAAATGGACTTTGGCTACTTAGTTTCACTGTTTGTCTCATATAATTCAGTGCTGCGCAGCCACATCTGCGTGGCATGTTGACCGTACTCTTGTACATGTAATACCTGGAAGCAGCTTGTGGTAGAGGTGGAAGACAGGCACACTTATGGTTTTGGCAGAAGGGTCCACACCTGATGAAGCAGTCAACTTGTCACTCATCACGCGACCTCTCCTTGAGGGAGGTCGAGGAGGGGTTGAAAGAGCTCGCTTGGACTGGGACTTTAAGCCTGATGGCAGAGGCACACAACATGGAAACACAACAGATACACAGGTTAATTTTTATTTTTTTTCCCCAAAATACAGAATTTTATACTGAAAGCACTCGAGTAATTAGACAGTATACTGAGCTGAACACATATCTAAAGCATTATCAAAACACTGCCATGTGCTTGTCTTGATAATTGGACAGATACTTAAAAGTACTTATTGAGTGGCAGGTGAATTCAAACAAAACTGACTCCCAATTGTTGCCTATACTGTTTTATCTTCATACAATGCAGGCTAATTATCACTCACTGTTATTGCACCACTGGCTTTGGCCTTGATGGCCTACATTTTGGCCACAATGTCTGATTAATTTGTCTCTATAAAAGGCCAAAGGAACCTTGTCCTAAAAAAGAACTTGCTACCAGGCCTCAGTTGTTACTGGACAAAAGACGTTCAAGGAAATGATCCAAGTACCTGAGGCCACAACAACACTGTAGTTGTCCTGGAAGCCATTGTCTGCTTTCATCTTCTCCTTCTCCTCATGATTCTTTTTCTCCTTGTCCTCTTTCTGCTCATTGATCAGCTTGGCTGTAATGCTGGGTGTGTCTGGATGAACAGAAGAGAGCATGAAATCAGAAAAGCAATATACTTTTTGTGACATCACTTGGATTTATTATTTACATATGCACTGTAAACAAATAAGTATTGACAACTCAAAAAATTTTTTTGATGAAAATGGTTGTGGAGGTGCAGGCAGTATGATATGTGAGACTAACACACATGCATACCTCTAACCTATAACCGCAAAAGTCAATCAGGCCTCCTATCAGCTGTTCAAGGTCCCAAGAGGTGAGCCATTCATCATGTGCATGGCTGCCGAAAAGCTAACGAGGAATACTGCAGCTCACAGAGTCAATGCTGCACGGCTGACCTTGGTGGCCAGAGATCATCCAGAATCAAAGCACAAGGGCATACGGCTGTAACACAGTGTTGACATCTGGGATATATTTTGGAGACAATTAAGCTATTTTAAAACTTCAGTTATTATGGTTAAAATTTGGTCTCTAATGATTCATCTCTTACTACAATTAGGTAAAAGTTAAAGCGGCAAACAAACCATGGTGTTCACTAAGTAATTAATTTTTTTTTTTTAATGTACTGGTTTGAAACCTTTCGTAATGATCTAAATACTGCATGTTTGAATGGATGAGGAGAGGGCAGCGTTCAGGGATACGAAAACAATGTTGATGGTTCAATCTCAGACTTACATAAACCGAAAAATATACTCTTAGTGTAAAACCAGAAAAGGCTCATTTTAATATTTTTTTTTTTACTCGTAATGTTTTCGTTTTCCTTCCCAATGTGATGAATCCATTTTAAAATATCGTCACAATGGCTTCTGTCTTGCTGTGGGAGATGTGAAAAAGATGTAAAATGCTGCCAAAGAGAGAGTGAGCATCATTAGCACTATGCCCTGATTTTTTTTTTTTTTTAAAGTGTGTGTTTTGTATGTTTGAGAGTATATATATGTTTACATTACGTACAGGGGTACAACAGGGAAAAAGCAAGTACAAACTGGAAATGCTTTTGTTATATGACATAGGTTTCTATAACCATTGGATCTCCAAGATCACTGACAACACCTGAAGTATAATGGCTCATCTTTACATCGTGCAGTTTGGTTTCTGTTTCCACCACTCAACCCAAACAGCTGTCTGTGCTTTTACTGAAAAGGTTAAATATTTTTAGACGGGAATGCTTGTGTTGGTTCTTTTTTCATGGATCTTAAAAGGGTGTTCGACACTATCGACCACAAAGTTCTGCTCTCCAGACTTTCTGCTTTTAATGTCTCTAATGATGCCATTGCATGGGTTCAATCTGATTTGTCCAGTTAGAAAACAGTGAGTGAAAGTTAGTGGTATTAAATCACCATACCTTGACTGCCCTCAGTCAACTGCAAAACCTAATGTTTGCACCTTACCTAATTACAAACATTAGACAAATCATTTCAGCTAGCTTTTATTGTGAAACTCCAGTTGTAGGAAAAGTTCGGTTTGGATTGGCAGTGACTGAACACTGTGCTCCACAGACAGTGAGTGTTTTTTTCATGTAGAAAGCCAGTGTAACAAGGATTACTGGGTATATCACAAGTTTATCGGTGGGAAAACTGTTACTGTGGCAACCCTAGTCAAGTAATATTTCTGAAAAATAATTGCTGAAGTTGACGCTGGAGTTTGTGTAGAGTTGCTTGTAGAAATTTTAGTTTCTTTTATTGCAGTTGGGTTAGGTTTTATTTAATGCGTGTATCTGTTAACATAGTTTTGTACTTTGTGAGCTGTTATATTGCTCAATTTAGTTCAAATTTGCCTTCGCAATTGTGTTTTTTTTTTCTTCTTCTTTTAAGAGTATTGGTTTAGGCTCTTTTTCTGCACCCATTCAATCTTGGATGGAACCATTTTAAAAGTATCAACTTATCACTGGTATTGGAAAAAACCTGAACAACACCCGACCCTAGTTAGCTGGAAGGTTTACAAATCCAAACTGCTCTGAGCAATAAAACATCTTTTCATCAGTGTCTGGTTGTGTTTGGAAGCTCTTGTTGTGAAAGGCTTCAGAGGAAGTTTTCTGAATAGAAACATACCAGAAACCCGGTCCAGGACTTCAGCCAGCGTGGTAGAGATGGGCAGATGGAGGGTGCGGTACTTGTGGCCTGCTCCATACATTGGATGCTGGATCATGTGGCTGGTAGCATTAATGCGCCCTTTGTATAACTGAAAAAGAAGAAAAGAAAACATATTGTTGTGTAAGTACAGTCAGTTATAAAACAAAACAACTGCCTTTGTCACAGGATGTTTGAATAACTTTAAGTAATGAGAGTAGTCCTACTTTAGTAATATGTGGGACCAATATTGGTCTTTCTTTTCTTAAGCAGATCTGGACCAACAGTTTTTGAAAGGTTTTCAGAGGTCTATCTGCTGGCACAATCTTAGTCTTGAGACTCAGAAGAGATTTCATTAGTTTGCTCCTATTCTGTTTTTGCACTCAATTTCACATCAATTTCTTTCTACCTTTACTCCAGTTGAAATTATTCTCAGACAACATGACAGTTAAATTTGTGAAATGCAGTCAGTAGGGTACAGGCATACTGCTGCTGAAGCAATACCAATACATGCCACTCAAGTGACCCAAACAAACTCAAAGCATTTGACTACCAGATGTAACCTCTGTGACAGAAACTTTAGGCTGGTCAGGATATTTGAGAGGAAGGGTTTTTTTTTTAAATCCATATGCAGCAAATAATTGAGAGAATATGAGGGACACAACTTCAATATATTGGTCTGGCATACAGGGCAGGGCAAGAAACACAATAAGTCAGAAAATCAGACATGGGTTGAATATGAGGAATGAAATTCTCTGTAAAAATCTCCTTCAAGTATCTAAAATATCTTTAGAGTTGCAAGATTTTTAGCACATAATGTGAGTGCCTGTGCAGTGGCATCCTTAAAATTATCAAAGGATGTTTACAATGGACAAAAACAATTTCACAGTTCTCCTTAATCTTTATTTTGAGGATTTTTTTCAATGGCCAAAACAACAAATAACGTCTAATTTATTCTAGTCTGGAATTGTAATTATACTGCTGTAAGTGTCTACAGCCAGGCTTCTGGCTCTGTGAGGCTTCACTCAGTCACAGCAGTGTTAGGGCTAAATGCTAAAAGGCCCCGGTGACATCTAAAAATGCTGCTTAGGATGTATCGGGTTAAACCATATTTGACTGTAATTTTGTCTGTCTGAGTTCTTGGGAGTATAAATGAATTCATGAGACATTTATGTCAATGTAAACACACTGTGATATTTCCTGTGTAAAATGTAAACTCTGATCTAAAGAAAACAGTAGGAGGAGGCAATAAAATAAAGGTCATTCTTTCAGTACATTAAAAAATTTACACAAAATGTCCTAACAAAGGGTTGCACAATTTGGGCTGTTGTTACTTAAATTAATTTGTCTGGAACAAACAAACAACCTTGCCAACCACAGCCGTCACTTCTGGCGGGCAACCAGAACAGCTACAGCCTAACAGCTTCTCATATGGAGAACAATGAGACAGCGAGGTTCTTTAAACGTCGGGTTTTGAGTAATTAAACACATTTTTTATAACCTCTACACACACACACACACACACACACACACACACACAC
>JAPQLA010000003.1:1996470-2010606 GCA_029822935.1 Naso vlamingii | reverse complement strand
CCCCCCCCCCCCCCCCCCCCCCCCCCCCCCCCCCCCCCCCCCCCCCCCCCCCCCCCCCCCCCCCCCCCCCCCAGAATTTGCCCTACCCTGGATCTACAGGCTCTGAACAAATATCTCAGGAAATACAAGTTCAGGATGCTCACGCACACATCCCTGCCGCGCCTGGTACGACAGAACGATTGGTTCACCTCCATCGATCTGAAAGACACGTATTTCCACATCCCAATCTATCCTCCCCACAAAAAGTATCTCAGATTCGCTTTCCAGGGGGTCTGTTACGAGTACCGTGTGCCCCCTTTCGGTCTATCTTTAAGCCTGAGGGTGTTGTTGCGGTGCACGGAAGCGGCAATAGCCCCACTGAGACGGCAGGGCATCCGCCTGGCCACTTATCTGGAAGATTGGCTGCTGCTGGCACAATCGGAGCAGGAGGCCAGAGCACACACGCGTATTCTCATACGGCACCTATTCGATTTGGGTTTCGTGATAAACGTGGAAAAGAGCATGCTGTCCCCGGCACAGAGCATAATTTTTCTGGGATTATCTCTGGACTCGGTGATTTTCACGGCGTGCCTCTCAGCGGTACGAGTGAAAACTTTCAGGGCGTGCCTTGCACTTTTTCATCCAGGCAAATCTGTTCGATTCAGATTGTGTCTTTGATTACTCAGGCTGATGGTGTCTGCCATTCTTGTAGTCCATCTTGGCCGCCTCCACATGATCCCGTGCATCATGGCACACGGAGAGTGCTGGTCACACCAGGGTGCACCAGAGCACTGCGTCACTGGCGAGCCCCGCCCTTCCTGACCTGGGGTGTGCCCATGGGCCCCATCTTGTTCAGGAAAGTGGTCACTACAGATGCCAGCCTGTCAGTCTGGGGCGGAATACACGAGGGCTGTTCTGTGAGAGGCCGCTGGAGTGTGGATCTCCAACGGTCTCACATAAATTTTCTGGAGCTCTCAGCCTCCTCCTCTCCCTAAAACATTTCCTTCCATCTCTCATGGGTCATTATGTCCTGGTGAGGACGGACAATACGACGACGGTAGCGTATATCAATCGTCAAGGGGGCTTACGTTGCCATCAGTTACACATGCTGGCATGCAAACTGATCCTCTGGAGCTGTGGCCGTCTCCTCTCCCTGAGAGTGACACACGTCCTGGAAACCCTGAACACGGGTGTGGATCTGTTGTTCAGGGGTGCACCAGTATACCGGGAGTGGACTCTGCACCCAGAGATTGTGGAACAGATATGGGCACGCTACAGTCAGACCGAGGTGGATCTGTTTGCGTCAAGAGAGAATGTGCACTGCCCGCTGTTTTACTCCCTACGCAGCATGGATGCTCCCCTGGGCGTAGACGCACTAGCGCACGCCTGGCCGCACAAGCTTCTTTATGCGTTCCCTCCCCTGGCCTCGATACCCCCCACTCTGTCCAGAGTGAGGGAGTACGGCCACACAATGATTTTAATAGCTCCGCACTGGCCTGCGAGGCACTGGATGGCGGAGATATATCAGATGCTGAGCGCTCAGCCTTGGCAGCTCCCGCTGCGCAGGGACCTGCTGTCACAGGGGAGGGGGGCGGTCTTCCGGCCGCACCAGGAGCGCCTTGCATTGTGGGTTTGGCCCCTGAGTGGCTCAGCCTGTCAGCTGTGGGACTCCCACAGAGAGTGCCACTATACAAAGCGCTCGAGCCTCCTCCACCAGATTTCTGTATAACTGTAAGTGGAGGGTGCTTGAGTGATGGTGTCGCAAAAATGGCCACATCCTTTTTCAGTGCCCGGTGGGAGTGATATTGTCATTCTTGCAGGACCTGATTGACAAACGAAAAGACTTCTCCACTATTAAAGTGCACTTGGCAGCTATCACAGCTTGTCACGTGGGGTTTGGAAAACAGACAGCGAGCCAGCACCCGCTGGTTTGCCGCTTTATGAGGGGAGCGCGCAGGCTTCTCCCCGTTTCCAGACCTCTGGTGCCACCATGGGATCTGGCTGTGGTTCTGGAGGGGCTTAAGGGTCCTCCTTTTGAACTGCCAGAGGGAGTGGACTTGAAACATGTCTCTCTCAAGACAGTGTTGTTACTGGCTCTGGCGTCGGCTAAGCGAGTCAGTGACATCCATGCGCTTTTGGTGCATCCATCATGTGCTCAGCTCTTCCCAGGGGATGTAAGGATGATTTTGAAGCCCAACCTGGCTTTTGTGCCTAAGGTGGTGGGCTCATGTTCTCCCATTGTTCTTGTGGCTTTCACTGTCCCACCTAAGGAGCAGCGGTCGCGCGCGTTATGTCCAGTCCGTGCTGTGCGCACTTATATGGATAGGACGAGAGGCTTCAGGAGGAGCGATCAGCTGTTCGTCTCCTGGGCTAATCCTCATAAGGGGAAACCTGTCACAAAGCAATGCCTATCCCACTGGGTGGTGGAGGCAATTGCTTTGTCTTATATGAGTCAGGGTTTGCAGCCACCGGCAGGTTTGCGTGCGCACTCGACTCATAGCTTGGCCGCATCCTGGGCCTTATTCAGGGTAGTTTCTGTACAGGACATCTGTGCTGCAGCGAGTTGGTCCTCGCCTCTCACTTTTGTTCGTTTCTATATGCTGGACATCTCCACTCTGTGCATGGCACGCGCGGTTTTGCAGTCCTAATTGGAACAGAGCACATTTCCCTGTGGGTTGGTGGATGCTAGATAAGCTTGTCTGGCAATACGGGAGCTACCACATCCCATAGTGAGACATCGAGCGAAATATTAGGAATGAGAACTTTAGGTTATTTGCATAACCCCAGTTCTCTGAGTAATATGAGCGAGATGTCTCACCAGATAACACCTCTTGCTTGGGCGAGTGAGAAGAGGCGCTTATCTTGAATGAGGTTGTGCTGTCCGCATGAGCTATTTAAAGTAGGAGGGCACTACCTGGGGCGGACGGACACGTTCACCAGCCAATCAGGATTGGCGTAATGAGATTAACGCTTCTGAGGGCTGCAACAAGGCATGCATCCCATAGTGAGACATCTCACTCATATTACTCAGACAACTGGGGTTATGCAAATAACCTAAAGTTATATTGTGTTATGATTGAGATTCTGACTGGCCATGCATCACAGAAAGAGACAATCACATTATCACCGTGCAGATGCAGCTACAGGCTGCAGCTAACCGCTAACACCGGGAGCCCCGCTCTCTCGTTCCCCTGAGACAGCAGCTCAAACATCAGGAAGCGTGGCGGCTAGCATTAGTTTTCCACGAGTTGTAAAAGAATCACATACATGCTGTTAAATTGTGCTGTGATATTGGTTATTTTCGTCGGTTTTAGTGCTTTTTTACAGTGTTTTTTAACATGTGTTGTACCCGAGGCTGAGTGAGTCTTGTGTCTACATCGCACAGATCGGTACAAAGACTCCTACTAAAGGTTCCTATTCTTCCCTTCGTGTAGAAATCAGCCAAAAAAAGTACATTTCGTTTCCCCAAGGTTGCTGTCTGTCTGGTCGGAACATTCCTTGTATTTAATTTTCTGTAGTTTTTACTAACGAGGGGTTTTGGTAGCCTGGTAAGCCACAGCCGTAGAACTCCGCCATGACTGAACCACTGTGGACAAGCGTTTGACTTCTACGCTGATTGGTCCGGTCAAAAAGTTATCTCTGCAGCTCTAAAGACAGCCTCGTTACCAGACTGATTCTCAGTGAAAACTGAGCTGAGCAGAGGGAGGGCGGAGCCAGGCTAAGTGGACATGCCTCTGCTCTCATATACAACTGTTTCCATCTGAACGCTATGACGCACCATCATACATAGGTTAGTCTTGTGTGCCTTCAAAACAAGATTGAGACAACAGTTCAGACAAGATTTTTTTACATTCATCTCACACAGTGTTAGGCAAAACAAAGAAAAACATCATTGATGTTATTGTACAGTCTAAAGAAACATCTCGTATAAAGGTTGGGTCAGGTAAACTTGAGCAATGAAACATAACTGAGTGTTGCGTATATACCCACCCATGTCATGAAAGGCCTTCAGAGCCTCACTGGTGTCCAACACTCGCAGGATGAACCACAGAAGAGGCTCCGACAGTTGGCAGGTGGAGAGAGAGCCCTTTAAAATGGAAAATAAAAAACACTTCTTAAAATGTTGGCAATGATTTCTATTTGTTCAAGACACACCACAGTCTCTTGCTCACCTGTCTGCCCATGTAACCACAGGCCATGTATGTGAGGATGGGCTGTAACATGACCTGCACTGACGTGGCCCTCTTGCTGAGGGTGGTGAGGATGGTGAAGAGGCCATCCCCCACTGAGATGGCGTCTAGACCGCCATGAAAGTTCTCGTGTTTGGTCAGGTGGAGACCACTGGCCCCTGACGAACAGAGACAAGTGTCAGTCCACAGCTGCACATTTATCCGCACCATATTCCATTTTTTTGGTTTTCAAGTTCATAGAGGAAACAATTCACAAACAAATGAATTAATGCATTCTTAAAGTCACAGATGAAAATAAAACCTTCTCAGAGGTTTTAATGCTACAGTCTTACGGTAACTTGAGCTACATGTTGCTATAGAGCTGGAATCACTGAGTATGTCTGCTGACTTTACCATTCTTTTCTTCTTGTGCTACAGTTCAGGAGACCCTAACATTTGTGATTATCTTTTACTTGTGTCAAATTTATTGTCTTCTCATTCGGAACATCGTTTAAGAAATAACAACACTGAAAGGGGCTTTAACTCTCTACAGTCTTAGAGTTAAAAAAAACGTTTCTGGTTGTTTTAGTCTGTTGGGGACAGCTATAAAACACATTACCTACATATTATCGTGTATAAAAATGCCCTGCCAAATTCTAGTAACTTCTAGTTTAACATTTATTTGTAGTCATATCAACAGAAAATGTAAATACTATAATGACCTAATTCTTTTTTTTGCTCTTGCTTTTTGTTTCCAAAAACTCAAGAGAAAACAAGCTGGCCGCACCTGCTACATATGGTGCCTTCGAATGAGGTTGTGTTTACTGTGTTCACGAGAAGAGACCATATGAACACCCCCCCCCCCCGTCGAATTCACAACATCGTAAGTCCAAATTTATCACTGTTTCCAGAAATGGCGAACCCGTATAGGCCGTACAAGACCAAAAGTATATGTAGACAAGCTTAGAGTTGTTCAAATACCAATCCCAGTACTGGAAATGCTGCCGATAACACTGAAAATGCTGGTGTCGGTATTGGTGAGTACACCAGTTAGTACATCAATCAGAACAATAATACGTTATTTATTGGCGATAAGAGAGGGTGACAAACTACTTCCCAATAAGCTCAGTTAGCTCTGACTGACATTATATACCTGAAGTCAATTTTTCTTTGCCACTTTAAAACAGCATTCAGGCAGTTTGGCTGTCCTGCCTCTAGCAACTACTGTTATCAAGAGCAGCGAAGAAGAACAGAGAGAGCCAACAGAGTGAGCAAAATTTCTGCATTCTCCAATATTTTACACTGCAAAGTCAAAGACGATGTGTAGGGATTTTCTTTTTTTTTAAACGCGCTGGTATCAGATCACTACTCAGTATCTGCCGATGCACAAATTTGGGTATCGGAATTGGTATCAGGAAGGAAAAAGTGCTACTGAAACATCTCAAGACAAGCTGTTAATCTAAATACACTGTAAAACGTCACCTTTGTTGTCTTGTTTCTTGTTCCTCCATGTGGCGTTTAAACATAAAGTAATAATGTAACATTTCCACATACAAAGGAGGAGAACAAGCACTCTTTTAGGATCCACATAATCGTTCCCTAGCAGCACTGTTCTCATGTGGTTACTACTTGAACGTCAAGCCTTTCCTCTACGTGAATTCACGGCATGACATCACAAGTTCCTTATGAAGGCAGCAATGGTCTTCTGTGTTCACCAACTAGTCACTAGGGGTGTAGCAGTACACAGAAGTCACGGTTCAGTTCACACCTCCCTTTAGACCTCACGGTTCAGTACAAAAATTTCACCACAGAATCAACCTCCTTACCCATCAGTTTTTTTTGGCTTCCTGGCTTAGGTGACAAAACCACTGTTGACACATGCATACATCATGGCTCACCGTAGGCAATTCAGTAAAACAAAATGATCTGCACAGGGTGTTTTAATTTGAAAATTAAGCAGATTCACTGCCATGTCTGTGACTTCCTGTGTGCGTTTGACGTAGCTAGTCTCTCCCTCGCTTGTTGCAGCTTTAACGGTAAATTAATTGTTTTGAACATGATGCAACCTCCTAAAATGCCTTGTTTCATTATCAGGGTTTAAAGGCGACACATTATGCTTTTCTATCTCTTTCAACTATAAATGATGTTACAGAGTCGGATTTTAAATGATACCAAAGTCTGAAATAATGAGGTCAGGGTATGCAGCAGTGATCCCTGTGGGCTGTTTCTAATGGCTCTGAACGCTTTGTTCTCATCAGGTTGTTTAAATCTCAGACCACTAGTGTGTCACAGTGTGCTAAGCTGCTCTATAGGTTCATCTGGAAGGTGTGTGTTTGAACTGGCCAATCAGAGCAGAGTAAGCCTTTAGAGGCGGGGCAGGAGCTAAAGCAGAGCATCTCAGACAGAGGCAAAAATCTTGGAAAAAACAGGGCTGCTGCAGTTGGCTGTATGAGAAAACAAGAGTTTTTTGAGCATCAAAGCATGTAAACCTGCTCTAGTAGTAGCCAAGAATATAATATGAACCCAAAAAATGAGCATAATATGGCTTTTTTAGTCTACGCACTTTGGAAAGTTTAGAGAAACCTTATGATTACAAGATATAAAAGACGCAGGTGGGACGGGTGAATACAAACTGTTGTAATGTTTCATCCCTTCTGGTCACTTTCTGTGGGTTTGGTTTCTGTCTGGTGCTGAGCAGGTAGTGTACAGTGATTCTATCAGCTTTTTACCGAAAACAGCAACATGCTCCTGCTGGAAGTTAGGTCTACAGGAGTGCTAAGAATAAAACAAAAAACACTGAGTTGAAAGAGGCTGAAAGTCTTTTTCTGAGAATTCGTCTTACCTATAATCATGGCCATGGCACTGCTGTTGCACTGGCCCAGTGCAGACAAGATCTGGCTCATAATCTGCTGATTGGCTAGTACCAGGTCAGCCACACCTGCAGAAGGACCTTGACTGGACGCGGATCCACCAGCCACACTTTCTTTGCTGCCACAGACCTTCTCCTCATCCGACACGCTGCTGTCAGCCGCACTGCTGCCGGCCGATGGCAGACGTCCACTGAACTCTCTGTCCCCAGAGAGCGGCAGCTGCACCAGCACATTGACCAGCTTGAGGAGATCAAACATGAGCTGGTCACGTGTTGTCTCTCCACAGACAGCCTTTGCATCCCCTGGCCGGATAATGTTGGCAAAGAGGCCACCAAAACAAGCCCGAGCTCCCACAGAGCTGTCTGAGCCACTGCGGGAAACCAGTTTGTCAGAGCAGGTGATGTAATGATGAACCAAGAACGTGATGGACTCAATAACTGAGGAGATGGTGGCCACAGACACCACCTCGAAATTTTGCTCCAGAGTAAACTCCAGCAGCTTCACCTGGGCGTCCAGTGGACCCTGGCCTGACTGGAATGGACCCCTAAAAGTTTAGCATGAACCATTAGTTCTCAAAGGCTGCCCCTAGCAGCATCTATTGAAATGTATCATTTTTTGGATTATTGTCAAAATTAAAGATTGCACTGTAACAAGCAAGCATTAATGACTGAGAATACATGTCCTGACATACCTTTCAGTAGACAGAATGTGCATGAGTTTGAGCAGGAACTCGCTGAACATCTGTGGACAGGTGGAGGAAAGGTGGACCTGCAGGCGGCTCAAAAACTCGTGCATTGCCTGCGTGGCAGTGGGTCCCACCTGAGAACTGTGCTGGCTCGTCCCATTGGTGCTACTGCCAGACAGGAAGCGCACCAGGACATGAACGAGGGTGGGATCAGACACCATCTGCTGTGCTGTGCTTTCCTGAGAGCTCATCCCGTTACTGTAAGCTGCAATTCAAACACAGGTTTCATATAAACCATTAAAACAGCAGACAATTGATGATTTGTAACTACACCATTATAACGGCATAACAACATACCATATAAAGTCAATTAAGACTGCATTGGGGTGTATTCATGAATAGGGATGTTGTAAAGTAACCTTTGACTTCCCCCTTACACATTTTGTAGACTGCAGTCATTTTGCAGACTGCTGACTTTATAAAAAAAGTCTATCTGCCACTCAGCTGTTGAATACTAAATATTTTAGGACACAATGAAAATAACCTTGCCGAGACTTAAAACTTGTCTCATACAGATGTTCAAGTTGTCCTTTAGAGGTTAGGGTTGCTGTGCGTTTTTGTCCTGTGGCAGTTAATGTTGAGCAGTGTTTTTTCTTCATTGATTCATTCAAGGACACTTTCTTCAGGTAAAAACTCAGTTCAGTGTCTTTAACAGTGAGGCATTGTGTGTGGCGTTTTCCTTTCACACATGCAGAGCTTAAGTGGTGATTATCCATGTCAGACACTGAAATACTTCACTGGCTTTGGGCGAGGGGCGGCTCCTGGTGAGCAGGAGGAACGATATGCGTTTGTTTTTTAGCACATTAATGATGGTAGATGAGAGAGGGAGAATACTGGGAGCACATCAACACGCCCTCTGCTCAGTGTGACTTCCCCAGACATGTTCTATTCAAACATGGACTCAGTGGTACATTACACACACTAAGGACTAAAAAGTCAGGCAGGTTAAAATAAGGACAAATGACATTTTGTGCGCACACATTCAATCAAACAGTGTTCATAATACATGTGTGAAAGACTTCTGACTCTTAAAAAATTAAAATGTCAAATTATGAATAGGGAAACATGCATGTTTCAAAAACAAAAATGTGAATCTAGCACATCTGAGGCAACATCAGTAAGTTTCATAAATACATTTGAAATATTTCTACCTCTAAAATATTTCTTTATATTCATTAAATTTGAACCTTCTGCTCCTGCAGACTGTACGGCCTTTTTATTTCACATGACCGAAAATCCTTCGTGTACCAACCAGTCACTGTGGACAGAAACACATTTACACACAAAAGAGATCATGACTGATCTGATTGAACTTTTCAGAGGAAGTGATGTAACAGAAAGAAAGCAGTCAGAGTGGAGTGACTGACCGCAGGCTGGCATGTTGGTCATCAGGGTGAGGGAGTGCAGCACCAGACACCATGTTTTCAAGGAGGTGTTGGGGTACCACGCCAGCACTGTAAGGAAACTGCTGATGGATGCTGAACACACATACAAACACACAAAAAAAGAACACTTAATTAACAAGAATACAATAAAAAAGTGGCCAGTGTTTACGCATGTAACAGACCACGCCTCTGCAGCTCTGTCAGAGGTGTGGAGACAGAGAGACAGTGTTGTGTGTCCTGACCTTGGTTGAGCGGGATGGTGGGCACTCTGCTGGCATTGAACATGAAGATGTCTGATCCGCTCTCTTCACTGCCACCGGAGCACGTGTTGAGACTGAGTGTCAACCACAGCTGCAGCAGGGACTCCAGCTGAGAGAGAAGCAGGGTTTCATTAGTCCGGTCCAGGCGGGATGAGTGTAGCCCGACAACATTGGTAACATTTTGTTTTTTACCATGGCACCAAGTGATTTTAACAGCCGATCTGGATGGAAGAACAACTACCCTTCTCCCAAACCTACTGAGGGGCGCATCTGCTTGTGTGTTTAAACAGGTCAATATTATATTACACCAACACGTCTTTCAGTCACCAGCAAGACCACCCACCTGAAGTACATATGTCCCCTTACATGTACGCTACACATTCTAAAGTTTTAGCGCTTTACACTGCCGTCACACAGCCGTTTCCTGTGGGACTGTCTGTTGTTCTGTATCAGAATACAGACGTTTGGCGCTTATGTATTCTCAAATGAAACAGCTGTCTGACAGCAATGTAAAGCGCTGAAAATGGTAAAGTGAAGCGTACACATAAAGGGACAGATATACTTCAAGGGGGTGGTCTTGTATGTTTCCGCAAATAAGGGAAATTCAAGGTTCTCTACCAGGATTTCCATTGACAAACTCACTGGGCTCTCACGCAGTGTTTGCCGTCAAGGGCAGTGCCCCTCCCCAAATCATGTAACTGGCATCACGTACTGACATTTTGATCCAGACAATCATGAAATTATCAGAGGAGATCGGAGTTGGCTAAAAAACATGAAGTAATTTCAGCCAGAATGATTACTCGCTGAAATCACTGCCATGGTTGTTCCCGACATGAATAAAATCACTGAGATAGTCACTGAGGTGACAACGACATTACCTGACAGGGCTACTTACTGTGTTCCCTGTTCTCCCCAAGAAGGCACTAAACTGGGCTTACAAGGTAACCAAAGGACAGATTGAAGTTATTCACCAGCTCTTTTCACACAGAAACTATCAGCCCTGCATTAAAAGGCTCACTAATCATCTGCTAGTGTTCATTTCCACTGAATCGAGCTGCTCCAGGGTGACATCTTATACAGCAAGCAGACTTTGCAAATTCAAAGGAGACACGGTCAGCGTAATGTACAGCGTCTGCTTCCTCTGATAAATGCTGGCAGTACACCACACAAATAAAAAGAAGTAATTACACAGTGTGGACATGGTCAGAAAACTTTGACAGTCATGTTGGAAGGCAGTCATAAAAATCCATCTATTATAGTTCTGTTGATTTCCTTCGAGTTTAATATGTACTCTGTTAAGATAAATGCCCCTGACCCAGCCTGCCAATTTACACATTTAAACAAACACCGGCTCACCTCTGATGCAGCTTTAACGTTACCTCCCAAAGCTGATCAGAGGCGGACAGAAGCTGACCCTGCAATCTGTCTCCATAACATCGATACAGACGGCAAGGCAGAGAACAGGCACAAGAAACCCGCCTTGAAAAAACTGTGTCAACAAGGCTGGTCTCAAAAATACAGTCTTTGGTTACAACCCAGACTTTTCCCATTTCCACTGAGCAATACAGTTCGGTTTGGTACGGTACACTTTTTTTTGGTTCCACCGTCAAAAGGTCACCAAAGGGTACCAAATAACCGTACCTTGCTGTACCTATTTTGGTCACCCTTTCGTTGGGGTCCAAAAGCATCCGAGCTACACACATTGCAGTCCGTTGACTGCAAGCAGGCAAAAAGCTGTTTTTAAGTGTTGTTGTAGAACTGTTACTATATCATTTCATTAAGTTTTATATATTTCTTTGATGAGTATGTTGCCATGTGGATTTCTAATATGAAGTCAGTTTATCCAAACGACACTTGTTTGTAAATCTGTCACAAAGTTTTCAGACATGCAGTGAGACCTGCCGGTCAGTACGCTGCAGCAGCCAGACTTGTTAAGCTGTCACTGCAGAGAGAAAATTAACTGATGAACCGATGATCTGTGCCAAGATTAAACTGTAAACTATAGATTAAACCAACCTTAATGCTTCCGTAACAACTTAAAACATGAAACAAAAATCAAAGGATGCTTTACTGCCTTTTCATGTCGATTCTTTGCCATAAGTTCAATGGTACTGGTAGGAAAAAAGGATTTCCTCACTGAGCTGCTCAGATGAATCTTGTTACGCCGTTTCTAAACTAGTCACATACAGCAAACATCCCCTTATGATCTGCTGGCTGTCTGTCCTCTGAATATGCTGTAAAAAAGTCTGGTCTCTGTGGACAGCCCAGGCTCCAAAAACGGCAACAAAAACACTGTGGTCCAGGCTGCACCAACCAGCCAATCACCGATAAGAGGGATTGGGGGGTGGGGTTGCGTGCGTGCACCTGAAGGAGGGGTGGGGGAGTGGAGTAGACGAGTGCAGTTAGCTAGAGGAGAGCTAGGACACTGGCACCGACAGCAAGACAACAACCAGTATTTTTTGGAAATTTGAATTGGCTGACACAGGACCAAAAAGGAGACGTTCAGAAGCACCGAGAGCCTGAAGAAGTTGTTTGGGCCATCACTGCAGCAACGTTATCATCAGGCTAGCACGAAATCTTTCTGACATGCGCGTTCATGTCAGGGAGCTCGAGATGCGGAGATGGAGAGAGGAGGAGATGGGGAGGGGCGAGCTAGCTCTGTTTTATTTGAAAACATTGTCGAACGTCAACGGAAGTAACGTCAACCAACCGTGCTTAGAGTGCCTTTAAGTTGGAACGTTTTCTTATGTTGTTTAATGCACCATGAATTAATCTGTCAACCTTAAATGCCAATATGACAACTTGAAGAGATTTTAAGAGGATTTATTTGTCACATATATATCGTACATGTACGGTAGTGAAATGTTCATTTGCTCTTCTCTTTATTTCATGAACACATTTGCTTTAGTAATGACTGGATCTTCAAACACTTAATAAAATGTGCATGAATTTCTGCTGGTTTATGCAGGTGAAATATTTTTTACCTGGAGAAAAAAGTAGCGGAGCGCCCTTAGGGCAGCACATCCTGTATAAAACCCACCCACCAAGTCAGGATACGGTCTGAACTGTACAGCTCAGTGAAACAAGGCTTTTGTGCCACTTCAACAAAGGATCTTTTTCGTTTCCATACTGAAATAATTTACTCAAATCTAAAACACACTATAAATGTGCAAGAGGACTTGCATTTAGGAAACTAAAGCCAAACAGAGAGTTTGGTTCAGACTGAGTTAGAGGGTTTGAAAAACATTAATGTAGTGACAAATTAATTTTAGGTTTTTCTGAAAGTTGAGCATGATTTTTGAAACTGCCAATTACAGCACTGCATGAGCTGCTGTTATTGATTAGCATGTGAGATTGTTATGGCACAGATAGACACATTCGATGCTGATGTAGTACTATGCTGACCTGTACGTGGTGGACCTGCAGCATGGAGAAGAGCTTGTTGAAGCAGGCACTCAGTATGGGGATGGACGAGGGCTGGACTATCAGGCTGCTGCCTGGAGGAGAGCCTCCCCCATGGAGAGCCCTCAGCAGGGAGTCATCAGTCCCATTGGAGGCCTGGCTCACTGAAAGCAAGTGTTACAGCATGATGTTAATACAGAAGCCAAAACAAACTCCAACAGAGAATCATGTCTCCAGCACCTACGGCCGGTCACTGAAGAGCAGCATGTCCTGTTGTGTTTGGTGCTGTGCGGTGTACCTGTGGACGAGCTTGAGGTGAGGGCCTGCAGGATGGAGTCGGCCTGCAGAGTTGCCATCATTTTGAGCATCAGTTCAGCCTGCTGCTCGAGACCCACTTCTAGCCGGGCATCCAGTGCTGTGAAACATGAGGCACAAGTTCAAAGGTGAGATTAAAAGACATCAAACAGTTTGTTTACAAAGGTCAAGACTAAAATCCAGTCTCTACTCACCTTGTGAGACAGAGACCGACAGACCCTGTGGCCCAGGCTTTTCAGCAGCAACTGGAGGTTTGGACACTGGAATACCGACCCCTCCGATGTATGGGTTATACCCGTACGTACCGTAGTCAGCACCCCAGTAATCATACCAGGTGCTGCTTATGGGCTAAGAACAGACATGAGAGGGAGGGGATGAGGGTGAAGGATTACAGTCACCATCAACGAGTGAAGTTCTACATTTGCTCTTAAATCCCAAAGTGCTGGTTTGTTGCTCAACTAAAAACGAAACTCCTCAGTTACATACATCCAGTTATGACAACAGCAGACAAACCTGTTCTTCTCATGCTCATTATTTACAACAAGTTTATCTTCTTCTATTTATTAAGCTAATCAAACTTGGTGGCTGATCTGCCATTTTAAGTGTTCAGGTTAGTTGGTTTTAGGGATGCCACAATTCTCAATATAATACTGAACTGTATGGTACGCCACCCATGGTTCAATACTTTGAAATTGCGGTATTTCGGTTTTGCATTAAGTTTTATGTAACTAGTTTCAATGTATTTCTTCCTGAACTGGTTCTGTTGGAGCTTCAGAGCAGCCCATGAACGCATCATGTGTCCCCGCCTCCCAGCCGAGTGTAGGCACTCATGTCACAAAATGAGCGGAGTTTAGGAGCAGAGTTTGAGGAACCAGGCTTTTCTTTAAGTGCTGGTCTGTTTCTTTTTCCCTCCTGATGCGCTGTAGCCAGGCTAGCGCCCACTGGTGGTCCGCTTCATTATCTTAAGCTACCACACAGTCAGGGAACTCTCAATACACTTTGGTTTTCTCC
>JAPQLA010000003.1:1972580-1989702 GCA_029822935.1 Naso vlamingii | reverse complement strand
TCCCATCTCGAAGTTTCTTCGCCTGGCTTAATATACCTGGCATCCATGTCGCCTGTATCAATTCGGAGACGTCTTACAGCCGATTGCGTTTCCTCACCAACGTGCCTGAAAACTTGCCTGAAAAAAAACCGCCCTACTCTGCCTCTGATTGGCTCAAACTCCTTGGTTACCTTGACTACTACTAGCATTGCAGTTGGAACTACCACTTCGACTGTTTTTGTTTTTTTTTTTCTGCGCTGGATTTCCGGCACCGTGCCGGAGGTCTTCAAGCCCTGATATAACCAGAATGTATACAAAATAATTAAATAGTAAATATGCAATTTTAAATGATTTAAAAAATGCATTTGTTTTTTGGAAGGCATCTCACGACCCCCGCTTTGGGAACCACTATTATTGAGGGCATAAAAACCGCAAAGTTGAGTGATTATTCTCTATAGTGACCTCTCTGCCCTCATGGACTTTTAGGAAAAGATGTAAGAACAGGATTTGCATGATTTCACATCTTTACAGTGAGACAAGTTAAATACGGTCACAAAACACAAACTACAAATAAAAATCAATAAGAATCAAATTTACATGTTTGTCCTCACACTCTTGAAAGTGTGTTAGCATGGCGTTTGACTGTGAGTCATTTCTAGCTGAGAATATGATACTGCATACTGTAGATCCAGCAGTGAAGGATGAACTGCTCACCTTGGATGTAGCTTGTTTGAGCTTGGCCTGCTCGACAAGCAGTTTGTAGGAGGAGCCTTTGTTGCTCTGGATCTTCTCCTTCTCGATTTGCTCCACCAAAGCTTTCTGTTTTGCTTTCAATACATTTAACTGCTACAATAAAAAGGGCACAATAAATATAAGCACTGCAAAAGCACTCAGTTCAGACACTTGCTTTCATGTGGCAGCTTCATGTGATGAGCAAATCAATCAAACAGAGATGACGGCAACAGTTCCCTGATACAGAGCATAAGGCTAGCCCTAACCTCCTGCTGTATCTGTTTAAAGGACACATTAGTGGGAGATGTTTGGATTCGTTTCAGTGGTGGAATCAGACACATTTACCTGCTTGTGGTGAATGAGCTGCTTGCGGATTTTGCGGGAGTAAAGTCGATCAAGGCTGCTGCTGCTTTTAGCTGATCTGCTGGAGTTCTGAGACTGAAGGCTGTTATTGATGAAGCTCCACTGATTACCTGCAGGACAGACCAACATCAACACTCATCACTTCATTAATGCAAAGAGCAGAGACAGACCACCTCTTCAAATGCACAGATCAGTTTGGATGTCAGTCTTTGAACCCTAGTTTTGTTCATTTGTTTTTTGTTTTTTACTTTCAGGGGTGGATTAATAGAATAAATCTAAGTGAAGCAATAAACAGAGTGAAAAAGGGTGATCAGAAACTTTTCAGTGACAATGTCCTGAGGAAACATGCTTTTTTTTTTTTTTTTTTAACTTAAAGTCTTGTAATGGAAGAAAAACTGTAAATTGTAGGTCTGAGATTAAACGTGAGTTCATCAGACTGAAGGACATTTTGTGTTCAGATACCTGTAAAGGTTCTCTCCCGCTCTTTTGCTCCAAGGTGCTTCTTCCCACCTGAGGCCTCATCTTCTATACTGGCTACGTAGTCCAATAGTCTGGAAACCAGCATCACTACCCAGCTAATCATGGGAATATCCAAAACACCTGAAGAAAAAAAAAGACACACACATACAAACTCAAATCTTTATCTGTGTACAGAGAAAAATGTAACACATACAAGTCAATGTGTGATTTCTGCTTCAGAAACGATCACAACAAAGATGTCCAACATTTCACACATGTGCACATGTACACACGTGCGTCTGTGACCCTTCCACGGCACCGGCTGCCTCACCTTCAGTCCTGCGCTGGGTGGCAGCTTGTGGCTGCTGCAGTGGAGACAGCAGGCTGTCCAGGAGGTTGAGGAGGCCCTCTAACACACCACTGTTACTCAGGGATCTTTGGCCGATGCAGGACAGGAGCATGAACACTCTGCAAGAAAAAAACAATAAAATTACAGCAGTTACTTGTTAACATTGTTGCTATTAACATTTTTTTTTACTTCGTCCAAACCCATACCGTCAATATGATGAAGAGCAAAGGGCAAAATTTGAAATACAACTCTGAATTTGATGCGCTCACCTGTCCTGAGGGAAGATAAGCAGTTGTTCTGAGTTGTAAAGCTCCTGCAGCACGTTGGAGAGGAACTGGCCCCACCAACGCTCACCACCACAGAGCTGCACCAACAGCAGGCCGGCGTGAAGACGAATCTTTGGTGTTCCACTGATGCACAGGTGTTTAAAAAGCTCCTCGCAGGCCTGAGCATGAAAAGTACTCTGGAGCACAGAGGGCACCGAGTGGCCTGAAATATACACACATGTGAAAGCATTATGTGTTAATATAAAACATTAAACGCGATTATGTTTGCTTTAAAAAAGATTATAGTTCATGCACCAGCAGACCCTGCTTTGTCCTGCTCCCTGCTTACCATTGTTGGAGTGCAGCAGGCTGAGCAGTGTGTCCAGCAGGTAGCGGATGATGGTCCTCAGCTGCTCAGTGGAGGAGTTATGGACCAGCTCCTGGGCCTCGGGGGCCCCTGATGAAGGAAATGATTTGCGACTCGCGCCCAATGATACGCGAAGCCGCTGGACGGCATGGTGAGCCAGGTTGAGTTGTAGCTGCAGCTGGATGCAGTCCTGATAGGCTGAAAAAACCCGCTGATCCTCCTCTACCACTTTGTCTGGTTTCCGTAAGAAGTATTGGGCATTGTTAGCACTGTTCAGAGGCGGCAGGTCAATGTTCTGCAACAGCGTCTCCAGCCGATGGCAAGCTAGATTGTACCTGGTAAACAAGAGAAGAGCACCAAATCTGGAATTAAAAAACCCTGAAAATAGTCTGCAGCTATCAAGCCTATAATCTCCTGTTCAAGGAAAAAGTTAGTGTCCAGCTGTTTTTGGAAACCAATGAGCTGAGTGCAACCAACAGGGTTGGAAAGTCAGAAAGTCACAGCCAGCTAGCTGAGAGACATGCCACTTTACAAACTGATCCCCACACTCGCCCAGACAGACTTCCAGGAACAAAAACACAAACAAACTGCCTTCCAGGGCAAACCCAAAAAACTGGAAACATTGTCAAAATATTTAAGTGCAGATAATTAACTGCCAGTCTTACCTGCACTGGATGTCCTCCTGAAGTGCCACCATCATGGTCAAGTGCTGGTCAACATCAGGCTGACTGGCTGCCTCGCTCTCCCCCCGCAGAGGATCGTGCATCAGCTTAAGCTCGCTCTCCCACGGCAGGATGTAAGTGTGGCCGTAGTAGAAGCCCAGTGGGATCTTTGCCCGAGCATTGGTGCTGCCATAGCGCCCGATCACAGTGATCTGAAAAATGCAGAAAGCGGCAAACAGGAAATCATCATTATAATGGACTAACAAAAGCATGAAAAACTCAAAACATCTGCTTGGCCATCCTGCAACTATCTGAAGTAAAAAGAAAGACACAGTGCAAACCTTCATGAACCTGCAGACAGGTGGTGGCAGCAGGTCGTGCAGAATGAGGGAGTGGGTGCTGATGTCAGTGGCAACCACCAATCTGCGGCCATCCACCTCCTCCCCCAGAGTCCAGATGTCAATGGACAGAGAGGCCAGGTCGCCACAGGTTGGGATGAGAGCGTCAGTCAACAGGACGGGACGGCCAAAGTCCAGTGTGACAAAGCGACGAGCTCCTGGGAGGGAAGGACAGAGGAAACTCGTGTTCATTAAAACAAAACAACAAAATATTTACTTTGTGTTTCATGAGTGTTAGATTCAGTTAACACCCTGTGGTTTTCCTGATGCATCAATATAGCAACATGATTTAGAAGTACAATTACACAACAGTATTTTCGCATCTTTACCCAAATCTGTTTCCAATATGTATTTCAATATGTAAAAGTCTGAATAAATAGAAAATTGCAAGTACCAGTAAGGTAGTAAAAAATAAGGAGTATTTCTATGTGACATACCGGAGTGCATCCGCTCTATGATGATGGACTGGTGTGGAGGAGGCTGCAGGAAGTGAGAGGCCTGGGAAATAGCCAAAGCCAAACCGCTGCCCATGGGGCTCTGCAGCGAAACAAACAGTATCACACAGTTACAACGCTGAAAGAATGAAGGGAAAAACTTTTTAACATTTGTTTACATTGATGTGCAGTGGAAATACACAGACTGATTAGTTTGTTTTGTCTTGTTTCATTCAGTTTGTCATTCAGACCACTCAAAAGCTGCAGAGTGATACCACAGTTTCATTACAAATTGTTGTTTTAAGTTTTTTTTTAGCTCAGTTTTTTTTTTAAAATTAGGGTGAGAGAAACAACTAAGAAATGTATCACAGTGCTTTTTTCATGATATGAATGATGATCATTTGACAAACATATATAAAAATTTACATTACGTCAATATGTTTTTTTGTTCAGCTTTAAAATGTTGGTAAACAATTCAGAAACACAGCAACAAACAAAAGCCTTGAATCACTGGTGTTGCTGTGAGCACATGCACTCTGTGTGCTTCACTGAACAGACAGCCAGTAAGTGATAAACTGTGCTTGTGTCATTGTCTTCAGTGGCACAGGTTCACTGACACAATTATAAAAATATCCATTAAAAAACTGCTGACTGGCCTGTTCCCATTAGGACTGTTTCACCCATGTTACATGTCAAAATAGCAGCCCAAGTATCTCCAGACCACCGGAGTCACAAGAGAGTAGTCTCGTTTCCCCAGTAAAACCTCTAAAATCAAATGTTTTTCTGACACAAACAATCTTACATTGGTAAAATTTAGACAGAAATCAGAAAGTTACAACAAGCTGCACGGAACTGACCGGCTTGACTTTCTGTGTGGTCTTGTGTGCAGCGAGGTTCACAGGCCCGGGGTCCATCATGGAGCCGGGGAACAGGTGGGCCAACTCAGCACTGAAGGCGGCTGACACTGCCTCGTTGGGGGGCGTGAGAGGAGGGGTCATGAAAAGGGGTGTGGTTTTTGGTGTCGGAGGGATGACATCAGAAGGGTGAATGAAGAAGCCGGGAGCGGAGGAGGGGTTGGAAGGCACAGAGTTGTGGATGGGTCCCACACCAGAGGCAGCAGCCGCTGCAGAGGTGGTCTGATGCAGCTTGGCCTCGAGCTTCGCCTTCTGGTTGCAGCACAGACAAAGACAAAGAAAAACAAACCCAAAAGTAAAAACATTTCACTGTAACAGCACCACACTGAAAACTTTACCCCTGGATTCTCCTGTAGTCAAGAATGAGCCCTCAGTTTGTTTAGTTTGACTGCAACAGCAGGATCAGTTTCAACTTTAGTTGACAGAACAGCCACAGTCAGAGATTACTGGCCACCAGGATATCTTTTTAAACGACACTGCTGCAACAACTGCTTGTATAACATACACTTGATATGAAAATATTTTAAGCCCCCCTATTGCTGGGCCCATTCAGAGGTGGCTCATCAGTCTCATTATCACTGTTTGAACTGAAATCGTTTGTGAAATCAGCAGATTGTTTAGAAGCCGAGAACTGCTCATCATTAAATGGCTGAATAAGGCTCAGCTCAGACCTAAAGCCAAGATCAGGTGACAGGATTACCACTGTTATTTAATAAATAAAAAAAATAATAATAAAAAATACATATATATACTGTATATCTCTGGCCTATTTTGATTGGTCAAAATCGATGCTGAATCCCTTCTATTTCCGCCCCCAGCATGTCAACAACCAACTCAACCACTCCTTCTGCTGCAACATCGCTCGTAGTCAGTCTGGACATTACATAACGAATCATACATATGAGGTAGCTCGTGCTGCGTCTGGTTAGGAATCGGAGTCAGAGCGCACACTGGACCGAATGAAACATAGTAAGGAAATATTTTACAATGCCAACACCAACAACGTGGTGCGACTCCACGTTTTGGGCTTCTAAAGTTTTTGTTTGCTTTTTTTACTTTTATTGTTGTGACTGGGGTAATGGATTTGTTTGTTTACGTTCTGCACTGACAGCTCTCTGTCCCCTCCCCTCCTCTGCAGTAGCAATCAGCTGTGTGTGTGTGTGAGAGATGAGCTGCAGGTGTGCGTGATTCCCACCTAACGACGTCACTGGGTTGCTGCCTGCGGATTGGCTGACTTCTCAGTTTTAAAATCCAGCTGATGCCAGCCTTCGGCCTCTCACTCTCCCCATTCCCAACTGACAGCAGCCTGTGTGTGACGATTTTGGTGAACTGTGATTCTGTGTGTAAAGTAGCTTAGCTGTACCTAGAGTAACTGCTTAAAGAGCTATTAGCCTGAGTTTGTTTTGTACCAAAGTTACCTGTGATTTTGATTAACTTGGTACTGTTGTTGCCAGTGTGAATATTGTCAATAGCTGTAAATATTTCCTTTAGTTAGCAGCAGCCGTAAGTAGGAGGGAGAAGCCATTTTTTTTTGCTGATCCTTTTTCTCCTGTTTATTTCAGTTAGGAGTTAGGTTAGTTTGATTGTCTTTTGTTTTCATCTTTACTTTTCTGGCCAGGTAAGATAGGGATCTTGAGTTGTTTTGTTTGTTATTTTGGCATTGCTCTGCTCCGAAGTTATAAAATAAAAACTGCTACTTGAACCTTTGACTTGGATGTTGGCTGACCTTCTTGGGAGTGGGAAGAGCGAGGGCACTTTATCGTGTGTGACCCGGGTGCCCCTAGGCCTGGGTCATAACATTATGCACGCCAAAGATGACAGCTGATTTCATTTGGATCAGCTGTCAGTTCAACAGCTGTTTGTGTCTTCACACATCAGTACTGTAACATTAGGCACAGGGTTATCAGAGTTTCTCTCTCTGTGATGTTATCTGATTAATAAACATCTGCACTGAATAAAAAGCTGCATGCTGGATTTAAACTGTGCACTGTGTCAAGCAGAGACACTCAAATAATGTCGACTGAAAACAAACACTGATATTATCTGATTTATTAGTATGATCTGTTTTTGTTGATGTCCTGATATTAAAGTAGTGGTTTAATAACCCAGAATATAATTAAGGTGTTTTTTGAACACTGCAATTTATTTATGAGGCCAACTATTTCAGGAAAATTTAGATTTGGTCACTTTTATCAATCCTTAGCAGCCAGCCTGAGAAGTGACTTTTTTTCCACTGGCTAACAGACTCACTTGTGACTTTAATCCATAAAAATAATCAATATCCATCACAGTTCACATGAAAAGTAACAACTCATGAAAAGAAAACTATTTCTAATGAATGCAAAAAGTTGAAATTTACAATGTAGGTTGATTTAATATGTGGCCCCTAAATTCTCTGCTTGTGCTCCTAAAAATTTTCAGTAAGGGGCTACGGCACTCCTGGTGAAAAAAGTCAGTCTGGAGCCCTGGCACTTATGTATGTATGCACTTATCCACGTTTACATGAACAGCCAAAAAACGCTGCAGTATGCCAGGCTAATAGCCTATAATCTCTATAATCACGTACCATCAGAGCTGCTTAAAGGTGTTTATCTTCTGTTGCTGCTAAGCCCTAAGCAGCCACAAATTAAAGAAATTCAGCTGCAGTTTGACTTTTAAAATCATGCTAACAATAGACTGCCTCAATAGACTGTAGACATTGGACTGGCTTTCGGTGCACTGTGGAGTGGTTATTCAGAGTCTGGTAGTGGCTACTGTGGAATGCATTGACATGCGCTAGCATTAGCATAGTCACCGCTGTCATAGGCTTTGCAATTTGTCACTTAACACAGCCAGAATAAAGGTTGCAGTTTCAAAAGATTCCACTCAGGAACCCAGTTTAAAACGTTTGTGGTTTTAGGGGCACCAGCACGCTGCTGTCATGTAACAGGAAGGCTGAACCACAACAAAAGTGTTTTGTTTGATGTGAAAACCTGCACCATTTCATTTTTTCAATTTAAAGATACAACTAGTTCCTCTTAATACAGTCAAATAAAAATGTGTATGCTGTGAGTGTGTGTGACTTTCACCTGTTGCTGCAGCTTCAGTAGCTGCTGTTGTTTCTCCTGCAGGACCTGCAGCTGCTGCTCTGCCGACACCATGGCGTGAGACAGTGACTGGAGAGCCACCTGGGCTGCAGAGCTCAAAGCTGTAGAAGCTTCACCCACCGTTCCCGTTGACAGGCCGCCCACGGCAGGCGTTACCCCGAATGTACTCACTGGGATTACAGAGCAGAAGTTTAGACAAAGACCGGGTGGTGAACCAAACAGAAGTAAAATGAAAAAAGTCATGTTTACCAGTGAACATGCTGGCATCGTCTCGTTCTACCCTTGTGCCATCACTAGTGGAGATACAAGTAAAGTGCAAAGGCTCCACCTCCAGGAGTCCTGTTAAAGCTGTGAAGCTGCCCTCTGCTGCTGCACAGCTGCTCACTTTCCCATTCCCTGCAGGGCACACAACACACAAACGACACAGATACAAAAACATTTCAGGAGCATCCTTCAAAACACTCTCCAACAGTTCACAATTTAAGAAGTACACAGCAGAGAAATTCTGCAGGAGATGGAATCTTCAGGCATCTCAATGTAGATCAATTCTGATTCATGAGGCAGCGACGCACTGATTTAAAATAATTTACTCAGGGAATCAAAACAATGTAAACCGCTTTAATTCACTGATCAGTAAATTTAAAAGTACCTTACAGACTCGTGCCTGTTTGAGGGTAACAAAACAAGGAGAGGCAGCTGCCGTGTTCTTAACGGTATTCCTCCAGCAGCAGCAGCAGCCTCTCTGCTGTACCTTTAGCTGCGGGAAAGCAACCATTGCAGAAGACGAGCGGTTTATTGTCTACCCCAGAGAGTTTGTTTAATGGGACAGTCGAGTATTTTTGAAGTGTGGTTGTATGTGGTTCTTATGCACAGTCAGCCTATGACCTTCTGTAGACAGTGATCAGCGGCGTCACTTTTAGGAGACGAGTGAAAAAACAGCTGAAGTCAGCACTGTACTGTTGCAGAGGAGGTCAGCACTTAAACATTTTTCTGTCACATATGTAAAGGCTTCCTTAAAATAAAATTAAAAAAAAAAAATAAAAAAAAAAATAAAAAAAAATCTGCTCAATTGTACAGTAAATTTAGGATTTTTTTCATCACTGAAGTTTGATGCCAGACAGCCATTAATCTTTCGTTTAACAGCTGATTTGTGGAGTGATGCGATGCGCGGCAGAAGCCTGCATGAGTGGGCCAAATAATATACAGAGAGACTACAGTGGAAAAAATGCAGCGTCAAAATTAACAACTGTATGGCATCAAACTAACACTGTAAAAAAAATCCTAAATTTAGCGTACAGTTGAACGGATATTGATATTTTTGGTAAGCACTTATATATATATATATGTGGCTAAAAACCTTTTTTCTGCTGACCCCAGCTGCTACAGCACAATGCTGAGTTCAGCTGCAGAGATTTCTCCTCTTCTCCTAAAAGTGACAACGCTGATCGCCATAAGTCCCTCACATAAACCCACTTCAAAAATACTCATTTATTCCTCTAAGATGTTGAATGCTGCGGTGTGTTTGGTCTGCTGGTCTCGTCTGTTACAGCTGATGACTGATGCACTATATCTGACCAATCAAAATGTTCACTGTTGCCATGTCACATTTAAAATACTAAACATGCAAGGTGGCCTGTCTCTCAAAACCCACTTTTATATGACAAAAAGAAAAAACACTACAAAGACAAAGATTTCAAGGACAACAGTTATGGATTAACAGTCCTGGATTGTGCACCATCTGCCGAGTCCCGTTTCATGTGTTTGGATGCAGCAGACACTGAGGCTGGGCTCACTTGCTCCCATCAGGAGACAACAAAGCAGGATTATCAGGACAGAGACGACACCAAACTCTGTCTATAGTGTAAATATTATCTAACAGAGTGTAAATAGCATTACTGAAATTTCGGTTTTTACTTAGGTGAGTCTTTATTAGCCAGATTTTCAATTGAATTCTTCTATACTGACATCAGCAACAACACTGAGAACAAAGAATTTCATTGCACTGATAATTCTGATTATTTTGCACATGATGGTTAAGTCTTTGAACTGTTTTGAAATGTGGTTTATCATCATCCAATCATTATCATCCAAGCCAATCATCATCTTGGACAAGTGATCTTTCATCTTTGTTCAACAGATCAGACTCACTAGCATCAAGATAATGTTGTAACACTGCCCTTGAACACATGGCTTGTTTGTTACAGCTGGGCAATAAACCAAAAATAACTGAAAACCCACATGAAGAACCCCTCGCTGACCTCATCCTGCTCATGTCGGTTCATTCGGTTAATGTTTTTAAGTCCCAGCAGACTTAAACAAATTTCAGACAGGTCCTTTGCAAAACCAGGTAAACGGTTCAAAATTTTTCAGATATCAAATCCAACTATTATTGCATTGGTAAAAAGTTCATCTGTGCATGTTTCCTTGAATTATTTAAAGATCACAAAGACAAAGAATGGCTCAAGACCGGAGAGGACGGAGGGTTCTTATCGACGGCCTATGTTCCTTAGGGAATACAAAGGCTTAAGTAACAAAGACAAAGAATGCTTCATTAGAAAAAAATATCTTAGCAGTTCAGCAATATAAAATAAATGAATAAATAATTGTTCAATGATCATAATCAAGGTGAAAGTTTAAAATAATCGTGATGCTGTTTTGAGCCTTCCTGTCTTGGATTTCTCATCCTACTGTGAAAAACATCTTACATCTTTTCTCTTTTGCGGATGTTTGTAATGCCACAGTAAATGTTACAGCAAAAATTCACAATGTATTAAGTTTTTCCTCTTTTCAATAAGGAAAATGAGCACCACCAGATAATTATCACTTGATGCCAGGTTTTTTTTTTTTTTTCAGTTGTGTGAGTCAGTTGTTTTTTTTTCAGAAATTAAATAATTATTATACTTTTTTTTTTTTTGCTTCACCGCTTATGTGCATAGACAGGAGCATATAATGCGTCTCCAGATAATCTGCAGTTTCATGCTGTTTATTGGTTGGTGTGAAAAGGCTTTTTGGGTGAAATCTTGCTTAAATTAAAATGGCATGTTTGCACCTGAACTAAATGACTTTGTCCAAATAATCACCATTAATTTGGGGACTTTCAGGTTACATAAAAGCTGTTGGCAACACTTTATTTTGATAGTCCGTCTGTTGACCCATAGTTGCATGTCAACAGTGTGTCAGTTTATATTCAACAACTATCTTTCAACAGACAAGTAACATGCATTCATTTAACTGCCAGTTGACTTATAAGGTGCATTTCCAGTGATCTGCAGATTTATGAACGGTTCAGCTGAAAAATCAGACAACACATTACTACAAACCATGTCACTTCAGAACAAGACACGACACCTGATGTCTTTCCCTGACCCAAAGCTTAGTGACAAATGTCTACTGGTAGTCTGTTGATAGTCGACTACAGATGATTATCATGCTCTTGATCATATGTTGACATCACACTGTTGACTTTTAACTGACAATAGTTGATAGATTAGAAGATGTTGACTCATTGTACACATAGTTGAATGTTGGTTAATCTGTTGCAACAAAACAATTTTGATGAATATTAACTGACACATTGTTGACATGCGACTGAGTGTCTGCTGATAAATTTGTAGAGTGTCAACAGACGGACTATCAAAATAAAGCGTGACCAAGCTGTTTACACCCATTTCAGGTGAACAGAATGGGAACCTTGATACATGGTCCCCTACTGTTAAATGAAGGAGACATGTTGGACTTGTTCAATAAACTTCAAGTAATCTTATATTTAGTATCACATTGTTTAGTTTCACATAAGTGACCGTCTGATGCATCTTAATCTTCACTCTGCAGTGAGCACGTTGTAAAGTCAGCAGAGGCACATTGCTGTGGCATGATGTGAATCAATGCAGAGCTAATACCTGAGAGAATGTCGGACAGGTCAATCTCATCTGACTGGACGCCGTTGCTGCTGTTGAAGGCATTCTTACAGGAGGAACCACTGACCTCCAGGTCAAAGAGCACTGGGTCAAATGGAGAGCTGTAGAGGCCGTACCTGGAAGAGCACAGGAGGAGAGAGGGGAGAATGCTTTAGTTTAGGTAACAACATCAGGAGGTAAGGACACTCCTACTGAGACTAAACCAAGCAGTGTAAATGAGCATTACCTCAGTGGCAGTCAGAGCTATTGAGATCTACTCAACACATTAATAATATTAATTTGCATTTGTGCGTCGCTAAGCTGCAGAGTCCGTGAGTGACTTAAACTGAATGGATAGAAAAGTACCTAGTCTGCAGCAGAGCCTCAAGCGGGGTGAGGCGATCCTGCAGCTGTCGAGAGATGGCAGTGAGCAGGGAGGCACAGGCCGTGCTGCAGCCTGCAAGGTCCTCCTCCTTCACGTAGTTCAGCAACACAAAGTACCAGAAAACTGAACCTGAAACAGTGTGGGAGAGGGAGAGGTGAGAAAATTTACACTGAGCAGTCATGACAGAGGGGAAGCAAGGGGAAGCTGCAGCATGTTGCTCTGTACTGTATGCACAATTACTTACCGCCTGTTGCTGCCGCAGGCAAGTAAGGCATATTGTCCAACAGGGCCTTCAGAAGACTCACACCAAAACCGTGCTGACTTGGCTCCCCTTTCCCATTGCTAAAGCAAGAAATAACACAGTATGCTCATTATTATTATCTCCATATGAACCAAAAATGCACAAGACGGAGCAAATACTTTTTCAGTGCAGGAACTGAACATGTGTAGTGCTCATTACTGGTTCGGCTTTGGCTTCTACTGAACACAGTGGCCACTTTGTTGCCAAGTTCCTAATTCTAATTTGGCCATAAGGGTGATGTTCTCTTCAAATATTCAAACCATGTGCTCTCTGTGGAGTAAATGACTTACAGCATTTCCCAGTAACGTTTGGGTTCATGTAACATTTCAAGCAGTGAGCTATGTCCCCTTATCAAGAAGCTGGAGCTCCTGGCACAACACTGCATTATTATATCATACTCTCTCTTGAACAAAAATCAGTGATGGGAGGCATCTTGCCAAGGTGATAAAAACTGCCTCAAAAATCATCTGTTAGGATCTGCCCAGCATGTGTGACATTTAAAATACCAGCTTGGACGGGTCAGAAAATAATCAGTGACCCCTCTCATCCAGCTAATGCGCTTTTTGTCCCCCTGCCTTCAGGACAAAGGTTACACAGTATTGAAGGTAACACAGTGAGTACAACTGTCGTAAGTTGTAAGTTAAACCACCCACTCCTGTGCCAGCACATATTCTGAGGCAGTGAGGGCCCTACACTCCTCCTCTTCCTCTTCCTCCTCCTCATAGAGTATCTGAACTATGATTGTCATTGCCTTGACTCCATTTAAGAGTATTTTTACTGACATGTTTACACTGACTTGTACAGCCTTTATGTGGTACTGTTGTTATTGTGTGTATTTTGTATTTTTTTGTGTATCTGTCTGACCTCAACATACGCCAAGACAAATTCCAATCAATGTTTTTCATTAAAATGGCAATCAATGAAGGAATCTTGAATCTTAACTACTACAGCTTTTTACAGGCTCACGTGACTGGAAGACTCTGGTTTACAGGGTTGTAATGTTCCTATAGTGGAAAAGAGCTCAAAGGGTCATGACTGACATCAGCCATGGTTCCTACCTTATACAGAGGGCAAGAAAGCGAGCACATTTGTGCGCTATACTGCGACCGGCCTCGAAGAAACACATCCGCACAATAGCCGTTAGCCGCGTCCGGGTTTTTGCCAGCAGGCCCTCCTTTCCCTCTTTCAAGCTAAAAAGAAGCCACAGTATATATCACCTGTCTTTGAAAAAAAGTCAAGTAGAAGCAATGTGTGACCCTGATGATGCTGTCTGATTGGCTGTGTGGGAGCTTTGGTTCTACCTGCACGGTCCATTGGAGAAGACTCCAGCCAGCCAGCACAAAATGTCCAGGATAAGGCTTTGGGCGTGCTCAGTGGTTGGGCTGCCCTCTGTCCACCGACACAGCACATCCAGCAGCTTCTCATGGAAGTCTATGAACTGAAGCATAGCACAGCGCTGGACCCTGAAAAGCACAGACGAACAAAGACGAAAGGTCAGGTCCAACTGTAAATTAACTTCCACAAAGAGACAAATATTTTCCAAGAAGACACGCTCAACTGACTGAATATGTCTATGGCTACCTGCTCTGTTAAACATGTTTTCCTGCTGCATGTGTACTATTAGTGCTCTGACAACAGTGTGAAAGGAACCTGATGTTTCATCCTAATATTGATCTGACCTTTCTTTGGGTATCGACGTCTTCTTAAATCTTCTGATTGTGACTGAAACTTCCTGCAGCAGGTCACAGCCTCGCAGGTTCTCTACCTTCTTTGAGGGAGCCGGGCTCTCCGTTTTCACTGCAGAGACCTTGTCCTTCACACACACACACACACACACACAAATTTAGATTGAACATACACACATGAAGAAATGAATGGGACTGTGTGCCACTGTAAACAGGACCCATGTGGAGGGACATGTTACTGATGTAATGCACACAGATCACTTTACACAATACTCAAAAGGATTTTGGACATGTTTGGGAAGTCTGTCTGCAACTCATTTCATGTTTTACGCAAATATTTTTGGTGCACATTTGTTACTGTATGCTCAGTATGTCATTTGGTTTCAGTGATTCAAAATTTTTGATTCTCACTGATTTTCTCTGTTCCTTTTTTTTTGCCCTTTGTTGACACCTCATTCCTCCTCAGTGGCATGAAGGAGCAGCAATGCAATCAACAACTGCTTCTGCTTTTTGTTTTTGTAGAGTTCATGTGGGTCGAGGTCACGTCTACACGTACAGAGCACAGAGCACAGAGTACAGAGTATGCTACTCTAGGCAGCAAAACTGAGATTTATTCAGTCCCTTTTCACTGGACATCAAGCTTGCGTTTTTTGGGGGGGGTTTTTTCTTTTTCTTTTTTAAACAGATCTTAATAAAAACAAGTTTGCGTCTTTTTTACTTCTTTGCAGTGGAAAAAATAAGGAAAAAGGCACAATAAAAGGACAGGTTCACCAGTTCATCTTAAAACAGTTGTCAGGCAAATGTGCATGTTGTTTCTGCTTGTTTAATCACCCCACCTTTTTGTACTGGTCCTAAAGAGAACCTTTATAACACCATTTTACTGTTAGAGACAAAATCCACGGCCCCTGTCTGTGCAAAAATATATTGAAGTAAAAAAAAGGTTAAGCATAAAGGTGATCTTAAAGTAGCCAGCTTAAGTTAGTGTCATCCAGTGAGCACCTTCAAAGGCTGTAATGCAGCTAAGAAACTCTGCCTGGGAAAATACAAAGAGGACGTCACAGGAAAATAAACAGACATCACATCAGAAGAAAGCTCAGACAACAAACAACAAACAACAAAAGCCTTCGATGAACTTGACAGAAATAAATACATTTTGGACAGAAACAAGGACTGTGGATTTTGTCCTTTGGGAGCACATTAGGCCAGTTTGAACTGGAGGCAGGTTTTTGTTGTTTTGTTTTGGTTTTTTTTTGATGAGACCAAGACCGAAAGCCGTGACTTTCTACCTTTGAGGCCTGAGCGCGCTGCAGCAGAGTGGAGAGTGAGTGGGCTTTGGTGCCCTGAGGCTTGGCACTGGGCATTCTTAACACAGGCCGGGGGCTCTCTTCCATGCTCCTGTCACTCACTGCTTTGATGTGAACCAGGAAGGAGCGGTACTTCCCTCCTGCCATGCCTGCAATGGACGAAGGAACAAAACAACTAAGAAAAACGTACACACTCAAAACTTCATTCTTCTTAAACTGATTTTCACAACACACTGTTATGAAGGTATTTATCTTCAATCCAGAGCGTGGTCTTTCAGTTTTAAAGCATTTGATTTATTTATTGATTTCACGGGCAAATTTCGTAACGCTTTCCCTCAAATTCTGGCTTTGCACTCAAAAAACTAGATTTGCTCTGATTCTGCACAAACTTTCTTGCTCAAATGCATGTATATAATGTTTGCTTGGACAGATTTCCTGTGGTCAAGCTTCAGCCTTTCTCCTCGCACTCAGCCTCATCTGTGCACTCGGGAAACTTTTTCTTCCACTTTTCATTCTTGCCACTGCTTGTCTACTTTGTTGCAACTGTACTGGGCTGCTAGCATTAGCTACAAACGGCTACATAAAATAGTGGCCGTGTAACACACAGAGGGCGGTGTGTTGAACAGCTACTATTTTATGTAACTATATAAGAAAAAGTAGGGCTCTGGTATATGCATCAAAAGTTTCCTTATTCTGCAAGTCGTAAATAAAGCTAAGAAAACACATGAAATAAAGCCCTGTGGGACAGGAGTGGATGATTCACGAGATGAAATGGGTCAAACAGTAACTGCCCGAATGTGACGCTCTGGCCCCCCCCAACAAGGCAGAAATTATTTCAATGGACAACACCGCACCTGGCATTCTATTGGTTGAGGAGTCTGGACAGGATTTCAAAAAATCCGTGAGCAGAGAAAAGATCTGAGTGCTCAGGTTTGGAGGCCAAGTACGAGGAAAAAGGCTGAGGCTTGAGCAAAGCAAACATTGTATACTCTGCATTCCAGCTTGAAGGTTTGTGTAGAGGTAAAGCAAATCTACGACCAAGAGGGAAGTTTTCGAGTGCGAGGGCAGAGTTTGAGGGCAAGCATTACCAAATCTGTGCATGAAATTAATAAATAATGCACTCAAACTGAAAGAACATGCTCTTGATTGAAGACAGGAAAATACCTTTATCACTGACGGGAACTAACAGAGAGTGAGGGACTTCAAAGAGACACGAGATTGTGGCTGATGTTACCTTTGACCAGTTTGGGACTAGTGAGGCTGAGCATGCCTGCGTGGCCAGAGAGGTCCAGCCCACTGGCCAGCCACACTGGACCACACAGGATGTCCTCCTTGTGGTCCTCCAGGAACGGACACAGCACAGAGCCTACAGCAAACAAATGAACCACTGCTAAATAAATTGCCAATATAAAGTAAAGTTCACAGGTACAGAAGCAAACAAACACAAGAGACTAGTGTCCGACCGATAGGGATTTTTTGGCCCGATAACGATAGCCGATATTAGAGGGGGTGCAATCACCGATAGCCGATATGCAACCGATA
>JAPQLA010000003.1:1961413-1972480 GCA_029822935.1 Naso vlamingii | reverse complement strand
TTACTGTTTTGCTGCTCAAACATGTAGCCTACTATGCTAACGTCACTCATGTAGGCTAATGCTACTACTGAGACAACGTCTGCGATGATATGGCAAAGTTGCCTCGCAGTTATTAATATTACGGGAGATCTTGGCCAGGGACACTTTTGAAAGGGGCAATGAAATGTGGCCTATAATTGTTGTTCCAATGATGTCTTCATGTTTACAGTTACTTATTTCATGAACTAACTTACCGTGGCTTGTGGAAGAGGGGGAAAAAGTCTGCTGCCTGAATGAGACTGACTGGTCTTGTGGTCGGGAGGTTTAGTGGTGTTGGGGAGGGTTAGATTTAACTCTGGACATTTTGACTGAGGAATTTTGTCAAAATGTGTCTTGGGTTTAACATTGATTGAGGAAAATGTCATTTTGGTGGCACTGAGGACAACTCTTACTTTAGAAATAAGTGAAATGCTTTGAGTGAGCAGCAGTTATCTGACGAACAAAGGAAGTGTTTGAAATTTGTTAATGTTAAAAAAGATGTATGACTCCAAAATGGAGCTAAACTAATCCTAAACAAAAGTGAATGTATTCTTTACCTGATGTCTCCTCTACATCCATGAACTGGATGTCCTCTGTGAAGTCATGCAGCAGTGGCTGGCCGTTCCTTTCCCCATTGGCATGGAGGGCACTGGAGAGGGGGAAGGAAATCTGTCTGTCCACTGCGGTTTCTGTTAGAGACAGATTCAGACACAAATACAGGTTCCATACTGAAAACCTTCCGAGTTGCTGTAGCTGATGTTTGGAGAAAAACAGAACAAAATACAAAGGCTCAAGTCGCTCAGCAAGTAAAATAAAGCTGAACAAAAGTACCCTTAGGTCATAAAAATGTGAAAATAATCAAAACAGCTGTTTTGATTAGCTTGATTTTATCATTTCCACCTCGAACTTGCCTTTACATGAAAGCTTTTTATGTCATGATAAGAGTGCCTTGGTTTTGCCTTTCTGACTGTTTTAGTCAATATATACTGTATGAAAAAAAAAAAAAAGAAAGAACATCTTGCAATACCAAATTTACAAGGAATGTCAATCTACCAACCTGGATATATGAACTCAGTACTTTGCAGTGGGCTTGGACATTATCACAGTATTGCAATCTATTAGGATATTAATACATGACAGTATGATTTTTAAAAACAAAAAAACACAGCTACTCTTCTTTCTGTCACACTGACATGGAGATTCTGTATTCAGGTGATGTATTGTAGTGCAAAGCATGCAACACCAGAGGTCAGTCCCTTCTACTGGAACAGGCACATTTTTCACAAACACACTTTTTTCTTTTCTTTTTTAAAACACCAGTACCATCATATACTGTTTAGCACAGTGAAATGTCAAAAAGATATAAGGAAAAGAAAATACACTTATTAGATACCACCAAAGCCTACGGTAAGGTGAGCAGTAATTTCAAACTTTCTTGAAGAAAAAATCTCAAAGCACCCTCCTCACCGCTGACTTTGCCCAGTCCAGGTGCTTTGTTCTTCAGCAGAGTGACTTGGATCTGAGGAATGTTGACAATATTGGCATTCAGGACAAACTTGAAGTCCACGTGGCCCACCATACAGGCCTTGGGCAGCACCAGCTCAAACACATGCTCATCCCAGCTGGAGCTGCAGAAGAAACACGTGGAAACAACAAATAAATACTTAGAAAAACAGAAGCATCGCAGATCACTCCTAAGAAGCCCCATTCTTTCCATCACTTGTCGACAGGGTCCAAAATTAACACCTGCCAAGCACCAAATGCAGGTTAACTTTGGGTTTAGTGTATAATGAGGTCACCCACTAGCTGGCCAGTGAATAAAAATTAAATCCCCAGTACACAAAAAACTATCTGCAGCATGCAGTGTTGAGTTATGGCTAATGTTAATCGAACATTTACAGCGGCTGCAGCTTCACATTATAAGCATTTCACTGGCTAAACACAAGTTGACTTTTATTTTGAAGACTACACAGGAAATCCAATGTGTTTGGCTATAACCACTATCAATCATTAAAAACATGTCCGTGGAGGAAAACCACAGTCAGTTTCAACGTTTGTTTACAGCGGATCAATGTTAAAGTCAAGCTGAAGTCAAAAATGCATTTTCAACCCTTTGGACCATATCTCTGCTCCTTTTTTAGTCAACTTTAAAAATGTACCACAAAAAATTACAAAAAATAAATTATTTCGTATTTTTATATTACAGTCTGCCACTTCCGTCTTTCATTTAAAACAAAATCTCCTGGGTCCATGATGTCATCAGTGACTCGGGTCGTTATTGGTTGAATCATTTTTTGAATTCAACCAATTACATCACGCCAATCCACCTGTCAATATAAATTTAACATCCAAGCGAGGTTAGCGCAGCATCTCCTGACTGGACTGGGACACGAACCTGGGGCCTCCGGTAACAGAGGCAGGAATAGATGCCATTCAGCTAAAAAACCAGGCCTGCTAAAGAATGGATATGCAGCTGCTCTTACCTGTTACATAAATCTGTAAATATTAAATAAACTAAAGCGAGCTTGGTGTTAAAATTGAGCAAAGCCCTAGCAACCGTTGCCAAGGGGTAACAACAACACTTGCCAACGACACTCCAATCAGATTCCTCCAACTTATGTCCCGCCCCCACAGCCCGTTCACTGGTTGTTTAATTGTTTGAATTGCAAATGTGTTACAACACAGCAGTTGATGCTCCGGAAACAGGCAGTTCAGCTCGTCTTTAAATTTGGCTGGGGTATTTTTTTAAGAGCTGCAGGCGACGGGTGAGCTAACAAACTCCTCTGTCAATCAAATTCTCTATTAGCATCTGAAATATTGTCAAGTATAGAGCCATTTAGCGTTTCGCTTTGACAACTAATCCTCCATGGTGGTCCTGCTGGTCAGCTCTCGTCACATGAAACTCTACGCTGCGACTCAGCTGCTGCTGCTCAGATGGATCCGTCAAGAGAGGTCTGCAGCAGGATGTAACTGTATCGTCAGCCCGTTCGACAGTGGGGCCGCTGTGTGACCCCCCAACGAGCAACATGTGGAACTACAGCAGCAAACCTAAACATCCGTTCAAAATTCATTCACTCAGTCTGCAATGTGCATTTGACAATATTGCACACCAAATCCTCTTTTTAAACTGTGCACCCAACGCAGGTCAGTGGTGGCAGAGCATTACGGTGTAAATAACATTAGATGTGACGTGATAATTTCCAACAGCAGAGCACTTTCCATACAAACAAAAAAAGTAACACTTAAGTGCTTCGGCCAAGTTTGCACGTTACAATCGTGGTAATTTTTTAGTAAAATAATGCACAATGCAGTTTTTGGCCAACAAAAATATTTTTGGCCAGTAATTTTCTCAAGTTATCTCCCATGGGCAAGTGAGCCAAAAAGTTCATTTTGGACCCTGCGTGTCAACTATCCAAATGTTTGTTTTTTAAAGCCACTTGTCCAAATGTTGACTTGCAAAGAGGATTTGATTTGAAACAGGACTTGCCCTTTCCTTGAGTATCAAAGTAACTACGGCCTGTTAAGACAGCTACAGCAGACCTCACCAGGTGCTCCTTACTGCTACTGGCAATGCAGAATTTGAACTGAAACAATAACAATAACAATAAATGCACTCCAACACACATTGTGTTTATTCCAGTCGCTTTCTACCGCTTTAACTAGCCGCAACCCATTGTGGGTAGATTGCAGAGGGCAAACCCACCAACAAAAGCAATGACATATTAAATAGATTCTATGGAAAAACTGCCCTGACTTTAAGACTACAATATAAGCAATATGTAAAATATGTAAAAACTACCAAAATTTACTGCCTACAATGTGTGTCTGTGAGATACATATTACATTTTGGCTTTGGAAGACCATGTACAAGTATTGCATTGTCAATGTCAACCCATTCTTTTTGGTGGAAAGCGTCAATAAAGCTACCTATCACTCTGAAGCTTCCAGGTACGAGTGTGTTGGGCTGCATCGCCATGGTGTTGCTGGTGAAGGTGCTGTGGGTGGCGCCGCTGCTGCTGCTCTTGCTGCACTTCAACCCAGCATGGCGGCACTGTGGCAGAGAAGCGGGGAGTCAGTGTTTCGAAGCGTGTCAGCTCCACTAGTGACATCAGGCTCTCTGTGGTCAGTGGTTGGTCCACCAGGAGATCCACTCCTGCAGATAGATAAGTTGATGGACAATGGGTCATCATATCTACAGTATCACCGAGAAGACAGAGAATTGAACAGTGACATATGAAAATCAGTTCGTGACTGAGGATGTCTTGTGTGAGTTCTACCTGTGATTCCAGGGCTAGAGGGGTTGGAGGAGGGCTTGGCCCCCTCAAGCAGCATGTCAGCCCCTTTAGAAAGGGGGCCATCAATGAACATGTCTCCGTCATCTATATCATCACACACACCTCCAATTTGAAGGAAATGAAGTTCTCCACCTAAACAGGAGCACAGAAACAAAATCAAGACCAATAAATTCTTAAATTCTTTCACTTTTCATTTCAATGCTAACCACAGTTTCTTTCTCTTCATAAGACAGACAGACAGACAGACAGATAGACAGATATTTATTAATTTATTCATTCATTCTAACTGGGCAGCACAACTATTCCATTTTCTGTTTTATGGTTTTGTGACAGCATGCTTAAAAAACATAACATTTAAAAGCAAGACTAATGCATGTCTTTTATTAAATGAAAGTAACCTTAATACATTTTAAAGACCTGCCAATTTTTTTGAAAACATTTCATGAGATTTTAAGACTTTTATGCCGGCAAGAAACTTATTCCTCTGCTTGCTATCTGTACGAGGGGCGTCTTGGTCCATGGGACTTTGCCTGACTCTGTCTTGCCTGTACTATGACCGCGGTTCATCAAAGACAAAGCTGGCAAAATAAACAGCATGGAGAATTATAGGCCTATAGCCCTAGCTAGCATTCTGTCTCAAGTGATGGAGAGAATCTTCCTCAACAGGCTGAAACAGCACATTCTTACCACTGACAACTAATTTGGTTTTCAACATGACACAGACGTGTGTATATTTGCTTTGAAGGAAATTTTAGACAAATATAATAGCCAATTTTTGTGTGTTAACAGATGCCACTAAGGCCTTCCATCACAAGACAAATTATTCCTTAAAGTGTAAGGAAACCCCCAGTTCAGAGCAAACTCCGCCCACTTCAAAATTTTGAAAAATGCACATAAAGTGGGCATTCTGAATCTTTTTTTTTTGGGGGGGGGGGCATGTTCCCTGGCCAGAGACAAATGGAGAGCGACTCACAGGGCTGATTCACTCAAGGATTGCGCTGCTTTTGCAGCCACTAAACCTGTGCAAATGGGAGGAAAAAAAATAGCGTGCAATCCACAACGCAGGCGCAAAGGATGAAATGCAGGCAAACTGCACCGCCACCCCTAACTGCACCTGCCCCATTTGCATGCATGTAAATAAGGGAATATTCATACAGTCAGCGCAAAATTACCCCCTTCCTCTGCAAATAAACCTCGCTGCAAATACCATCTAATTCACAAAGACCAGCACTAACTGCCACCAGCAGTTTACACCAGTGAGACCTGTGTATTAAACCGGCGCAATGTCTCTGTCTCACTCTCTCTCTTTCTCTTCAAAGCTAGCGAGCTATCAATTGTGAATGAAACTGTTATTTTATCTGGTTATGCAAATGTTTCTTAAGATATTCTTTGGGTTTTTGTGCCTTTATTTACAGGACAGCTGAAGAATGGACAGGAAACAGGAAAGAGAGAGGGGGAATGACATGCAGCAAAGGGCCACGGGTGGAATCGAACCCGGGTCCGCTGCGGCAAGGACATAGCCTCTGTATATGGGGCGCCTGCTCTACCGACTGAGCCACCGGGCGCCCCATGCAACTGTTTCTGATGGAGCTCAGGATTAACCCATATGAAATGCCTAAAACAAACATTTTCATGTATTACACCTGCAATCTTTGTGCAGCGGACCTGTGAGGATGTGAAGCAGAATAAAGAACATTAATTACCATCAAATCATGGCCGATCCTTTTAATGAAGATCTCCATTTGAGCCATTTTCAAGCCATAAAATGCCCATTTTTTATCCTTTTGGTGTGGATGTCAGTATTAACACCAGCATTGATGTGTTTCATCAAAGTACAGTTGTATTATTCAGTTTACACCTAAAAAAAAAAAAAAAAGGTTTACGTGTTTTCTACCTCTTAAAGTTTCATCATAGAGGAGGCCCCAAAGTAATTATCAGAATTCTCATCTACTGGTTTGCTCATCAGTAGGTGAAATGAGAACTGTTTTATGTCAGCAATGGAGTTCATCAAGATGGCAAGTTGTCTCCTTTATTTTTTAATGTGTATATGTATCACAACAGTTAAATGCATGCACTACAGGGCGTGTGGTAATCAATATTCTCATTGATCACCTCATGCACACAGATGATTTAGTAATCCTCTGCCCATACAGTGCTGGTTTACAACAACTTCTGAGGGTTTATTCTCAATATGGTTTTTTATTTTGAGTTTAAACATGATGCTAATAAGAGCAATTTTATAATTGTTAGGAGGAAAGAAAACAGAAAACTTGTATTTCCTGATTTCTTTGTATGTGGTGCTGCTCTTTGAGTGTGTGACGACCTTTTCTCTATCTATCTATCTAAAGGAATTAAATTCAGGTTTTTGGATTTCAGACTTTTTAAGACCCAGAGGGGACCCTGATTAATGCTATAGATGATGTCTCATCATATTTACATTATAATAACACTAAGGACGCTTCTTCATATTTGCATTAATTATTTATTAAAAAAAATTTAAAAATAACTTTCACCTATTTTGTGCTGTCACACACGCAACCTAAAGGTTGAGCTTTAGAAACTTAAAACTTGTTTTTTCTTCATATCCACATCTGCTCACATGAAGCATATAAATAATTGTACTTATCCGACTACGTCACCACAACGATTTAAACTACAAGCGAAATGAAGATGCCAACACTGAGGAAAGCATTATTGACTACAGATTTCAGATGATCAATTTTGAAGAGGGAAAAATAAACCATCCTTCAAATTCACGAGTATCGCACTCTAACATTACAGCAAACACAACTGTGTGGTGCAGATAGAATATCCATAATACGAACCACATTCGAGGATCTATGTGGATACAAAGGTAGTAGTTATCCCACACACACTGAAAATTTCTTTCTGGCCTGACTGTGCAAGATGGGCACCCTATGACACGTGACAGCTGTCAATCAGTAACAATTGACAGATTCTCTCAGATTTATCAACGATTATTTGGAAAGGTTTCTTAACAATACATGACAGTTTCTCCCTACATTTGTTTATTTGTGGCCACCACAATATAAACACTGTCAGCCACATACTGATTTTCTATTTGTGGAGCTGTGCATCCCATTCACCCACTCAAGATGGCGCGCCAGTGAACAGCGTAATGTTATACTCCGATACAGTGGGTGGCAATGTGGCCTTATCCGTCAGTAAAACCAGCGAAGAAGATGAGCATCTTCTTGTCTCACAGGAAGGATGTGAACAGGACTCTGGGAGTAGCCTAAAGTAACGATGGCTGCTAAACTGAATAAAGGAGAAGTGAATGTGTGTGTGTGTGCTGACAGTAAGTTGGTAGCAGCAGCTCAACACGAATGAAGCTGTTAACCTCGCTGCATTCCTAAAAGTCGAAAACTTACCAGCTTAATCGTAGCACCATCCACTAACAGTACGAGCTAATCCAGCTAACAGCTAGGCTTGTGCTGAGGTGCTGTGGCCCCCTTTGGTCACTTTTCAGCTGCTGTCAATATTTGCTCCAGATGTTAGTGGATAAGCTTTCAGGTTAATTTCATACTATGACGATTGATGTTTGCTCCCTTATGCAGATGTGGACTGGAAAGTATTTCGTATTGCAGACTGATCTGACACAAGCCTGGTCAAATCCATCCTGATTGCTGGAGCTTACATTTCCGTTGCGATCTATGACCTTCTGTGATCTGCAAGCTTGTTTTTTTGGGGGGGGGGTTTTTGAACAGTTTTACATAGTGTATTTATTTATTTTTCCTTATTCATTACAAGTTAAAAAAAAATGTTACCATCCATGCTGGTAACTAGCTTTATGTGGCCTACTAATTGAGTAACTATAAAGCCCATTTCTTCATCATATTACATGTCAACCGCAACCCCCCTCCCCCAGACAACCACCGCCACAGTTTAAGTCTGATTCTGTGCATGAGATGCACAAGACAATTAAAAGTAATACAGACAGCAATGTGCTGGAAATCTAATCTAATTTGCATTTTACCACTACTGATATCACAAAGAAAGAAAAAATAAACAAAAAAAGATGAAAATACACATCGTTAAATTGAAAACTGAAGATCTGCCCAACTAATGAATATTTGGATCCAGCCCTGGCTTTGTCCTTCAAATACCATATTAATCAAAACTTCAACTGCCTTCGACTGCTTTTTTTTGTTTTACCTTTGAAACACTGCAAAAAACTGAAACACCTGGTCTCAAAAACTCGTAGAAAAGCTACTCCATGCATCTGTTACTGTCAGGCTGAACAACTGCAATTCTTTATTATTCTGCTCAATAAGTCTTTAAAGAACACAATGCTGCAACACGTGAACTCACGAGTCTCACGCTCTCTCTCACATGAGACAGCTGTCCCCCTCTGAGCCCGGTTCATTCTATGGTTTCTGCCGGTGACAGGGAATGCTTTCCTCACCACTGTAGCTAAATGCTTGCTCATGTGGGAACTGCATTCAGTTGTCAGCTATCAGTAAGTCACGGAGAGCACCCTTCACCTGCTCTATATGTAAAGTGTCTGGAGACATCTTATTTGTAATTTGGCAGGATATAAACAAGCACGAATTTTCAAAAGATGCGAGCAGCAGCAAAAAATGGTGGGATGCAAAACACTGTGCACTTGTTTGAATGTTAAATCCTTGAATGTTAAATGAAGCCTCCAGCAAGAGTCTACAACAAAACGGTTGATGAGTTTGAAGACTTTTGAGTTAAATGCTTCACATTAAATACATAGAAGCAAATGTAAGAATAAATCAAGGCCAAAAAATCTGCTGAGGCCAGCATATCCATCTAGTCCTGTCACAGTAATTACTTTATCATCTTATTGCATGATAAATGGGCTTGAACTGGCTAATTTTGCAGCCAGCCCATTGTGCTTCCATGTGTGTTTGTTTATAGAGGTGTCACCAGCATTTTAGCCCGTCACACACTCGCGCCTGATCCTCTCCTCTCTGCCCCTCTCGTCTTAATCTGCTCTTGTGTGTCTATCAGAGCGGCATGCATGTACTTAACATCCACGGCTCCCCTGTTGGTTTCAAGCCAAATGAAAAAGGACAGCCCAGTACCGTGGACCAGTCAGTATGTAGCATCTGTTTAAAACAGTGGCAATGAAAAGAGGCAATACAAACTATTTCTAAGCCCATGTTTAGCACAACCATCCCATCAAATGTGTGGAGCTAGTAAGAAAATCTCCGGTTCGATATGCTCCCCCTCCCCCAACAGCTGGCTAGTGGCGATGCTTTTGCCTTACAATGTAAATACAAACGTGAGAGTGCAAAATGCAGACGCTCACAGACTTGCTTTATAGCTATAGATGTGTAGTGGAAATGCCAAAATTCAGAGAAATGCTGCAAACGTCTGACAGACACTACAAATTGCCCAAAAAACATAGTTATTTCCCAAACTCCCAGTCCAACCCTCTACAACCGAGTTAAAAAAAAAAAAAACATCTAGATTGAAAATAAAGAACATGTTTTTTTAGGGCCCGAGCACCGAAGGTGCGAGCACCCTATTGTAATTCAAGGAATTTTTTTTTTTTTTTTTTTACAACTTTACACTGCTTTTTGAGGACTTTAACATACTCCGAAACGGAAGAAAACTTGCCATAAAAATCAGTCCTGGTGAAAATTCATGTATTTTATTGTTTTCGCACGTGGGCGGGGCCAAACGGCTCCACAGCGCCCCCTAGAAATGTTTAAAAAATCATGAAAAATCAGCGGTTTGACCGATTCATATGAAATTTGGTAGGCATGTAGAGCATGCCAAGGCGATCAGATTTGCACGCTTGGACTTTTTTGTCAGATCAATAGGAAGCCCGCTATTTTGCATTGAAGTTTGAAAAAATGGCCATTTTTGGCAATTTCATGCATTGGAATTTAACGAACTCCTCCTAGGGATTTTATCCTATCCTCATGAAAATTGCTGGGTGTCCTCTTCACCCCTTTGGGATCAAAAGTTATTAAAATCTTTTTGATTAGTGTCATGGTCTGGGCGTGGCGGGGCCGCCATTTTGAGCGTTTCGCCAAGAAAATTCAAATGCTTATAACTCCACTGTACATTGTCCAATCTGCATGAAACTGTATGTGTATGATAAGAGTCCCGCCCTGAAGCCATTCATATGCTGAAATTCAGCCACACTCATAGCGCCCCCTCCTGGTGAAAGGAAATGACAAAATCGGACATGCGGCGCACTTTAACGAACTTCTCCTACAAATTTGATCAGAATGTCATGTAATCTGGTGTGGACACTCTTCAGACCTGTGACATGAAAAGTTATTAAAATCTTTTTGATTGAATCAATGGTGTGGGCGTGACGGGACCGCCATTTTGAACATGTTCCAGGAACAACGAAACCTTTATAACTTCGGTAAATCTTGCTCAATATGCACCAAAACTTCAAATACTTTTGAGCTCTGACACAAATTTACGTATTTCATTGGTTTCGCAAGTGGGCGGGGCCAAATGGCTCCGCAGCGCCCCCTAGAAATGGTTAAAAATTCAGGAAAAATCAGTGGTTTGACCGAGGAAGACGAAATTTAACAGGCCAGTAGAGCATGTCAAGACGAACAGATTTGTCGCTTGGACTTTTTTGTGAGATCAACAGGAAGCCCACTATTTCCTGTTGAATTTTCAAAATAAAGCGATTTCAGGCATTGGAATTTAACGAACTCCTCCTAGGGATTTTATCGGATCCTCATGAAAATCGCTGTGTGTGCTCTTGACCCCTTTGGGATCAAAAGTTATTAAA
>JAPQLA010000003.1:1945320-1956877 GCA_029822935.1 Naso vlamingii | reverse complement strand
GTCTGGGTGAGTATATGAGCATATTTATTCCTATAAATAAGGTCCAGGTGTCAAAAAACCGGAATTCCCCTTTAAGTGCAGTACTGTACTGCATGGTAAACCCTGATCTGACTTGTGTTTCTACCACCAACCATACCTTACTTGGTAGGCGGGGCATATGCTCTACGGCTATAGTATCCTGACATCATACCTGACTAAATAATTCCTACAAAATTCTTCACTTAAAAGTGAAGTTTCAGGATGGACAACTTAGTGTGTGTCCTAGTGTACAAGAAAAAAGGTAACATCTTGGACTAAACCTTTTTATATTAAACCTTCTTAAAAGTATGTACTGTATGTGTTTGGTGTGACAAAATTGTGTTTTAATCTCAGTTACGCATAACATCCTATGTCATCACATCTCAGAGTTCAAGTGTCACATAGGGTGTATATCCATCTGAGACAGTTATGGTTAAGTTCACTTACTGCTAATTCTTACAGAGGTTACATGAAGTAAATACAAATAATACAAATCATGAAACTTACTTTCGATGTTATTGTAATTGGAAAGAACCCAACACAACAAATATCCCAGTATCACCATACACATTAACATTATAAGCTTATTTTAAATATCCAGTCCACAGTTTTGGTGAGCACACATATGGCAAACACTGAACTGGTCTATGATAAAGAAATTAAAATTCATTCATCACTCATGCTAATTATTAGGGATCAGCGGGGATATGCTAGTCTGCCAGCAACAAATGCAAAAAAACTGTGCAGATTCTAGATCTGACTGTTAGAAGATCTTAGTTATAATAGTAAGCTAGTTAAATTGGCTCAATATCACCTCAGGAAAACCAGATCTGCAATTATCCCTTTCAACTAGAGATCGAGATCGGGCCGGTCAAGGCATTTTCAAAGTGATTCGAATCGGATTGAATTGAGCACTAACTGAAGGCGATCCTTTGTTTTACGTCACATGCCGTAAATGAGATGCAGTACATGGTTATTATTACACGCGTTCATAAATTTTACCCGCGAGGTCTGACGGAGAGAAGGAGGGAGGACAGCGCATCATTGCATGAAGCAGCGTTTCTGTTAGTAACGTTTCGCTGTGACCACCACGGCGATACATAACATCAAATGCAAATACAACGTTTTGCCATCAGCTAGCTGATCCATTTCCTCAACATGTACACGTTTACTATTAAACGCATTTGTACATTCACCAGCGAGGCCCATGCTGCTCTCTTTGGAGCCCCAAGAGGAGGTGAAGATGACCCATGACCAAAAGTCTGGGAATGCGCAGCGACATGAAGAAGATTCAGAGATTCATACATGAGATGTCGCCTTTATTACCTGATCTATCACTGCGCATTTAGCCCGCGCTGGACTCCTCATGTCAATCAGCTGTCACTCTGTAAGAATCCAGTGCGTGATGGGAAAACGTCACATTTCCACACAGTCACAGAAAGTGAAGTCATGAGAAAGTAAAGTGTGCAGCATCCTTCTCATAACCCAGCGCACTGCAGAGTCTCTCCTCCTGCAGCTGCTGACAGCCTGTCACAGCAGGGCCGGTCCTAGACATTTTGGGGCCCTGGGTGAGATTAGGATTTGGGGTCCCCAACTGCTCCTGGCATCAGTTAACCGCCATTACATGTTGTCAGTTGGATTTTGTTATAGTATATTTTTGGGTTGTTTACTTTCTTATTCAAATAAAATAAAGTATATTAAGGAATGACTTGGATGCAAGCAATTTTTTATTTTTTTTATTTTTTAATTAATGCATTGTAGAAGTATCGGATTGGAACTCGGCATCGGCAGATACTCAATATTAAATGGCTCGGATCAGGATCAGGTGAAAGAAAACTTGATAAGGACATCCCTACTTTAAACTTCAGATACACTCTGATCTCCAATTGGCAAAAACCTAGGCTGAAAGTCAAACATAAAGACGAAGAGAGCTTCAGAAGGACCTGCATGGGTTCAGATACGGTTCATCCAGGGCACCTGCGCTTCAAAATAACAAACAGTGACAGTTCACGTCTTCATACCTGTTACTGACTCAGACCGGGAATGCTCATCACTGTCTGAATCCTCCAACTGGTCATCACTGGAAGAGACAAGGACAATAAAAAAAACATGCTAAAACACAAACTAAGCTTAGACTTATTCACTGAGACACAAAAAATTTCCTCCAGAGTAAGAAGCACTGAGTATGTGGCCACTCTCTTTTAAGGCACAGTTTTGTTTTTGTTTGGTTTTGCATGGATGTAATAACATCAGATTTTATTATGTGTGTTTAAAAGACTGATTAAAAAAAAGCTCAAGAAACAAGAAATGGTAGTTCACTTTAGTAATGAGACAAATTTTGAGCAGCAAATTTGAAAACTTACTCAAGATCAACATGATGTTGGTTTTGCAGGTCTGTTATTGGTTTGTAAGGAAAAAGCAGAAGACACAGAACTGCACAGATGTGAAGTGGTTGGATGAAAAGATATGGAATAATGTTATGAAGCAGAGTCATGCCTTTGACCTCAGTTGTCCTGTGGTTACAGAAGTAAGTAAACGTATCAGCAGGTCTGCCCATTTTGTTTTTACAGCAGCTCAATCTCTTTATCGGTACATGTTACAGGCAAGTAGAATATGTGGTGCTTCTCTCCCCAGGGCAGGATAGCAAGCATTTCACCGAGGTGAGGTATTCTATTCTAATTCTTTGTCTGGATCAACATAATAAAAACGTGCACCAGCTTAAAAGGACAAAATGGTGTATAAACATCTTAAATTACTTGTAGTAACTTGCAGGTGTACGTCAAGAACTTGCATCATTGTTGGGGGACACTGCTGATGCAACAGAGAACATTTCTGACCATATCTAATCAGACCCAACAGGCCGTGGTCAGAGGTGAAAGACACCTGAAATGCTAAAACTGGGATTTAAAACGCAATAAACATGTTAGTCCAACTAAAATTGCACTGAATCAAATTTCTAAAAGTCGAGCTGACACATCTAGATAATGCAACTGGGAGTCGATTTACTGCTGCATTTATACACCTCAACCAGACTGGACTGGCCTGAGCAATCTGCGCATGATCAACAGTCCCCATGACCTCTTTGACCCAGAACTTGAACAGCAAAAAATTGCACAAGAAATTGGGTTAACAAAACAAGAATTCCATAAGCATGAGGAGAAGCATGCATTAAAATTGCAGCAGAAGCATAGATACAAAGTGTACAGCGTTGTAAAGCCGTCCATGTTTATACCATTTATCATAGATTCTACAAGCCCCTTTCTAACTTGCTTGTAGCTTGTTTTGCTGGGTAAGAAGGTAAGAAGGTCCAATAGCAACCAGCTGAACAGGGCATATCACCGCCTACTGCAGCGGAGTCGGACAATAAATCAATTCTCCCTCAGCCCCTGTATCCTGGGACAAGGACAGTCGTCCAATTAGATCGAGCTACGGTTGTAGCTTAACTGTGCATGTCAACGTACTGACTGCTTGATGTTAAGTTTGCCTTTAAAGTTTGTGTTAGCGGTGTGCTTTACTGCACCCACATTCAGCACAATGGTTCCATCTGTTTTCTTGTAAGGACAATACGATGCGGCTGCAGGGCTGTATTTTTGGTTCAGGCTGTTGAGGCTAAGGTGGCTAACATATAACAATTCATGCATCTGTCCCTTTGTTACCTTCTCTGCTCTACGTCATGGCTCACATGTTGCCATAGCAACCTAAGCCTCAAGGATCTGTTGTTGTTCTGAGGCACCTTGAGGTTGTTTACATTATTTATGCATTCTTCTGGATTTCAAACGGAGGTAAAACTGTATATCATTTATTAAAAGGGTGGATAACACTGCAGAGGCCAGCAGTTTGTGTACAACTCTGATATTCAATTGACAGTGGCTGTGTGTGCTCGGGGACTCAATGTGAGAAACTTGTTCTGTACTGTGTGTATGCGTGTGTGTGTGTGTGTGTGTGTGTGTGTGTGTGTGCGAGAGAGAGAGAGTGTGTGTACCTGTCTCCCTCTAGCTTAGGCAGGTCAGAGCAGGAGGATGACTCCTCAAGCCAGGCGAGAGTTGGTCTCCGAGACTCGGTCAGTGACTGCTGGGTCTGTTCACCGCCACACAAGATCAGCTGCCGTAGGATGGCGGGGTCGTAGGGATTGATGTCAAACTTTAAGTGGACCTGTCCAACACACAATCACATGCCTTCAGTCTTAACATTTACTGTCTCCCACCAACATTTTGGAAGTAAAGCAGTTCAGAAACAGGTTGACACCCTGACCTTCATCATTTTGGAGACATCCCAGATGCAGATCTTGCCCCTCTTTGTGGCAGCGGCCAGAAACTGTGGGCAGCTGCCAAAGCCGTAGCAGGCGATCTTGTCTGAACTGTCAGGGCTGTTGGGAAACTGAGCCGGACTCGTCGCCAGTGTCACTGAGAGTGGCACATTCTGTGTGTGCTCGCCCTTCACAAATGGACAGTTTGGAGAATGTCGCTCGTGTTCAGACCTGAGAAGCAATGGAGCAATATTTGGCATTATTTATATTTAAATTCCCATTTACCAATTCTTCACCAGTACACCATGTTTTACACATTAATTTTTTTTGGCTAGTTTGCTTTTAATGGTTTGGTGATCAGTGTCAGAAAAGTGAAAAGTAATAGTCACTGAACTACTGAATGAAAGCCTCTCACCATGGCTCATCCGTGGGTTCCCAACAGACCAGGCACACACTGCAGGTGAAACACATGGCTCTGTCATCCCCCGTCGAGGCAGGCTGTGGAAAAACAGGTGGCCAGTAAAGTTCCAAGCGCTTTTTCAGCCATAGTTCCCACTCTCCATTTGAATTTATACAGCAGGTATAAAATTACTGCACAAAGCCAGCATTGATATTACATTATTGTACATTATAGGTTGTTGCTAATGGTGTCAGAAAATTTGATGTTCCTGCACATATACGCTGATGCTGTGTTAGGTCGTCAGCATGACCACATGCAAACTAGTCTGAACAACCCCCGTTTCTGTGGTTACAGCTGCAGCAACGTTTCTCCCTATAATTGAAAAATGTTGCCATGACCTGAAACACCAATTACATTGCATTGCAGTATAACTGTGCGATAGCCCTTTGACTTTATGCAAGCAGCAATGTGAATAAGTAAATCTTCTCTGAAATCTCTCAGACCCACCTGGTGGTAAAACCCTGCTTGAGCCATTGGATCAGGCTGAGCCCACCTGTACCCAGCATGGGGCCACGATGTAAATGTCTCCCTCCTGTTGGCCTCACTGTACATCAAAGATCTGAGGAGAATAACACATTTGAGAAACACGTCAGCTATATTGTATGCTCGACTGAGATATGTAACTGCATCAAAATGTGGACAATGTGAAGTCTTTGTCTTGTGTTGTGTATCATAGATCACATATCCTTAACAAAGAACCATAAACTATGAAATACATGCTACTAAAAAAAATTTAAAAAATGTAAAAAAATAAAAAGGAAGGGGCATCAAACCGGTTTACACTGGCCCAACTCTAGTATCTGGATAAGTTATCTTGCAACAATCTTGCATTTGCATTTACAACTGTTTTTTTTCATGCGTTCTCCCGATCTCTGTCCAGGATGTCAACATGGCAGGTTTGCGGTCGCCAGAAATAGTACTACTGTATGGCCTATTTTTTGTTTTTTGTTTTTCTCTGTTGAGGTAGGAATCAATTGCGACTCTTTTCTGTCAGAAGCGAACAGAAAAGATGACTGACACTATTAGCTGCAATTCTATTTGCAGTTACTGTAACCACAAATTAAGCAGTTAATTGTTCTCTGTGGATGAGAGAGAGGAGGGGTGCAATTGAGTGGTGGGCTCGGCAATACTCAGCAATTTTTTGTGCCATTCAGTGCAGTGTGGAATGATGATGCAGCGGTCACAGGTCAGAGTGGAATGATGACAGCGTGTGTGCGAACGTCTGCAAGTTGTGCAGATTACACCTACATGTGATCCGAACACAATTTGAGCCAGACTACCTTCAGACATGGTCTGATCACAGTCTGATCATAACGTGTTTACACCTTGCATTAACAAGCGGTTTTCCTTATCTGGATAACTTATACGGATACAGATCGCATTCTAATAACAGGTGAATGCTGGAATGCTGATCTCTCACCATTTTCATCTCTATTTCTATTTTGCAATCCATGCCTGATCCCATATTCACATTACAATGAAGCAAAAGCCATTGTGTGACAAGGAAAAAAAAAATCACCTTCGAGAAACACAGAGTGCTCACCTGTATAGTTCAGCTGGGTGCTCAGCACTATACGGACTATACAAAAAGGTGGTACACATTGCTATACAGCACTTAAGCTGTATAGTCCTGGATTAAACGAATCCTGTAGGCAATTATTTTCCCTAAAAGCATTTTAGTAATTCAGTAAATCAAGCTAATGGAGGAATCGTTTCAGCCCTAACGTGTAATTGCTTAGTTGTCTGATTCTTCAAAAACAGAAACAAAAAAATGATCTTCAGTTTTCCTGCTTGCTCACCTGTCTACAGAGCGTCCAGGGCCCACCCCGAGTTCAGGTCTGGCGCTTGACAAGAGGTAGGAAAGCCTGTCCATGATGGATGAGGCCACAGACAAGGCAGCTACGTTCTGGTTGATCTTCTTCAGCTCATTGACGATGGCACTGGCCACCAGCTTCAGCACGTGGTGAGGAAGATGGAAGGTCACTGTTGCCCACTGAAAGAAGAAAGGAAAAGTTAACAGTCACAAAGATCGACATGAATTTGGGATAATGAAAGCAAAAGTAGATCAGAAAGAGAGGGACACACATCAAACTATCCATTTTCTGAGGCAGACAATGTTACAGGTAAAATTCAGAGAAGATGTAAGTGGTATAATCATATATGATTTATATAAATAAAAAAATAAAGTGGGACCTAATACTGAACTTTGCGGTACACCACAGGTAGTGTGAGTTGTAGAGGATGACTAATTAACTATGGTGACCAAATAGGTTCTATTTAAAAGGTAAGAATAAAACTAATGAAGTGCAGCATCCTCATCCTTGTTTTAAGACGATTAATTAAAACAGTATGGTCTACTGTGTTGAAAGGCGCACTTAAATCTAAAAAAATTAAAATTGCGCTCTCACCTCTGTCTGCAACTAAAAAGAGGTCAATCACTATCTTGAGGAGGGCCATTTTTGATGCTATGTAAAGCTCTAAAACCTGACTGGAATTTCTCAAATACTTAATTTTGACAAATAAAGCTAAAAGCTGGGATGAGACCACTTTTGTCTGAAACTTTTGATAAAATCAGAAATTTGGAAATCCATCTAAAATTGTTAAAAGCAAAGGGATTAAGGCTGGGTTTCTTTGAGGGTTGGACCACCACATGTGAGAACTAGATGGAAAATGGCCATTCAACTAAAATCAAGGGGGTTGCTTCAACAAGTGATCAAGTAATCTCCCTCAGATAGCCATGTCTCTAAAACAGTCTAAATTATCAAAAGAAATAAAATCATGACATAAAAAGTATTTGTTGTTAGGGGTCTTAGGATTAGAAGACCAAAAATAACAGGGGAGCAGATGGTAGCAGCCCTTGCAGAGGAACCTGAATTAAATTTCCTCAATTGGCAGCAGAGGGGTGTGATATGGAGCATGCTGCAGTTCGGTGGCAGGAAATGATGGTGGTTATGGTCAATCCAAAGCATCCACGCCACTGAATGCAGGTTCAGGTTAAGTAGCAGCAGCTGGAATTGAGATGCATTTGAAAACGTAGATATTTTGGCCTGGTTTCCCTTTGGAGTTGATATTCATTCATCTTTGGTTTTGGGGAAGTTTTTACTGCACGTATGTACCAGTTTCATCCTTAACTTAGGTTACTGTCAATCAACGTGTCTCCGCCTCTTCACTCTGTGTGTCTATGTGTGAAGCATGGATTAGCCATGCCCTCAGTAGGAACAGAGGAGCGGAGCAGAGTCATTGTTCAGAACAGCAAAATGCATAAAAGACACTCATGATGGGCGGAAATAAAACAACTGCACATATAAATTCTTCATTTCTATAAGCGTTTCTTATGCTACCCCTTGTGATCAGATCAAAAACCACCCACATCTTTCCATTTGTCAAGACCAAATGCATTGTTTCTAACCAGTGGACCAACAGAGTTCTCCAACACGCTGGGACAGACTCCAATGATTTAACACAAAGATAGAAATAAATAATGAAAGTACAACCTTTGCCGAAATTACAAGGAGATTTGTCGTAGACAATTTTTCTCTTAGTTTATCAAGTTTCTTCTCACTAAAAAACTTTCAACATTGTGCAGTTTGTACAGCTTATTTCGAATGTACTTCTGTAAGATGTCAGTTATGCAGGCAGTTTGTTATGGTGGCCGTGTACACACACTGATAAAAGAATGTGACCTTTTGCATCCCAGACCACTTTCAAAGGTGGAGGCAGAGGAAAGACATGATCTGATTTTGGCTAGTTGCTCAGTTAAGCCAAACAGAAATGCACCACTTCCGGCATATGAGTAGAGGTCAACCAATTAAATTTTTTTAATGGTCAATGTCCATACCGATTTTTAGACAGCAAGGCCGCCGATGGCTAAGTCTAGATACTTTTCTTTTTCTTTTTCTTCCCCTGATACATTAGGCTGATTATTTTGAGTTTTTCCATCTGATAACACCTTGGTTTTTAAACACAAATGGCACCACAACCAGAGGCAAGATTATTATTATGGAAATTTCAATAAGGAATTTGGGGGAAGATTAGCCCTCTGATCTGATCAAAGATGAAAATGCTGTATGTTCACTTTGATATCATCTGTTGTTGTTAGTTACTCCTGGCATAATAAAAAAAAATATTATTAACTTGGAAAATTATCACATACACTCTTCCTACCAAAGGTCAGTATCAGCTTAGCCTATGAGGGAGAAAACACACTGGTTTAATGAATGCCATAATTATACCTTTATTTAAAAATTCTGCCACTATAATCACAACCTGAGACAAAAGGGCTCGTGAACAAGTTAAATGAATCAATGAATGAACCCGCAGTGATGGGGACGGAATTCTAGTTTTCCTTGGTTGGTTCATTTCATCTGATTTTCTCAGGTGACATCCCACATGTTGATTCACTGGTCATGACTCATTGACTAGCCAACTCAAAAACTCAAGTATGTCACTATTCCACAGCTGATGAAGCACAAACAGTGGATCTCTACTCATGCAGAACTTAAGAACAAAACAAAAGAACCTTTTGAAAGGCTGGCAGACTCACCTTGGCCACTTTGTGATTGGCTGCAGTCTCATGTGAGGTATTCTTTAGGCCTTCTTTGAGTTGGGTGAGAAAAAGTTCATAGCCCTCTGTGTTGGACACATCAATCTTTTCCTGACAAGCTGACAGCATTTGCTGGGCCTAAAAAAAAAAAAAAGAAAAGAAAAGAAAAAAAGAAACACAAATATGGTTATAGTTTTATTTGTTTGAGTCAGGCACTGCTACTACCTTCATAACAAAATGATTTCATGTGTTAAAGCACAATAATCTGACTTAAATCTGTGCATGAAGTCAGAAACAACTGCAGTGTTCCATTCTATGACATTACATGTAAATGTTTGAGGTAACCTGAAATATATCTAAGTGACCTGAATTTGGAGCAACTTATTACACACGAAATAAACTGTCCAACCACCTATTATTTTGATGCTAGGTGCACATAATAAAAATGAACACCAAACACACACAGAAAAAGGAAAAGTGTTAAACAACTATTGGAATACAGTATTAGACTGGAACTTGTTATCAGCCTATATGATGGTTTATACCAGGCATCTCCAAATGGCGGACCACAGTCCAGGTGCAAACCAAATGACTTGGGTGAAAAATTTACCATGTCTGTGATCCATTTTCACAAAAGTAAAGAATGGACCATATTATGATTTAGACTGCTGTATTGAATATTGAATGAAAGTGATATGAAAAGGTCTGAATGAATTAGACTTTTGCATTTGAAGAATGGTGGGAAGTGGACTACATTAGAATTTCAATTTTGTTTCATACATATTTTCATAAGAAGGCATTGAGTGAAACAGACTTTAAATGTAGATTTTACATCAACCCTTCTGCTGCACTGTAGGAGCTGTCCTGTCTGTGTGTCTGTCTTCGTCTTGTCTGTGTGTATCGTCATTCTTCTGTGTTATGTTACAATGCCTCTGCGTGTGTTGAGTCTTTGTCATCCTATGTCCACATCTCACTAAATGTCTTGTTTACTGTGTACTGCTGTAATGTGTTGTGGTGTAAATTCATTATTGCATTATCCCAATGTAAAGATGGCTGAACGGACCTTAGGAAAAATAGCTGCTACAACTCAGGAGCTAATAGGGATCCTACATGAACAATCACACAAACAAACAAACAAACAAACAAACAAATGGTTCCACCTGGACCCGTGACCAATTTAAATGAATGAGAAAATGTAATAATCTTCTGATCATCAAGTGTTGGGGTTTTTTTTGTTTTTCGCCCAATGTTCATGGCTACAGACTGCAGGTGCAGCTAATCAGTTAATACGGCAACCATTTATCGTGCGTAATAGCATGCCAATCAAATCGATTTATTACCAGAAAAGAGATGTGGGAATGAGAAGACATGGCTTTCTTGAAAGTAAGGAAAGTTGAAAATGGAATGTTTAAAAATTATTGGCCCAGACAACTATTTGTTTTCATGTCAAAAGCATGCTATTTGAAAACTGAAAATAAATATTGTTGAAATGATCAGGAAATGTGCTGTATTGATTTTATTTCACAGACACTGGGGTGTTGGATGCAAGTTAGAGATTATACGGTTCAGACCTTTGCTGGAAGGAAATTTTAGTATTTGGACCTCTTTCAATTTTTAACTGAGGACCCCTGGTATACAATAGTAGAAATGTGTCCTCTGTAGTCTAGTAGGAACATAGGGTCCCCGTGCACCCGAAAGATATATTTTTTCTAACTTCATTTTTGGAATCCTCAAGATGTCTAATTAACTAATTTTGATGTTCTCCACTCCAAATTTTGTCCCATGATACCGTTTTGAGGCCATTTTTGCGGCCACCGTGGATTTCTGACAGAATTGAACCACACATTGTACAGAGACAAATGACCCCATTTTTATGTATGATTTTGGGATGAGAAAGTGGGAGTGTTATTTTCATGATAGTAACAAGTTATATGCATAAAAACTTGGAAAACATGAAGAAATTTGGTCAATTTACACTCAGAATCTTGCATACATCCTCTATGTATACTACATTATCATACATATGTAGTATACAGTGTTTCCCCTACCATTGTACAGGCCTGGCCTGCCGCCAGGCCAAGGAGACCCGCCACCAGGCCAAGAAAAAAAAATCAACATGCCAAAAATAAGCCACCTATCAATTCATTCATAAATCAATAATCATTCACATTAGGAGAGCCTCTGTGCAGCGCAACGTGAGTCAACCGGCTTCATTGCCTAGTAACGATGCGAGTACCGCTGCTGAGAGCGCGGGCATATTTTCTGGGATGTTTAAGGTTTGTAGCTAACC